>VWZW01001649.1:2447176-2578546 GCA_013397115.1 Edolisoma coerulescens
GCGATAGAGGGCAATGCGGCGGCAAACAAATACAGAACAATACAGAGCAATACAAGCCAAATACCTATCAACACAATATAACCATTTTTCTATTCCTGGAAAATTTATTACATTGTGTTTTATGGTTAGAGGAAACCCAAACCGAAAAAAGCACACAGAGAACATAACACTCATCCACCACACAGAGCTCCTTCAGCTTACACACCAACCCACCTTTGCTCTCCTGTCAACCGCTCCCTTACTCCCCGGCCACCAGGGGCCATCAGTGCACAGTCACAGCACTCCACGGAGACATATTCCCGGGAACCTCCAAAAAAAATCGTCCTGCCTGAAAAAACCCCAGCCCCAGCATGGCCTGCACCCAAACCTTGGCAATGAACATCATCTGGCAGACCAGCCGGGAACAGGAGAAAAAAAACCAGCTGAGAGAAAAAAAAAATAACCCAGCTGGTGTTTTTTTATTCCAAATTTTAAAAAAAGTTGAAAAAACAGCAAAAAAACCTGCACACAAGGTTAGAACCACTCAACACGAACACTCTCAGAGGCAGACACAGACTGACTCAGACAAATCAGTCAAACACACAAACACGCCCAAAAAATTCTTCATTTTATGGAAGAAAATTAAATCTTGCTCTTTCAATGAGGATACATTCCGCAAGCCTCAGTCCATTTCTCTGCACTTCATGTCATCCCATTCGCTTCTATTGTTTCCACTTGGGTCCAGAATCTTCTATTTTTTCTTCAAAATTAATTTATTCAGTTTCTTCTCCTCTCTCTTCATTTCACTTTGTTCCTTGATTTCAGTACAAATAATTTTGGCAAGTTTTGCGCCTTTTCACTGATGCTCATTTCATCTCAGTACATTTGGTTGTAGTCACTCCCTTTCCTGATGTAGTCACTCTGTTTCCTGATTTTCTTTTCTTTTTTCAATTGCATTTTATTTGATTATACCTCCTTCTCAGACTGTTTGTTACACTTTGTTCTCTGATTTCAAGATTTCATTTCCTTTTATGTGAGGAAATTCATCATTTTGTGAAAGGAAATGAGATCTTGTGATTTCAATGAGGATCAGTTGTGGAAGCTTCAGTCCATTTCCCTGCACTTCATGTCATCCCATTCGCTTCTATTGTTTTCACTTCATTTCAGAACATTTTCTTCTTTTTCTAGCATTTCATTTCTTCAATTTTTTCTCCTGTCTCTTCCTTTCATTTTCTTCCCAGATTTCAGGATTTCAATGTAAATAATTTTGGCAAGTTTCACTCCTTTTCACTGACCCTCATTTCATCTCAGTACATTTGGTTGTAGTCACTCCCTTTCCTGATGTAGTCACTCTGTTTCCTGATTTTCTTTTCTTTTTTCAATTGCATTTCATTTGATCATATCTCCTTTCCAGACTGCTTGTTACACTGTACTCTCATTTCAAGATTTCATTTCCTTTTATATGAGGAAATTCTTCATTTTGTGAAAGGAAATGAAATCTTGGGATTTCAGTGAGGATCCATTCTACAAGCTTCAGTCCATTTCCCTGCACTTCATGTCATCCCATTCACTTCTATTGTTTTCACGTCGGTTCAGCATATTTTCTTCTTTTTTTTTAGCATTTCATTTCTTCAATTTCTTCTCCTGTCTCTTTGTTTCATATTCTTCCCTGATTCCAGCATTTCAGTAAGTATAATTTTGCTAAGTTTTAGTCTTTTTCTGTCTCCCATAGAGGAAAAATACATCCTATTTGGATTTCTACCGTTTTGTCATTTCTCAAGAAGTGAGTGAGGGCAGGGAGGAGAAATAGAGTAAGAATTTAAGCATCAGTGATCTGTAATTATGCTGTATGAAGTCAAGTTAAACTGAGCTTTTCACAGAGCATGTGACAGACCCAGAGTTCAAGCTGATCTAGAATGAAGTGAAATTCTAGTCTTTGTTACAAAGATTTGTATACGAGATATTTTTAATTACCTCTTCCAGCTTTTACTTAGCAGCCATCACATCTATTTAACTTGTAACATCTATGAAAAAGGAACTTTTACTTCATAAACACCTATGCCTTGAGTATACCGTTTCTGCAGTCCTGATAACAGTTCATTCTATCTTTCCACAATCCCAAATAGTTCTGTGAAATCTTCTGTGAGACATCAGGCAAAAGAGAATGACGAATGCAATATTGCCAGCATTCTTAATGTAGAGTAAGGAAGAGCTCCCTGTAAATAATCCAAAACCTGCAAACATTTATCTGTCACCCTATTTGTTATTTTCATCCTTTGACTGTAAAAAAACCCTCTATCTCTAGCACTGGTTCATTTTCCTTTATTTCTGCAACACATTATCCGGATAAAGCACTTGGAGAAAAAGGATACAAGCCTCTTCTAATGAAAAGGACTGGGAAGTACTGACATGGATTCTGCTCTCCCCTTTGCTTCCTAGACTGAGAGTGGTTTGTTTCAAAGTTCAAGTATTATTACTGCAGGATTTCAGCAGTTCCATCCTCAGCCACCACAGAAGCTGCTATGGCAGCAGCAGAGAGTGACTCTTAGACACATTCAGTGAACCGAACACCTAATAAATGCCTGTCAGCTTAGCAGTAAGCCCTGTTACCTTTATTTCTCCTCAACAGAAAAGCTGTAGCTAATAGAAAAGTTTATGCTTATTTTTGAGTTTCTAAGACATTCTCAGAGGTTTGTATCAAGGCCATATATTGTCTATAAATAAGTAATTCTTGCTCCATTACCTTTTCTGCTCTGAGGTCAAAGCAGCTTTTTCGTCATAAAAACATACAATGAAGATTGTCAGAGATAGCATTATTCAAGCAGTGAAATACCGGTTTGTATCAAAGCTGGAGCAAATCAAAAGTCCAGAGGCCATACTAAATCCTACAGTCGGATAAGTGCCTGTGGAATACCTTGATGATACCTATGGCTGGACATGATGATAATCGCAAAAATAATCTTAAAAATTAACTAGTTACTCTTTCAAACATGCCGTATTATCAGTCATATCTTTTATGAGTAAATGAAGACTAAATTCACAGTCCTCACACCAAGTTTAGACAGAGGAAGGTTTCATATGACAACTATGTTAACACAAAACCAATAACCTTCTAATTTTGTCCAGCAGCAGCAATCATTAAAGTTTCTGAATCGTCACATTCCAGAGGGCCAGATGTCACTACATAACACACAGCCACACCATGAGTATAAATTCTGACTTCATATCAGCAACTTATTCAGAGGATTTCATTAGTGTGTATTTTCTTCTCCTGTTGCAACTCACAACTTAAATCTTTTCCCTTCATGAATAACGTGCCACAGGCATCACTGCCATGAACTACGAAAAAGAATTCTCCCAGGAGTCCAAGGCCATTTGAGGATTATTGTTTAGAGCAATCCATTATTTCACAGGCAGATAGCCAGCCAGAAAGATTTCACCTTTTTCTAGCTCACTGAAGTGCTGCAATGACCAAAAAGTGAAACGAGACCTTGCCTGAGATTAGGAACTTCAAACTGCCTTCCCCTGCATTCAAGGCTTTGCCTTTTCCCTGCTTTCTTTCTTTTAAGCCAGTATCTTGATACTTGAAAGCAATCACCTTTCCATTTGAGTGTTGCCTACCTATAACCTTTTTGCACACTTGTGAACATGTGGACTTCTTGCTCCCAATAAATGTTTTAGTGTGACTAGATGATCTAGTTCCTGTACAAGTGTCACGCTACACCCCCATCGCTTTCTGTATTCCCTTCCAGACACTTGGCACAAAAATGTATGCGGAAGTAGCATCTACTCCGCTCACTGAAGGAACTGGTTCGTCATTTTGCACACAGTCCATACCTTCTCATATGACAAAAAAGGATATTGGAGAACAGCTCAGATGGAAGAGCAGCAAGCGTGCACATGTATGAATTCATGCTTAACATAACCCTTGCCCTGCACTTAGTTTTGCAATCCAAGTCCTTTCCTGAGTTACTCCATTCTAGATCGTAATTGAGATTGTAGAAGAGACTCCCAGTTGGATATGCCTTACCACAGGCTCAAATGTATCAAGCAGCCGGACTAAGAGAGCATCAGAGAAATTATCTGACAAAAGCTGAAGTTTGCCTCAGACACCAGAGGCAACAGTACCTCCTCCCATCAAGATATCTTCAGGCTGGTCAGAGACCACTGACAGTGTCTGCACACGCAGAGACACAAGCCTGAAATGCTTCAGAACGGGCTGTAACCTGTGCACAAGTATCTCTTTGTTCTTCCTGGTATTCTACAGTTCAGTGCACTTTGGAAATGCACCACGGGCACTGTACCAGCCATGTTAAGAGAATATATCCTACCCACGGATGTGCATGCACACAGGCATGAATCTATAGGTATTTATTTAAATAGTTTAAAAATTATCTTAAGTGCTTGTACATGGAAATAAGTATAAATTCCATATGAATCGTGTAACTAAAGCTTGAAACATTTACTTACCAGGAAGTCACCCACCACTTTCCAAGTTCAGAGATTTGTCTTTGGAGTACTTCAAACCAGACAAGCAAAGTACCAGCATTAAAAAGAAAAGCGGCACATTTCATCAGTCCCTTTATCTTTTCATGCTACTTTATTCTGAAGGGACTAGAAAGAAACAATAGGGCCCCACAGTCCCATAAGTATCTCACAGTTCCTTGTTACTACCTTGTCTGTCAATATACACAGTCTACTATGGCTCACTCCAAAGCAGAGCCCTTCTCATCTGAAAGCACATCTCAGAATTTTAAGTTTAGCAGTGACTAAAGAAAAACAACCCATTTTAACAAATACAGCATTAACAACTGTTTCTGTAAAGATATAGGAGGAAAAGTGCTTTGGAGAACTCCCAACAACAGAAACAAGGTCACTTGAGTTTTAGCAGTCTTAGCTTATCTTAACAACCTTGCGCCTCTGTCTGATATGAGAGTCGGTAGAAGACAGTCAACACTTTTTATCTTTCATCTGAAAAAATAGCAGAGGGATTTCCCAAACACTCAATTCTGTTTAACGTAAGGAAAAGCAGGTTTTATTTGCAGCGTGTGCAGTCAGGCTTCAGTGCCCTAGCAAAAGAGCCAGGTTAGTGTATTACCCAAGGTGAAATTGTGACAACCTTTGACAGATAATTGGTGTAGGTAACAGGAATGGAAGAACCCCTCCCAGGTAAGAGAGATAGAAGTGTGGCACATAGTGGAGTTTAAAAGCAGACTTAACTGATCCATAACAGGTCCAGGTTCCATCTGAAAAAATGATGTCTATTAGACCCTTGAGAATCAAACACCCATCTACCTAAATATCATCCACAGATCAAAGTAGTGAGACAACCAGATAAACTTTCCCTGTGCAAATGGGCAAGCATTAAATCTCAGGAGACGCAAGCAACAAAATCTATACAACCAGAGCCAGGCAAGGTGTAACTTTCTTACTCTGGGTGGCTCTATGCCAACAGACAATCATGATCTAAATTACAGTCTTCAGAATCATGATTTGAGACACAGAAAACACAGATCACAGGAAAGCACCCACACCATAGACAACTCATCCAGAATGAGGCCCTAGAATCAGAATTACAGTATTTAAGCTACAGCCAGAAAGATAAAGGGAATCCCACCTCACTTTGCAAGGTACTTAATGACTTAGAGAAGATAGAAATACTGAAAAAGTTCCCCCCTCCAATAAAAAATACGCAAACACTAAGCCCAGACTCATCTAAAAGAAAATTCTGAAAGATGCCATCAGCAAAACACAAGGCAAAGTTTGGGTCTCGTTAGTGCTTTAGCTTGTGGCAGCAGAGTAAGAAGCACACAGATTTCCTTTGGATATCATTAGAAGTGTGATTACACACGAGTCATTAACCGAGACTAAACACAGGGCAAATCACAATTTAAGACAAATAGCAGAACCAGGTCTGAGCAAGTCCAAAAAATGTCGTGAACTGTCCTACCTAAAGGAGACAGAAAAACACCTCTATCTTTACAAGAAGAATATTTTTTATTTTCATTTTATTGCCTTCATCTCCTTCCATTCTCAAACAATAATGGAACAGGAAGATGCCAAATCCTTACCTGCTAGCAAGTAAAATGCAGAAACTAAAAGACAGACGTCAAAAACTTTACCAGAAAAAGGGCGTTTTGCTGCCGCAGTAACAGCCATTTTCCATCCTGGTTTGGAAAACAATACAGACACTTTCATAATGAAACTCAAAGCACTTATACTACACTGGAGAAAGCACTATTTATTCTGAGACAGTCAGAAGTGATTAAGTCTAATAGAGCCAGTTATATACAGTAAGTACTTCCTGATATAACTGTATGAGACATATGTCAGAAAACAAAATCTCCAAGGAAATTAATGCTAATTTAAACAGAAAGGTAAGTTTATAATGAATGACAGTAAGAACCTGGTTCATCTTCCTCACAAATCTCCTCAACGGATTTCACACAAAGAATGAATGTCACAGTAAGTTTCCACAGAAGTATGCAGATGACAACACAGAACTCACTGTTTTCAAGAGGTAGATACAAGGTTTAATAGGTGCAAAAATGTAGACTTCACTCAAGAGCATGGTCACATTGGATTCCATGTACGACATAATGAGATTGTTTCCACTATCCTGTTATCTTTTCAGTGAATTAATAGCAATGTTAGTCAAGACGATGACTTACGCTTTTACTTAAATGGAATAATCTTGCTATAAAACTAATACAGGGCTTACACTTAAAAGTGATGGTTTCACTGGTCAAGAAGGCATGATTCATCCACTCTGCCAGGTGGGAAGAGGCAATGAGCTACTACAGATAGTAGTGGTCTAGCCACTTTTGAAACAGACTGTTGCTTGAGTAAAAATCCCTTACCAGAGAAATCCTGAGGGTTAAATCCACTGCCCATTGACATCAACTGATATCATTATTCCTCGGTTTCAAGTGACTGAGCCTTTAGTCATTTCAAAGAGCACTGTGGAATGTGGCAGTGGACAAGCCTTTCAAAGCAAGCTCAATTTCATCCTTATTGCTGCTAAAAACACTGTAGGAACTCAAACCTGTACAAAGGTATTAGACTTTGGTCCATGCTACAAATGCATTAAAATACCTTTTCATAAAGAAGACTCAAATTCCACTGCAGGCAAGTCAAATCTGATTAAACAGGCTGGGTAACAGCTGTTCAGGATTCTCACAGTACGTTCAAACCTTTGTAAGGCTACATGAGCAACGTATCAGCAGCAGTGTTGATAAAAGATGGCAAAAGAGGTGTGTTTACACACACCCCTCCCCCCCAAACACACCTCCAGTGCTTTCAAGTTCAGGATTCCTTGTGCAAGTAATAGAGTAAGTGGGTAAAACACACCCTACACTTCCTCAAAACAGTGGACTGATATGACAGTTCATGAACAGAAAGACAAGACTTAGCTGAACTGAAGGCAACAGGGCCCAGATTCATTTTCATCTACTGTGTTCGCCAGTTTTCATGGCTACAGAGCTAGATAAATCAACTTTTTAGGGACAAATAGCTCCACTGGAAAGGATTCAAGTTTTTCTCCTTACAAGCATCAAACTTAAGCAAACAAACTTGCTGCTTGCTTGTATTTAGAATTTTTACTTGACTGCAATTCATGTGTCAAAATGAGCAGTTTTGTTTCCAGAGCTGCTTGTTTGGTAACAGATCAGAAATTGACAAGAGGACAGCTGCCAACCTTAAAGCTAACATACAAAATGGTTTTGGTCAAGATGATCTGAAAGTAATTCTGAACTGAAAAAGAAAACTTAGAAACTGACTGGATTCCATCATTCATAAAGTACAATAAAAGGGCAGCCATAGTTACCAACTCCTATGATATTGTGGTTTTACCCCTTCATTTTCACACAACTGATCAATTTGTAAAAATTTCCAAGGACAAGTGCACTGAACGTTGCAGAAAATGCAAAAGAGAAAGCAATAAGGGCAGTGACATACATGTGGGTTTTTTATTTCTGTATGCAATGTAATGTTTAGGCACGTTGCTTGGGACGCCTTCTAAAATAAATCATTGGCCATTGTTTAGAATATCCTTTTGGCTTTAAATACTGGTCAGGAAAACAAATGATGTAAAAAATAAATGAATATAACTATTACAGAAACAAAAATGGTTTTGTGTCTAAAAGTGCAGGAGTATTTTAACCCTTTCACCAGACAATGTGGCAATATACAGTATATTGCTTCTGTTTGTTTGAGAAGGCTGTTGGAATTTTACACTGACATAGAAAATTATAAATTACACAGAATTAGTTTCCATAATCACTATATATATACACAAACCAGCTGTGAAAAAACTGGTTTAGAACATACAAATGAAAGCCTCACACAGATCAGTACAGTGAAATTAACAATTAACATGCTCTGCTGCCAAAATTTGTATTAAAAACACTATTTACTTTTAAAATGCATGTACTGTAATTACATTAGCAGCACGGGCATTTCTTTTACTTGACTTGTCTAAAAGGATTATAGCGTTTTAAATACGCAGATTGTTCTGAAATGTTCCATTGTATAATGCTTGGTATTAAACTAAATCTTGGTGAACTGTTTAAAAGGCAGGTGAACCACTTAAACACAACAAGCCATGTGCACTCCAAATATTCTAGTGTTTCACCTGGAAGGTATTGTTTCAAGCAAACTAGACTTAACAGAACATATGGCTTTACAGTAACATCAATTTGTCAACTAAGCTGTTGCAATAAATACTTAAAATCTCTACCAATAGACTTACATTTTTGATCTGTTTTGAACAATACAGAAAACAATTACCAATTAAAAAACCTGTTGTAAAATGTTGAACACCAAAAAATTCTTATTTAAATCACTTTTGTAAGCTAAAACAACCAAAATAACATTTATAGGGCATTTCAGTTTCAGAAAAAACATGAATTTTCTTTCTTTTTTACAAGGTGAAAAATGTAAGAAAACTGCTAAATACTTTGGTCACACTAATTGTCAAATAGTTATGTCTCAAATACATTAGATTTTTGTATTCACTTTTTTATAAAACTATTCTTACAGCCATTTTAACTATAGTAACACTACTGTCATTACATGGGTAGCAGGATCTTATTTCACAGGCCCCCCATTATTTAGAACAATACAATATAAACATACGCAAAAATTATTGGTATTTCTCAATGTGCAATATTTTTACACTTATGAATTTCTGTACAGTGTCTTAAAATCTAGAATATAAATGTTGCTGGTCCTGATTCCTTGCGAAATTAGTGCAGCAGTGACTGGCTTCAACAGGGTCTAGATGATATCCTCAAGAAACACTCAAACACCTGGACATCAGTTCTTTCTCTTCAGCCAAGGTAGTAGACATCACATATCATACAGGGCCATTAACAGATGCCTCTCCTAAATGGGTATGTTGATCAGTCCTAAGAGGCCAAAAAAACCAGATGTAAGTATACAAGAAAGATTCAAAGCAAATTCAGGTAGGTGCAATAAAAACCAAACCAAAAACCAACAGCCCCAGATCCTGTGTAGCATAACCTGTGAACTGAAGGAAGGAAACATGTGCTAAGAACATGCTCATCCCAATTATATTCTGCAGTCCAGCATTTCTGGAGTCCTTATTTCCTACTTAAGCATAGCACTCAATTAACTGAGCACACCACTAAAGAATGCATGATCTTCATTAACTGAGATACTACATGATCTCTAGAGATGTGGTATCTCAGAGAATTACTACTAAAGAGCACATTTCTGATACTTATCCAAATCTTATTCTGTGAGGCAAAATGTGGTACCAGGAGTATTAAAGGTTGCACTGCAAAGCCAGCAGCTAACACACAACAGGAAAAACAACAGCGTCTTGAAAAATTGCTTTAGTTACTAATCTAGTCTACAAACAGCCTTTCACAAGTACGTTGAATGTCAGTCCATTAGGATGAAACGTTCATGAAGTATGGAGGAAAATGGAGAGCAAACCTACGAGAGTAAAAACAGTAACAGTATATACATTTCTAGATAAAGCTTAGTGTAAACATGGGCTCAACTGCTCTGGACTAGCACAAGGAGATCAAACCAATGCATGAGGACAATAAAAATATGCAAGCAAGAGGCAAAAAAATCTCAACTTCCATTCAGTGCAAATCTATGGAACACATCTGAAGATTCTCTAAAAGAATGCAAATACTGCTTGAAACTACAGATGAGGAAAGTTACCTGTAACTCCTGTTCTCTGATGGTGGACATCACAGAGAAGCCACTCTGGGGTCCGTGCTCTACATGCACATGACCAGCAGGAGCCCCCTAGCTAAGTCTTTGGCTGCTAAGCTCTAAAAACACTTTTTAAAAAACATATGTAAACATTAGAGAAAAGACAGACAGCACTACACAAAAGCAAACACTTTTAGAGAAACCTGGAAGGTAAGAAACAAATGCTGCATGGACAGAAGTGTGACAGTCTGCACAACTGTCACTCACTTAATAACTGGAAAAAAGTCCATGACAGAACAGGGCTCCTAGCAGAGATTACTCCTGCTAGCCACCAGCCAGAGACCTACCTAGGAGACTCCTTCCACTAGTCATACATACATGGAGCCACAAAAGCACCATTATGTTTATCTTGGTATTTATCCCGTGCTTATGAGGATCTACTGCGACAGCCACCTTTAGAGAAAGTCCTAAGCTTTGCTGAAGCCAGCAGGATTCAATGAAAGGAGTTGCTTGAGATTTCCCACAACCCAAAAGCAATCTAGCAAACTGCGAGCTCTGACAGCCCTCTATTGGTTCAGACAAGCATCTTTACTCAAAAGGTAATTGCCTAGTATCCAAGGACCTCTTCCCTACAATTCAATGCTTATGAGCATGAAAAAAATACTGTCATCTTGATGAAGACAGTATGTCTAGGAGAGGTTGTGAAAGAGTTTTTGGGTTTCCCACTTTAAGTATACAGGGTTGTTTTTTCTGATTAGAATACCCTTCTTGATCAAATTTGAGATTTATACAGAGCAGAAAGTTAGAAGAAAGGACCTAATTAAATACTGGCTTATAAACAGCCTTAAAAACCAGAATCCGTATTTGTCAAACGTGCTTACATTTTTTGAGTCTACATACAGTATCATCAGAACATGCAGTAGAGTTCTGTGCATCAATTCACTAGTCTAACTTGGTAACATTGTTACAAAACAGAATGGGGACATTTACAACTCCCTGCAAGAAAAATACATTTTTGATGACTCAAGAATCTTAGAATCAACAAAAAATTCAACTTGTGAGAATTTAATAAAACAAACTCAAGTACATTTTTAGACTGAGCTAAACTCAATCTCTTTAGATCAATCCGATTAGAAAAGCATACAAACTGCTATTTAGAGAATTGAAAGCATCCTTGAATGCAGTTACCTCTGTTCCGGACTGCTGTTAGTACGCTGAAGACCTGAAGGGACCTCTTCTGCAACCTCTGTATTCTCTTCTACTACATATTTACAAGAAGGATCCTGCGAGGTAGTCAATTTTCCTTCCTCACTTAAAAAACAAAATAAAACAAAAACAAGAAGTTATTTCATGTATTTAACTTTTAAGTTTATTTATAGGGAATTTCAGGCAACAGGAGAAAACTGAGACGGGTCCGTATTTCACATGCAAATGGATTTTAAGTTATGATTGCAACATGAAGATCAAGCACATGGCTCTAGACTTTACAAACACCTAATGATGCACTGGTGTTTACATCCATTAAAACTTGGCTGGATAAAAGGGCAGGAAACACAGTGATTGCAAATAAGATCAGAAAGGAAAAAAGGAATGTATATGATGCCTGAAGTGGTAACAATCACAGTCACGATCCTTTACTATACATACCGATAGGATTTCAACACTCTGAAGCCAGAAGTATGCAAAAATGGAAGAAAGTATAAAAGAAATTCAAGATTCCCTCAGAAACTGGCATTAATGAAGTCTGTCCATGAAACATATCAGCAAAATCATTAACTCATCACTATCTCACATATTAAACTCCCTAGTAAATCCACAGTGAATACTATGTATGGTTTATGGAGTACAAAGACTGCAGCCCAAGCCATTTCACAAACTTCCTCGTGTAGACAAAATCAAACAAAGTTCAGTGAAAAAGCTGTACACTCACACTGTGTAAGACAGTATCATGTAACCAGGCAGCCTCAAAATTCATTAGCAAACAAATCTTCTGGTTTGCCTCTAAACCCAAACTTTTCTGCCTCTCTATTCCACCCTCTTCCACCTCAGTCACACCATTATGAGTGCACTAAAATACAAATTTGAGCATATATACCTGCAAGAGATAGTTATAAAGTAGCTCTGAAGTAGACAAACATCAATCTTATACCTCTGTGGCAACAAATCTATTTATTCAAGAAGTGCCAATCTCCTCTGCTGGTTTTCTTCCTATTCTCACAGTTCTCCTTTCCATGGATCCTTTAAATTTCAATGAATCCTTCTCTTTTCTCCTTCTATCCTGCAGAGCCTGCAAAAATACTGTCTTTTGCATTGCAATCTCTCATCAAGTTTTCCCCATCTAATCTCCCCATCTCATTTGCCTTGATAGTCTTTGCATTCCTTCCAAATAAAATACTTGTCACCATCACCATCAGAAGCGGTGTCCTTGTTTTTTTTATTTTTTAAAAGAGGCAGTCTCTGCTAGCATTCTTCCTTGTTATTCTCCACTCTGAACTAAGTCCAGAAATTGTATTTTTGTTCTTCGCAGCTTTCCACAAATTAACTACTGTGCCTATAAATCCCCTCCATGTTGACTTCAACACCATCAATTTTCTACTGACAGAAACCTAGATAAAGCTGAAGTCTGGAAGCATCCACTTTGAAAGGCAAACAGGCCGGAGTAGGACCTCCTCTCACTACTCTAACTGTCCCTTAATTTAGACCTTTTCCCAGCAAGTTGCTTTAAAAAATGCCCCTTGACCATTGACTCACTATGAAGCCGCACATCTCTATCAGAGTAGAACAGTCTCTACATTTAAGACCTCATCCTTGAGCCCCCTTGTATGTTTCTTTAACATTTCCGTTCCAAATCAAGATCCCAGACTCCCCATGACTAGAAGTTTTCAACATGCAATTGGACAGAGTGCCAGCTAATCTAATCTGGGCTCCAATTCCCATAAAAGATTGGACCAAATAAACTTTCAAGGTCCCTTCTGACCGGGGCACTAAATTCTATGATATTGCCTCCCTTTGCACCTCTATGTCCTTTTAGCTACAGTTCCAGCAGGTAATTCCATGAAGGTAGGCTGGAACTGTCACCAGATGCCACGTCCTCGTGTTAGTTTTTGCACCAGTATCACAAGTCACACAACTTAAAAGTGAATGTGAGCTAAACTAGTTTAAGGAGAAGTTTAAAGACACCATGGATAACTAAATCAATTTTGTAAACATCTAACATCTAAGAGTGAAGACCATGTAAAAGCATTGTGCAAAAGACAGAACAAACTGGAGAGCAGACACAACATTTACTAAATCAGCAATGCACTATGGATGGCTTCACGTCACATCGATCTGCACAGTCCCAACACTTCTCTAAAGTGCTTTGGTTCATTCCTCTATCAATGCCATTTGATTTAGAAGCACTGTGCAGTCACAAATTTTCCCTCCTCTGTGCTGAAAAACCATCAGAAATTAAGTCAATCAGATAATCAAAAGGATGGAAGCAAGAGTGACAGAAAGCTGGTTTTCAAGGTCTATTTATTTTGGATGGTTCAGGAATTATCTCCTACCACTAACAGGACAAAGTAAAATTAATTTTAACAACAGCCAATTAGGTAAGGACTAACACTGGAAAAGTTTCTTATACTGAAATCGACTCAGGGTTGGTTTTTTAAGTAACTTCAAAGACATACTGACAATTTCTTTTCAATATTTAGCTAGAATAGGGACAGATACTAGGAAGTTACTCTAAAAGAATGAGAAAAGGGTTCCATGTCAAAATGCTCTAGCAGTGTGTTCCAATTTGTGAACATCAGGGTGGAGGCAGGACACACCAGCTTCAATAAAGGCAACATTTTTGCAGGTCAGACTATTTGTAGCCTGTTTCCCTACATAAATATTTGATACTAAATAAAAAGCACTAGATCATTAAATCTGAGATCAGAATATCTTAGTAGATGGGATGGAGTAGGCAACACTGAAATGTGCTTTATTCTTGTAAAAGGATCACAGTGTCGATATACATATACTATAGAATTTGACCATATTGTAAGACACTTATTCCTGACTCTTTGTATCAGAAGATAGCAAAATTAAAAAGTTGTTCTTCCAGTTATTCTAGAATTCCATGTGCCACCTGTAGTCCTGAACAGATTTAACACCATCATGCATACCACCAACAGTGATCACCCCAAGTGTCTGATCAGCTACACTCAAGAGCAGTGCCTGGCTGGCCTTCAGCTTCTGTCTTCCATCCTCCTGGATGAGAAGAATGAAATTCCAATCCAAACCTAAGAATTCTGTGCAAAATTTTAAAAGCTTAGTTTTGATGTGCAATGTTAAAAGAACTGTACATGAAAAATGCAGGATAATGTGCATCAGGGACAAACGCTGAGTCAAGTCTTCCGCTAATAACCTTCCACTGAAACTAAGGCTTGATAAGTAAAGTCACATGTTACAGTAACTAACTAGAACAAAAATTTCAATTACTTTGAAAGGTCTCTAGTTAAAGCCTCAGGCATTATCATTTAAAAAGAACTCTTTGATGACACAGCATTCCATCAGCAGTGTTTTATTTACAAGGTGGGAAGACAATAAATAGGCATTCTCACCTTTTGAAAACGGCTGTTTCAGTTTTAGCATCTACAGTTAGGCTCAGTGTCTCCTTCATGCTGCCATTCATGACTGTCTCAGTTACCTTGTCTGCATTTTCCACATCATCCTCTCCATCTGAGCTGGCCTCCATAGCAACACTTCCTGGGGCTACAAGTAGAAATAGAAGCAATTTAGTACATGGCTGGTTATGTTTCTATTTCATGTGCAAGCACATAAGCCAATAAAACAAGAACAGTATTTCTGCAGTTTTGCATACTTCTTGAATTCTTCCTTACAGAGAATGTCACCTTTCTGCAGGTGCCACATAGAGAGCATGAGCATTACTTACTGATGGCTTAAGAAAAAGCCACAGTCTGTAACTTTTTTTCATTTTGACTGACAATGGTTACTGCAACAGTTTTGCCTAAACAAGGCCCTAGTAGGATTACAGTGATGAATTATTTTTCTGCACAGTCAAATTCACGACAAGTCTACACAATACAAATTTGACACTAAGTTTCCAAGTACTGACAAACCTCTGGGATGTTCAGTCTGCCTGGACAACCCACCTGCACTTCTTGCTCTCTCTGGTAATAATAGATACAAAAAAAGCTCATTAAAATATTTTTGTCGTTTTAACCAGTCAATACACATAGAACAATTAGTGCACGTACAATGAAGGTAGCTTAGAAAGGCATGAGCAGGAAGGAGAAATTTGAACACATTGAGGCTATTGGCCTATTGCCACACAGGACAAGACTGGAACCTACCATTCTTTATGGGCATCAGCTCAGCTAAATGCTGACACAGGTGAGAGGATTCTCTAACAGAACACACTTGGTTTCTTTGTAATGCTTTTCTGCTCATGATCTGCAGACTTTTCAGAGGTAACAGTAACGCTGACTCTTGTTTTAAATTGGAAACTGTTTTAAATAGTTTAGAAATTCTTTGACAAGTCACTTTTATTACGCGGCAGAACAGCATCAGAGCCAGACAAGAGTCTCTGGAAACTTAAAATTTTAAAGTTCAGGGAGGTTTTTCTTATGTACAGCTCCTACAATCAAGCCATTTGCATTTGTGAATGCGGTTTACTTACTCTCTAGCTGTGTTGTAAGAGTAGTTACATTTGCACTCAAGGGATCACCTGGATCTGTGTTTGTTTCCATTTCCACAGGAGAATTACTTCTTAAGGAGTCTTTTGAGCTTCAAGTAGAGTAAAAAAAAACTTTAGAAACATTTCTGAATAGCAAAATGATCTCTTCTTAAAACAGTATTAGCTCTCTATGAAAGCTATAAGGCCTAGTACTATACTGAAAATTAATTACAGCAAGTTTGTTTCTCAGAGTCCTGGAAAGACATGTTAAATAGAAGTTTAGTAATGCAAAATGCACCAGAACTGAGCTGAGGATGGTCATTTTATTTTTACTTGTTTGGTTTTGTTACACTACAAGTAGTAGTGGACGTGTCCCTGGTAAGTTAGGCATACAGGTATCACCAGCTCCTTGCACTGTTTGCAAATATTTTTAACTGATTTTCTAAATGCATTTTTCCAACTTGATAGCGCTCTGTTGAGACTGCCAATGCAGTAATCAACCACTACAAAAGTGATTTCACTACTTAATTTTATATACAGTATAGCTACAAATTTTTCATTCTAAAGGAACTCAGACGACAAGATTTGGCCACCTGAAAAATGTCTCACCATTTACAGAATGCCTCTTCTATCCAATAATGTGGCAACTCCAAGTCTTCATTTTCTAGGCCCTTAATTTGATTATCAATTTACCTGCCTCAATCATGAAATAACATTGTTTTATGTTGGAAAAAATCATACTTTTATATCTGAGCTGTTTTAATGCCCAGACAGAAAGTCAAAAGCCAAATGCATAAAAGCAAAGTCTTCTAATATGAGAATGAATCAGTGCTTGACTGCCAATATTTGGCAACTCAAAATTTACATCTATGTGATTAGGCTTCAGCTGAGTGTAGAGTTCAATCCAAAAAAAGAACAGCATTATCTTGGGTGTTCTCAAAATAGTGCAGAACTACTTAACCTAGTTATCAGAGCTGCATAACTATAAGAAAATTAAAAAAAAAAAAAAACAACAAAAAAAACCCCAACCTATATTTGTTTTATAACATCCACATCTTCAAGTATTTTTGTAACCTTTACATTCAACAATTCACTGAGTTCAGTCAACACTAAAAAATTAATAATAAAAAAATAACAGTCCAAATTCTGGTCAGAGACCAACACTAAAGGACCCAGATGGTCATGAAAACTCTTTAAAACAATGACACTGGCACCCACCCATCCTGGAAAGGGAGATCATACAAATACATGCTGTTGGAACACACAGGACTCTTCAGACACTTCACATACATCTTGTACTCCACCAGAACACAAGCAACACAAGCTTGTGTAGAGATGGAAAGAAGAAAAGGAAACACCCTGAATAACTGACATCCTTACCTCAAAGAGGATGTGAAGTCAGAAAAGGAAGCCCAGCCAGTTTCTTTAGCTGGCACAGGTGCTTCAGTACTCCACACAGCAGAGCCAACAGAATCCAGACTGGCGCCATGTGCAGTCTCCATGGGCACATCGAAATTCGCTGACCAGTTAGGTGCTGAAAACCATCATGAAGTTCATTAGGAACAAATTTCAATAATGAGCATGAGTGCACATATGCCTAACACACTGATTCTCTCTATGTACATTCCATAAAGAGAAGCAAAATTGATAACTAGACTTCAAAGCACATGCAGAAAAATCCTGTACCTCAGGTTAAAAAATGAATGTATTCCCTAAAAGGAAAATTCTGCTAGTAAGGCAGAATTTTAAGATCAGTAACTGAGAGTACTCTGCTAAAAAAAAATATAGTTTATCTGAAGAGCAAAACTAATAAGACGTATTAGATTACAAGTACAATCTCACTTTATCCTTTAAATTAACCTCAATATTTGTTACCATTTTTCAAACTAATTTCTATAATAATGAAAATCTTAAGAGTTTTCATCCCTTTTTCAATTTCTTCAAATAATTTCTCATGCACTAACACCACTGCTAAGTTTCAGAAAAGTTTAAGGCTTTTTACAACTTAAAATATTTATTGATATTTTAAATTTGGGAGCAACTGTGAATAGCATCTAATTTAGGATAGGTCAATTCAAAATACTTCACCTACCCAAGGGAAACATGTTTTTCATTAACACTTACATACAAAAAAACAGGCTGAAAAGGAAGCTCTGACTAGCAATTAGAAATTCCAACCCAGGCAGATATGGGAGGAGACCCACATGGATCAAAACTTGTTTGACACACAGATGCCAACGACACCAATCTGACAAAAGAAAAGAAAACCCTTAACTTTTCCTTCTATTTTAATTTAATTCCTTACAGTCTAGATAAACACAGGGCTTTTACTTACAGACATTGCCAGTTTAACAAAAGCCAGTTTAGCCTGACTTGAATGTGAAAACTTTTCAACCAATTACATCAAGTTAAGATTCCACATAAGAGTCTCCTGATGTGCATCTTTCATTCACATTTGAAACCAGCACAATACAAGTTCACTTAGCTTCTGTAGGAAGTCTTCGAAAAGAGCATTGTTAGATGAAAAGCTGGTCTGAAAGGCTTCCAGTAAAAATACCATCTTTTGGGTTTGGAGATAAACACATTAGGTTTTTGTAGGCACTCAGTATTTATAAATGAGTACATTTAATCCTCCCCTTTCTGATTACTCCTTCTTTTTAACTCTTGAAGAGTAGAAACATGAATTTTAGAGAAAAGAAGTAATGTAAGACATGTAAGGAATTCAAACTTCCCAATATGTGCATGCTCTTGGCAAGTGGGAAAGACTACTTTAAGACAGTTGGAATAAAAGCAGTAAACAAGGAAGCTCCTACAAAATCAGGCTGCTAGATCTAACAATTTCCTATAACCCGAAGTAGCAGGGAAAAAAGCTACGTACGTTCACTTAAGTCTACTTCCATTTTGTCTTCTGTATTGGTGTGGGATTCAAACAAGTCTTGTTTAGTTCCATCCTCTTCTTCAGAATCTGTACTTTCTTCACTGTCTGTACTGCCCGAACTTCAAATACAAAGACAGAGTTTACATTCTGCTTTTAGTATAATACCCTGGGCACAATGAAATACTGCAGAGTTTCAGGCTAAAGAGAATTACAAAATTATTTCTGACAGATTATCTGAGGTATGACTTTTAGCTCTTAGTATTCCCCTCATTTCTCTCTCAAAAAAACAAGGCTTAAGATTTTTCACTTGAGCATACAAAGAGGCTTTCAGTAGATATCAAGGGAGGCTGCACAGCCCTGAGTTTTGGGGACTAGATGCTCCTTCTACTCAATGCATTTTCCTGTGTTCACAGCCACACTGGTACTGTAGAGAGGACAGCAAGGTCTAATAGAGGTGTGGAGCTGGGCTGCCTTGTCCAAAGCAAGGACAGCTGGGCCAGTTTAAAAGCAGAGGGAAAGAATACACAGCAGGGAAAAAAACCAAAACCAGCAAGCTACGAAAGCCAAAGCACATCTTCTGCAAATTATGGCTCGAAAACAAGCACTAGAGCCACATCTCCACTCATTCTCCACAGAATGGAAATACCTAGTTATGCTGGACAATCTGTACTAACAGACAGACAACCAGAGGACAGGTGTATTACTGCAGGCTCACTACACTATTTGGATGAGAAACACCCTTCTCACCTGGAACGCCTCTGGGACTCTGGCGTAAATGCAATATGTTTTTCTTCCCAAATGTCTTCTTCATCAGAGCCACCATCATCAAACTGCTGTATCCGCTCCTTACAGCATGCCTCAAACAAGGCTATATTGCCCTAAACATAGCAAAAGTGTAAAATCCGTATTACATTAATAAACATCTTAAAAATATATGACTATTCTGAATAGAATCTTAAGCATTTTAGCAGAAAAGCAGAATATCTTAATTTAAAGCTTATCAAGCAAATATGCAGTGCTGTTTGTTTTACTTGGCTACTAACAAGCTGAGTGGACCGAAGAACACTCAGGAACTTCCATGATCATTAAGACTGGGATGCAGGAGTGACCCCAAAGAGCTTTCCAGATGACCAGAGCACAAAGTACTCCAGCTTTATTTTCTGTAGGGGGGGGTCATTACTATCGAGGTTCAGAGCCTTCGTTCTTACTCACTGTCACTAGAATCTCACTAAAGATTTAAATAGCTTTTAATCATAAAACACAAGTGTGCAATATGCACAAATCAGATCTAAGCCCAATCTTAAACCCAGCCACACAAATTAGAAGCAATTCTGCTTAATATTGATCAAAAGGATCAAGAATAGTGTCTTCCAATTAGCAAATCTCATTATATGGGAGTAAGGTAGGGTAATTATTTTCCAGTGATTTCCACATAAAAGAAGTAAATATAACCACTGCCAAAACTCTGAGGTCATGCAAAAGTTTAAAAGACAGTAATTTTTCTGATAATCCTGGAACACATACTTACACTTTCATTTGTATTGAGGGTAAAGTTGATGTCCGAAACCCGATCAAAAGAAACACTGCAAGAAAAAAGAAATGTACTCAATAAAACATGATTTTCTATTGTGACACGAAGATATTTAATTTCTCTTTGGTTTCTTATTTTCCAATAATCTAAAAATAGAAGATAAAAGAGAAAGTAGTCTCCAACACAAAACAGTCAAAACTACACACCAAGGAGGCCTGGCACTCCTGTGATATTTCTAACTGTTAAATCTTTTAAACAAAAACACAGAACATCACCATCTACAGTTAGGTCTAAAGATGCAACAAGCCTAAACAAGCATAACTGAAATTAAATACCCAAATCTCAAATACTGTACTGGAAAAAACCTAGGTCTAAAGAATGCCTAACCTGACTATGGTCTACCATGATACAGCTCAAAATCCTGCAAATACCTGCATTTGCAGTTCTTATATATTTAAACTGATTTCACCCTTCTATCAAAGGACCTTTTCAACAGGAAGGGACAAAATGAAAAATAATATCAAATTCTGTTTCCTAGAAAAAGAACCCCATTTTTTTTTTTTTTTAACCAATCACTGAAATATTTTCCAAAACATAACACAATATATTAGGCTTGACACATCTTTACATATCAGAAGAGTTAATATATTCTTTGTCTAGCCAGCAGCGCACTCAGCAGAGCACATACTCCTCCTCCTCTAATATTCATTGCTTTACAAAGTAGGGAAAAAGGTAAGTGGTCTAAAGGAACCTAAGTTGCAAGTGTGACTGTATTACTGTGCAAGTCACCATCTGAATTATTGTGCAATGGTATGCAGGTAACTTACAGTGTAATTGATTCTTGTATAGAAGGCATAACCTTAAAGTAACTTCACCTACAGCTTAATTCAACTCGTGAGTACATCATCAGTGTACCTGTCACAAATCTTGAAACCTCTTTACATAAGTAGTCATCTTCTTTCTATCAAGACAACAGACTTCCAAAGGCATGAACTTAAAGGAATTCTAACTCCTATTCTTGCCAAAATCCACTTGCTTCTAACAAAGTTAAGGAGTATCCTGTGTTACTTCCTCTACCATCATATCTTAATCTCTAATCTCAGCAGGTAATGTGGCGTAAAAAGGCAGCAAT
This sequence comes from Edolisoma coerulescens, assembly GCA_013397115.1. NCBI lineage: Eukaryota > Metazoa > Chordata > Aves > Passeriformes > Campephagidae > Edolisoma > Edolisoma coerulescens. Next base: position 2,468,553 of record VWZW01001649.1, read on the forward strand.
GCTTCTTGGATGGAAGATACAAGCTTCAGTCAGACATTACTTACTAAACATGTCTTATAGAAGAGCACTGAGATTATTTTAAAAATACACTTCTAAAAACCATCTTCAAGTAATGCTTTTTATTCCTATCTGCATGTTCTGGCATCCCAAGCCATAAAACCTTATAAAACCATGATGAACTCTACTATCAGCAAGAACCCCCACTCTCCCCTTTACCCTTCATTGCATCAGTTTACTTACGAAGAAAGATACCAGCTTTTGAGAGGGATGTTTTTTGTTTTGTGCTGGCTTTTGTTTAGTTTGGGGCTTTTTAACCTGACCAAGACTGTTCTCATTTCCTCATCTTTCACCTAAGACTATTTGTAGAAGTAAGTTTTAACTGCCTCGACCTAATAATCAAAGGTAGATTTACAATGCCCTTTCTTCTCTCTGTATTGGTTTGGCACAGCCTGGTTTTGGGTAGCAGGGGGGCCACAAAGATGGCTCCTGTGAGGAAGCTGCTGGAAGCTTCCCACCATGTCCGGCAGTGCCAGTGGCTGATGGCTCTGAAGATGGACATGCTGCTGGCCAAAACTGGGCCAATGAGAGAGGCTGGTAACGTCTCTGTGATGACATATTTAAGAAGAAAATCAAAACAAAGTCACAAGATTCTGGATTCCAGTCAGAGAAGAGGAGGAGGTGAGAACATGTGAGGGAAAACAACATGGTGACACCAAGGTCAGTGAAGAATGAGGGGGAGGAGGCGCTCCAGGCGCTGGAGCCAAGGTTCCTCGGCAGGCCGTGGTGCAGACCATGGTGAAGCAGCTGTGCCCCTGCAGCCCATGGGTCCATGTGGGATGCAGAGACCCACCCACAGCCCATGGGGGAGGTGCCCATGCCTGAGCAGGTGGATGCCTGGAGGAGGCTGTGTTCCAGTGGAAGATCCAGTGGAGAGCGAGGGCCCTTGATTCCAGGCTGGAGCAGCCTGTCCTTGGAGGACTGCACCCCATGGAAAGAGCGAGCCATGGCACAGCAGTTTTGGGAGGGCTGTGTGCCCGTGGGAGGGGCTCACACTGCAGCAGGTGCGGTGTGGCTGCTGCTTTTGAGAGTGGACCCATGCTGGGGCAGTTCACGGAGAACTGTCTCCCCTGGGAGGGACCCCACGGCCTCACAGGGGAAGGACTCCTCTCCCGGAGCAGTGGAAGGAAATCTCGGTGATGAACTGACCAAATCCCTGTGCCCTGTCTCCCTGTGCTGTCAGTGGGAAAGAGGGAGGGGCTGGGGGGTGAAAGGTGTTCTAAGGGCTTATTTTACTTCTCATTATCCTCCTCTGATTCTGTTAGCAATAAATTCACTTCGCAACTGAAGTTGAGCCTGTTTTACCCTTGAAGTGTTTCTCCCGGCCCTTATCTCACTCATCAAGTGTTCGTTAATTTTTTTTCCTTCTCCCTCCTCTGCCCAGCTGTGGCAGGGAAGGCTGAGCGAGCAGCTCTTGTGGGTGCCTGGCGTTGGGCCAGTGTCAAACCACAACACTCTCCCCTACAGAAAAGTACACTCAGAGACATGTTGTTCCTGTCATCTTTTCCAGGAAAACTTAGAAGTAGAGCTATTCATCTAGTCATCAGCAGGGGAAAAAACCCACTTTGAGACAGAGAGAAAGTGAAAGTGACCCAAACAATGTCAGGTCAACAGAGCGCCATAGCCTTCAAAAAGCAGAGTTCTAATTCAGTTTTTTATTCACAAGCACAGCATTCTCAACATTGGCACAACCAGGAGATTAGAAAAAGAAGAGAAGCTGTTGCTTTCCTCTCTTCAGGGAAGCTTCCATCAATGCACACAGATGGCACAAAAAACCAGGACTGATTGGCATCTGCTTCACATCAGTAAATGCTTGTACTTATCATCAGCAAAACCACAGCCAGAAACACAGTAAGAAAGAAAACTCACAAGACTACTATAGCCCAATTCAGTGTAATGTTATACTCACTTGCCAATGTCATCTTGATCAGCAAACTTCTCATCGTTGAAGCCAAACTGGTCAATAAAATTGGACGTCATTTGTTGCATCTGATAATCAGAAAAGGCCTGGCAACCCCAGGACCAACGACAGTGATATAATGATTCTACTAATACTCTAAAATCTATTTGCCCATTTTGCTTCAAAGAAATAAAAGTCAATCTAAACTAAACATAAAAGGACAGGAAAAGGATTTGTCTTAATCTCTGAATTTTGAAAGGTAGCATCAATTACAACCCTACTTACATTTACTGACTTGAAAGCCAATCTAATAGCTTTCAATAAAAAAGTTAAATCTGTAGTTTAATCACATTAACCAGCACCTTGCCAAACGTACCCCAAAGAAACAGAGAAACAACACTATATAAAAGAAAAAGCTCTCTTTGCTCAAAATAACATGAAGTTATAAATAGTAAGAACCAGAAAAGTAACTATATAGATACTACAGCACAGCTGCATATTTATTATGCAGGTATCACTAGCAATATCAGTCTCGGGCACACACCAGCAGCATCTATTAAATATCTAGAAGAATGAAACCATTGAACGTTTCACATCTCAGTGCAGTGTCACTGACACAACTGTGCTGTTTTTTAAATAAAGATGCCAGTGTCAACTGCCAGCAGATGGGTATATACACACTAAGGTACATGTGGGCATCATCTATTCATAACAATAGCTTTTGTCTCTTATTTCCCAGGATTATAATTAAATTATAAATTATTACACATCCTCTAGGGACTTTTTACTAATGCTATTTCCATGTGTAAAGTCAGCCAATGCTAAGATTTCTAGGAAATAGAATAATAATAAAGCTGTCATGTCAACTCTCTTGGTTTCTTGCCCAGGTAGCTGAAGGGACACAGTATGGTGGTAAAGCTGAACAAAGTGAATATGGAAAGAAAACAAAAGAACAATCAAAAAACCCCAAGTTTAGATTAAGGCATTATGAAAACTGAAGGAAAAAGAAAATATATATAAAAGGAGGAGGTATACAGCAAGACAAACTTGAAAGAAGCAGCACTGGACCATCTGCATTTCTCCAGATTAACTACCTGGAACTGCTGGGATTGCCTAGGCACAGCAGGTCACTAAGGGGATGCATGAAAAGCACAGAGATATTAGAAGATCTTACTTTCTCACTAAAGCTGCTACAGATAGCACCCAACTTATCAAGTTTTTGTACAGGTGCACCTTACAGGTACAAAAGCACTTAATCAGGTAAAAATGCATCAGATTCTTTAAGCTTGAGCCACCACCCACAATTCAATCTTAGACAAGCAATTACTTATTAAAAAAACTATAGAAAATGCATAAAATACCAAAGCCAGTCTTAGACTAGGTAGTTACTACACAGCTGTTAATGTGATCTGAAAGATTTTGGTTAGTAACCCAGACAGGTAATGCCATCTAAAGCATCTGATTCCATCTAAGTGATCTATTGGCAATCTTGTGCCACAAGGCTCCCACTCTTTCACTACCAGCAAAAGAATTCAAAGAGATGCATATTATGAGTTTGGTAAGACACAGTTGTGTGCATGCACACATGTCTAAGTTTTAATTTAAACTTTCTAGATTTATATTTGCTTGTGAGAGAAAATAAAACTTCCACCGCTTTTTAAAAAATGTCTTAATTTATTTTTACAGAAAGAGCAACTTAAGCTGTTAAAAGAATTCAACTCACCTGCTGCAAAGAAGAATCCTGTGAGAATCCAGTTTCTTTAAAGTCTATTTCATCATCACTGGAAGAATGAATGTGGCAGGTAGTAACCTATACAAAGAAATTGGGTCATTGGCATTGTATATAATGTACTCGTTTATTTCAGATAAAAGAAATTGTTTTAATGCTTTGTATTTCTGTTCTACTGAAAACTGTGGAGTTTGGAGATAAGTTTTCAATTAAGTTTTACTGTTTTTACATCAAGTACATCCAAGCAAATATTATGTATCCAAAGAGCCAATTAGTGTTATTTTTCATAAGCCTAAAATTCTTCGTCTTTACATGATCTTTCTCTTGCCTTGACCAAGAAGTAGTTTCTACCCAGAGGAAAAATAGCATTTATCTGCAAGCACAACACACTTCTTTGCATTCACAGGCTCAAGAAAAAATGCCTTATGTACATAATTTGGTCCTGTTCACAAGTTGCACAGTTTCAGATGAATTTCTATTGCTTCTATTGACATCTGTTAACATTATGCTCCAGTTAATATTTATGCTGAAATAGCAAATTCAACAATTAATTAGTCTTACAGTCCAAATAACAGGACTAGCACAAGTTAATGAAGCCACATGCAAAGCACTGCATTCCTGGAGAAGTCAGGTATATTAAAATTCATTAATTGGTCTGTTGACATCAGAAACTGCCTCTGCTTATTAAAGTCTCCAAGTGATTACTCTTAGATTGCATTTTTAACATGATTACACAAACCTCTTCTACTTGAGTTTAGTATTTTTCCAAAAGTGTAATCACTACAGCTGCATGCAGAAGAAATGTGGTATGTGCCTAAAGTATGCAAAGTTACTTAAGTAAGGTCAGTAACACAGGCAGTGGAATGCCAGTAGCAGTCTTCTGTCCAACCTGTACTGGGTCATTTACATCCTGCAGATAAAGCGATCAACACCAGCTCCTGAACTTCTAGTTTGTACTCTCAAGCAGACAAGAGTTTTCAAGGACACTGCCTTGAAGAAGTAAAGAAATCCTCCTTCTTGCAGCTTGCCTGGGATTAGCTACACTAGGTAATGTGCCAGTTAGCCACCACAAGCTGATCTTCTGCAATATGCCTACACAAATACTAATGATATGGCTTCAGCTGAAAAGCAAACTGAAGAATTATCAGTTCCATAGCTCAGCAACTAGAGGGACTCCTTATAAGTACACTGGATTTTGGAAGACTGACAGTGCTGCTGACAAAAATAAACTGTCCAAGTAAAGCAGCAGCAATTTTCATACCTTACCCATCACTACTTACCAGATCCACTGTATTCCTCTTGTTGGTTTCTCCTAAAGAGTTTGTGCAGAATGTTTCCCATCTCTCTCTGACCTCCTCTGGAAGCTCTAGCACAGGAAACAAAAAAACCAAACCAATTAGAAACTATCAACAATGAAGCATCACTTAATTTTCAAGTATTTTTTTCTGCTCTACCAAAAATACTGGTAAGAACATATACATCCTACTAAATCCATAAATGTAACTCCATCTAGCAAACAAGTCCAAATTAGGCAGGTCAGCATTTCTTTGCAGCTATTTCAGGGAGTTTTGACACTGTTTGAAATGAAATTATTTAAGCATTCATTTAAGGAAGGCTACTTTAAATTGAATGCTTCAGAAGTAATCCAGTTATTTTCTTCTTTAATCCAACAGCTGCCTTCTAATTTACAGTTGCCTAATTTCCTCAGCATTTGATAATGAAAGCCCTGAAGATAAAGTTAAGACCACGAATGAATACCTTTGATGAGCTGCTGGACTAGTGTGCTGTTTGGCCCCTTATCTGTACTGTGCACAATGCAGTTTGCTATCCTTGTCAGGTGACCCATGTAGCCGTGCCTTCTTCCTCCTTCAGCCCTGCAAGAGACAGAGTTCAACTGCCCATACTCAGAGTCACTCTGATACTGTATGTCATTATAAAACACTGCCAGAGCCAACATGTTACACAAGACAAAAAACGGGTTCTTAAGTTAGAGTCGCATCCTAAAACCACAGGTTCACAAAAATACTCGAGAATTTAGGGTATCAACTGGTTTGACTACACTGAGCCAGTTTACGAGACTTAACAAGCACATAAAGTACCAAGAAGGACGTAGAGGTGTTTGTACTGCTTGTGTGTGTGTGTGTGTGTGTGTGTGTGTTTAGAAAGCAAAACGTCCAGTATTAGCAAAATAATGACAGAATTAGCAACAGACTCAGAGTTTTTAGGAAATTTCTGTTGCTGAGAACATTCTGCAAAACCCCAAAACACCAAGTACTCCCTCAGAGCTTTCAGCCCATAATCAAAAGGAAAAGGCATTCTTAAGTACGCTTTAGTATTTCAGGGCTTCTTAGCATTATATTTAGCATACCCATCTAAGTTAGGGTCATTGCTTTCCTAAAATTTAGGAACAACAGTTACATGCTTAATAAAGATAAAAATACATTTAAATATTTCAGACAGAACTACTTAGCAGAAACAGGAATTACCAGATGTTAGAGCAGTGCTCTGAACACCTATTGTCAGTTGGAACCATTCTAAATCTGCCCAAATAGCCACTGTGACAGGTCCAACTTGAACTGATTCTCTAGCATTTAGCTGCAAGCCAACCAAACTTTTGCTGCATCAGTTTAAGGTTTTGTGTTTTAAATAAAAACCAAGAAAGACCCACTCACACAGCTAGGCAAACCTCCCATGACTGAAATCTTTGTAAGGTGACTGCAGCTCATGAAGTAACTTATGTTATGCAAACACAGATCACATGATTTTATTTTCCACCATCATCATCTAACATATGAGGTAACTGAAATTATGTTATGTCTATGCAAGATATCATGAATAAACTACCACACTGTTTACAGAGTGCTTTGGTAACAAGTACATTCTAAACAAGCAGCACATGACGATAGCAAAGGTTATAGTTTCTAATATAGGATATGACACAGAGTGCTTCTATTTGACAAACTAGACTGACTTGTCATTGCCTAGCAGAAAGTCTGGAATACAACTGTATCTTTTGTTAGCAAATGCTTATTAATCCCAGCGCACCAAGCAACTTTTACTATGTCAGATTTTTACCAGCAGAAAGCAGTCACCCTTAAGCTTCCAGAGTTGCTTGAAATAACATTAAGTGATAGAATACAAAAGGACTAAAAAAAAATATCCATTTTCTGAAACAGCTAAGCTAAAAGTACCCTTAAAGATTTATTTTTTATAGTTGGAGCCATAACTGTACAAAATTGGATAAAGGAGTGAATTAATTACAATAGTCTGTTTCCAGATAAAAGCACAGCCTAAGGTTTGAAACACTATTTTCTTCATTAGCATTCACTAACATGAGACTAAATATTTAATTAAATCATTCGTATGGTAAGCACCAGATCAAGAACAGTCTTATCCAAACAAAAAGTTAAGTTTTAGGTTGGAGTTAGAGAGAAAACTTTTCATATTTTTCTCCTATGAGAATCTAATTGCCAGTAAAATTGGAAATTCTCTACAATCTCAGGAGAATTGATATAAAATGGAAGACATTCAGGAGCGCATGTTTTCTACAGTTAAATTTAGCACATTCCTTTTTTTATTACCCTGCCTCTTCACCATCCTTATTTCCAGGTCAGTTACATTAGCCATTATTTACTATCTGATTCACTTAAGATAGGAATAGGAATGTTTTGGGGAGTGGAACTGTCTCAACATATCATCAAACCAGCAGCACTATCCCAGCTAGTTAATTCAATATTTTGACAGGTCAGAACTAACATTTACTGTTCAGTATCTCCTGAGCTAAAATTATGTATGGGCCCTCAGAGAACTTTTTACCACCTCAGGTGATGACTGAGGATTTTTTCTCCTACTACAAAAACAGTTTCAGACAATGTTAGCTACTTGAAGCTTACATCCTTTTGAACACATAATTTTAGAAGGTATTCTATTGCTGAGGAAATTGCTTTTACTATTTAGGAGTCTGATGCTCCCCAGTATGTGATATGCTTTGATGTGTTCACAAATAATTCTCAACTGCTTACTGGGGAAAAGTATCTCCTGTCCTCTCAAAACTCAGAGTATGTTTCTGTACTCAAACATGGGTAAGCTTTAAAGATCATAGTAGTATCTTACACATGGCAAGAATGACAACTCTTGTGTTCTTAAATGGTCACAGGAAAAAGAAGTAGAATGCTACCAAAAAGTACAAGAGAAAGCTTTAACCTAAATATTAACATACAAGTGATTTTAGAACTGGCTAGATCACTTCTGAATTGGTTATACATTCATTTCACAACTCAAGTCTTATTTAGACAATTGCAGGGAATGAGAAAACTAATTACTCACTGTTTTTTCTCATTCATCTCCCACGCTTCAAGTATTCTTTCTATTAATTGGCACTTAAGAAAGAGCTGTCAAAAAAGCAAAATATGCTTAGTAGCAGTAAAGTGGAACACTATTTATGCATTTTACAGTTGATACTCAAGTCTACAAGACAATTAATTTCAGGTTCACTAAAGGTCACTTTCATTAAAGGGTTGAAAGTGCAGCAGATCACAACCAGAAACCTAAAAGCTAAATCTGTATTAATTCTACTCCTCTTTCTAAGTGCTAAGTTGTTGTACTAGCATAAAGCTACTGAAATAGCAATTTTAAGTCTCAAAAATAGGAGGCACTTCAAGGAAAATAAATACTTGCAGCTCCTCACCATGCTCACTTTGAAACAACAACAAAAAAATCTACTCCATGGCAGTTTCAGGTTTAACATCCTGAACTAACATTTTAAGTAAAACCAGACAGACATTCTTTTTCATTCTATACATGAAATAAAATTGGGGTACATTTTATGTAAAATTAACTGCATGGAAACAGGAAAATTCAAGAGACTCACAAAACACAACTTACATGTTTCAGTAAGAGATTGTCCCCAGTGGAATCCTGATCTGTAACTGTGCCATTTTCCGTGTTTTCAAGAGGACTTGCAAGAATCAATGCAATACAGATTTCTACTTGAGTATGCAAAAAGTTATTCCACGTATACTTAAAAAACATGTCCTGAAAAACAAATTCACCGAGGTTTACAGAAACCAAGATCTTTTCATTAAACATAACCAACAGTCTCACCCACCTAACTATTTGAATGACTACACTGGAAGAAATTCTTTAAGTTTTACACTAAGTATTATTGTCCAAGACAAAATTTGTGACCCACAAAAGCAGTAATTCTTGTGCTTGCCATTACCTGAACTCAAGGAATACTATACTGGATCAGAAAAAGAACACAACTGCAACTGGATTTATTGCAGGGGTCACCAGTAATGCACTTTCAGACTATGAAGATGGAGAGAAATAATGCTCCCCACTTACATTCCTTCTGCCAGCTGCAGCCCAGAAAGTCCCAGTCAGAAGTGTTATAACCTTAGAAGTCCTTGACTTTTTTCAGTTCACTTAACCTTCCTGGTATCTATACCAGGTATCTATAAATGTGCTCCTCACTTCAATGAGATTCCTTACAAAATTGTATCTACCTGTTTTAAACCCATCATCCACTAATTTTATCCTCCTATTACAGAAAGCTACCTCACATAATCTAGAAGCAGTTTAAGATTATTAATAAAGCACAAGGCAAATACTGAGGTTGAGATACAATAAACAGTGACCATTTAGTCATGTTCCTGCTTCTCCCCATTCTTCCTCTTAAATATAGGAAAGATTTTGTTCAAACCTAGTTATTTTAGGCTACTCACTGCAAAATTCAAATTATTACTGTCACTGGTAAAGTGTAATGAGTTCTGGAAAGATGTGCAGTGATTGGAACAGTATTGAACAATTTTAGTCTCATTCAAAGTACAGCTAAAGGTCTTCCAATCTACCTTCAGTGCTCCTAAACTAATGGCATTCTTCCATAACTTTTCCTAAGTCAAGTCTGCACAGTAAAACATGTGCTGTTTAAGCAAACAGCATGAAGCACCAAGGCTTCTACAGCTACATTTATTTTTTTCCTTACATAAAACTTGCAACAGAGAAGTGTGTTCAAACCTCACTGAACTTAGTTTACAAAATAATCTATTTACAAGAACATGCAAGTATTCATAGTGTGTATGTTCCCTTAGACAATGGATCTAGGAAAAGCTTCAGCTACAGTGAAGTCAGCTAACTTTGTATAAAAGTTAGTACCTGTCTGCAAACCCAATTGTAAAGAAAATTTGAGATGAAAACATTCCAATCACACTGTATTAATCAGTCACAAGGAAAATCGGTTTTGGACTAAAATCAGGGAAGAGAAGGTATTTACACTTTAGGCTTGCAACTGCCAACTTAGAAGTTTACATACTGTTATTCAGAAACTAGCTTGAGTTCTACATAATGTGCTAGTTATTTTTTAATCAACTAACATTTGGATTTCTTGGGTGAACCAGACCACAAAGAAAACATCTGCTATAGTGGAAGTATGAGGTAGGAAGTACTCAAAGTACATGTTCACATTAGCAAAGAGCAATGAGTTAGGTAACTGAGTTTGTTGTACACCACCTTGCTTTGAGGTATGAAGGAGTACAAGCTACCAAGAATAACTGTTCCGTTACAGCCCACTGCTGAGATACCATTTTGTAGGCCATATATTAAGTGAGGAAAAACGGCTTTCAGGGAACAACTTAAGAAAAAAATGAAAATAGCAATGAAGCCTTGAACATGGCTGAAAACCTGAGAAGATCCAGTTGAAAATAAGCTTATTAAGAAAACCACTTCATGTATTTATGAAGGTGTAGCAAATAAGAACCATTCAAGTGGTCAGAGGAAAACGCTGACTTCAGACAGACTGATTAACAGTAAAATCCAATATTAAAATCCAATATTCTTAAACCAAGCAATAGACATCACAATACAAAGATGCTGAAAAGTTAGGCTGGAAAATTATCTACAGTGTCAGAAAAAGCAGACAAGATCTTAACAGCAATCCATAAAAATGAAGACAGCATAAAGTTCTTACCAGTATTACTCCTATGCTGTTAAGTTCTATAAGCTCCTGATTCACACTGCTTGTATTTGTCTGTAAAAGGCTAGATATTAATCTAATCACATTTAAACGTGTGTTTCCCACAGGTGGATCCAGTACACCCCAGGTTGTCTTCATGACACTTTTCTGAAAACGAAAAAAAGTTTAATACATAAACTCATTAAAATATCTTTTAAAAGAATCAGCTCATCATTACTATGTACAATGACTGAGTAGTGCTTAAAAACAGATACATTTAGTCCTTGAGCAACTGTCTTATCTTTATCCTGCAAAAACCCCCTATTTTTAATTCCAAATACTGTAGCTTATTTTAATTCCACAGACAGGAAGCACTAAAACCACTCACACGAAAGCAACAACTTTGTAAAAAATGATTGCTAACTACAGACAGGATCTCAAAGTAGATGACGTCCACTCAGCCTTGAAACGAATTAGGAGATAGTTCCTAAGAAATTATTCTCACTCACAAATCCAGCTGTATTCTACATTACTAAAATGTACACAAAACAGCTATGTGGACAGTCTAAATACATTATAATGCCTCAGCAACCCTAACTTTGTACACTTAAAAACAATTTCATTTTCATTTCTCTGTTAAAATCTGCAGCACCCAGTTCCAGGTGCAGTGCTCCAGCTGAAATTCTGCCCATGAAAATGTGAGTAGAAAATACAAATGGATCATAGGTAAACCCCCTATTCATACATTTTTTATCTTTTGCAAGAGCATGACATAGGTAAGTTGCTTGAATCAGTTAAAAACCTCAAGGAATTTAACATGCCTAGAGTGCAGGGATGTGTCATGGAGCTGGTCTGCTTGGGTCCCGGGAAAGTCAAGAGAATTGCACAAGCCTAAAGTGGGCCATTCCAAAGTTACAAACAACTGCAGCATCTATAGTCCGTGTTTCCTATCCAGATAGGACTTCCAAGCAGAAAACAGGACCTCCCTTGAGAATATACAGCAAATCTCTTTCCGTTGCTTTCAGAAAGAAGTCATTGCTTCAAGGTTGCTTTGCTAATTAAACAAAGTTTGTGCTGGAAAAGCACAAAACACTGCTGTTCATTACTACTGTTTGCCTGAGCCAAAGCTCACAACAGGCTAGGAAGTAGCCTGGGCACTTGCCTGAAAGCTGTCAGACTGGGTTTTGTTCGTTATTATAGTCTGCCTAAAACAGACACATGGTAAGTCTTGCTTCAATTAATTTGGTAACACAAGATTTCACTTACTTTTGGAGGCTCAAGTAGGAGCTCATGAAAGGATGAAAGTCGAGCTTTTATGGCTTCTAAAACACTTTTGTTGACAGAATATGTGGAATTGCTCATGCCTGGAGGACAGATCTCTATATGGCCTTCAAATCTAAAATGCACATAAGCAAAATCTGATAATTAGTATCAAAACTAGCTGTAAAACATACTCAGAGGTATGTAACAGTTCTGAAAGGATGCAAAAATAATGAAGAGGCAAAAATTGCAAAGACATAGGTTACACATACATAAAAATTAAGTGTTACATAATGGTTGAACAAGAGAGATTTTCCCAAACACTAGCCCTAGTATTTCTAGGTTTATTGTGCTTGAAATCCCCAAAATAGTTTTGAGATTAAAAATTACATTTTGATTTGCTTTACTGAGGCAGATAAAGAGCTTCATGTGTTTATTCCAAACAATGTAAGTTGAATGTACCAGAGAGATCTGTTCAGCAGTTCCTCCAAATGAAGTTGCAATTACATTCAATATTTAGTCACTGCACTACACATATTTACTCTATTCCTTGTATCCAGGAACAAACTGATGAAATGTAGTTAGTCTGATCTGTCAATTGGTACTTACACCAGCTTCTAGAAAAAGCTGCAGAAAAGACCAGTCATTTGGTGAAAGTGTAGTAATGCCAACCACAATCACTTGATTTGCATTTTTACTCTTTCAGCTACAACAGGTCACAGAAATGGTTTGGTCACAAGAACAAGGAAGGCCTTTGCTACCGCAGGCATAAACCAAATGAACGAACAACACTTACGTCTGTCGTCTTGTCTCAAGTAAGGTCAACAGGATTTGGATTGCACTGACTATTGCAGATTCATTTTTTTCTTTATGAAAAATATTAGACAGAAGCTGCTCTATGATTTCTTGTCTGAAAAGAAAAGCATTGGCATCAGATGACACCACTTCAGGATACAGCTGTTAGCAGAAGTAACTACCATTTGCCCACAATAAAAAGGGAGAAGGGAATACAGGAGAATCTTCTCTGGCAAAAACGTACACTTAGATGAACTTAAAACAAGTAACATAACAAAGTAAAAAGTTTCCCATATTTAGTCTGCTAAATAGTATCAGTATCAAGCTGACCTCCACATGTAAGATCCCATTCAATTGGCAGCACAGGAAATACTTTAATGAGACAACTCCTCTCCCACATTCCCCACTAGAAAATCCTGCAGGTGTGGTCTGCTTACTTGCCAAGTCATTTTTCATTACACAAACAAAAGATGGGTAGTCAAGAAAATTCACCTGAAAAGCAGAGCTTGCCATTTCTGAAGATTCTCAAGGTCAAAAGTTAAAAACTAGTTTCTTATGAAGTGAGAATTAAATCAAAAATTCAAACCAACTTACTTCTCTAAACTTGCAAGCAGTGGATCTGGTTCTGAACTGTTCTGTACTTGTAACATCTGGTCTCTGCTTAGACGAATAATTTCACAGAGGGACTGTGATGCGTTTGAATGCCTCTGAAACAGAAAAACAGCACTTTTCACTATGAGAGTAATAACATGCTGAACTCTAATTCTTCAGTTTAAAAAAAAGTGAGAACTTCAACATGGACAAGAGCTCTCCTACCCAAAAAACATTCAGGCAGCAGCTTTATGCTATAACTAACCCTTAACAGAAAAAAAAACCAACCTTGAAGCACAAGGCAAGAATCTATTTCCAACATTAAGGTGGCAAAACATGAGAGCTGAATCTTTAGACGACTCCAAGTATGCCTAAGGCTTCGAACTGGATCTCAATAAGGGGGTGAGGAGGTGAACAAAACCACATATCCTCCCTCAAATAACCACACTAAATACTGAAATCAGCTTACTGAAAAAAGCAAGCAGAAAACAGTAAAACTAAAAGTTCCAACACCATGTCATACAGCTGAACAGACAGACCCAGGAGAGTGCCACACCAGTACTTACATCTTCATCTTGAGACGGGTGTACAATTTCCACAAGCCGCTGGATAATTCTCTCCTCGTTGAGCCACTGTAAAAATGTTTGTGGACGTTAATAAGAATTTTTCCCAAGTGAATGAATGAAACGAATTCACAAAATTGAAAGGAGCCTTTTGACAACTGCCACAAGTCATACTGTCAATACTTCTAAATAAGGATTAACAATATTTCAGAAAAAAAAGTAAAATTAGTGTTTCTGAGCCACAGTAAAAAAGAAAGCCTTAAGTTAATTTCAGCAAACTTTGATACCAAAAGTGTGTTTGGTAAGGTCCAAAACAATTTTAAAATTGCATCTGTCAGGTATAAGTTAGATATTAAAGATCGGGGAAGAGACCAGCCACTCGGGTTCTAAGCTGCCCCCAGCAGCACTGCGGCTTCACTGGAAAAGTACTGGCAGCTCAGAAAAAAACCTAAAAACAAACAAAAAAAAAACCCACAAACAAACAAAACCCCACACATCTAATTTCAGCATATTTAAGAAATAAACTGAGTAAAGCCAGCAGAAGTTAAGCCATCTTAGAGTTCACACATGTCAGACAAAAGTTCTGAGACATTTTACTTACATTTAGCACTTCTTGCCGGGGCTGTGGAGGTTCTATGCAAGTCAGTAGCCTGAGCAACAAGTCCATGATAGCAGAGGTCCCTATGTGCTTAATAATGAGGTCTACAAAATCATGCTTCCTCTTTAAAAAATCCACAATCTGGAAATTAAAAAGTAAGCTTCTATTTGCTTCATGTATTTTACATGATAAATTACACCAATCACTTTTAATCTCACTCTCCTACCAAACTGGCAAACTGGATGAGAATTTCTTAAACACTTCTGCCACTTAAAGCCTGCAGTACAAGAGAGGATAAAATAATACACAGGCAGCAGAAGTGGCACAGGGCAAATCCATACTACACGCAGTGTGTCCTGGGCCTCCTCTCACACCCAGCTTGCTGACCATAACCTACTTATAATCCAACACAGAGTCAGGTTTTCTTTTTGATATGAATTAGTCTCATCTCTGCTTAGTGAGCAAAGCTCAACACAGAAAAATTCTTAACATAATACAAACAGTATCTCAGGTTTGAGAGTCAAGTCATTGCAGCTGTTTGCAGTATTGGGCCACAAGCCCTGAGTACAAGAACATTTCTGAGCAAGGACTCCAAATGTTTCTTGCTTTGTTCTAAATAATTCTTCACGCCAAGTCAGACTCACCATCACCAATTCAAGTCATTTACATTTGCTTCTAACAGGAATAAATGCAAATATCATCGCATAAAACACTGAGCTAAGCTAAGACAAAAGGTAGGCACTCACACACTGACAGCATAAACAGCTTAGGCAAATCTGAATCAAATACATCTTACTCATCCAAGTGTATTTTTTAATCCTGTGCATAATGAAAAGGTGTCTTCAGCTAGTATGGAAGCTGAATGCTCTCTTTTGACTCTGCTGCTATCCCTCAATCGTGTAGTCTTAAAAGTAGAATTGCTGAGTACTACAACTTTATCAGCACACTTGTTAAATTGGTGAGTTTGCAAATAGTTACCTGTTCTGGTTTTCTGCTGATAAGAATACTTAACACCTTGCTGAAGAAACTGGCCAGCAGAGGGTTTAGAGGAGATTCATTTAAGAGGAAGCTGTACAGTTTCAGGAGTAAGGATTCTTCTTCTCCCAACCTATCATTGATCTGTGAGACATCTGATGTAAGCAGCTCACATGATATGTTTGGGTATCTGGAGAAAAGAAAAAATTATCCATCATTCATACTTCAGAGTTCTCATACTTCCAGGTCTGGATTCAGAACCTGGTAAGGCACCTGACCAAATTTTCAAGCAAGGTTGGTCTACAGTAAAGTAGCAAACTAACACAAAGTAATAAAACTGAACATTCAGCCTGTAAGTTCTGTTTTCATCTGAGAAGTGGACTACTTTGATCTTCAGTAGAATGGAACACCAGTAGGAAAGTTGAGAAAGAAAAGAGCAAGCTTTTATTTTAAGATCTATTGTTAAATCCATCTGTTCAAGTACTGACCTCTTATTTGCTTCAATTTCCAACTCTACTAGAAACATTTACAGGAGGCTTGGTTTACCAGAAATGGTGAAGTTCAGCAACTAAGAGTGTAGCTTATTTCACATTATTTTAACACACCATTTTAAGAAAAAAAAACAGCTTTCTGTACGGACAACACTAATATAGGCCAAAAGCAGCAGAAGTGCTTTCATACAAATTGCTAGACAGATTTTGAGTTTGAACCTTCTCAACAAGCCAGAAGTCATGGCCATACCCCAGAAAGGAAAACATCAGTATTTAGACCCTAAGGACCTTCTTCCAAGGAGTACCACGAATCTTCTAAAAGGCATCTTCAAAACATCTTACAAGTCAACAAAACAAAGCTAACCATGGAGCTATACTACCCAAAAAGTTTTTGTCCTTTGGACATGAACTGATTTTGGAAGCATTTGTGGATAAGAAGCTTCCATTTGAAAACTATGTATGTATTAGAATTGTTTATTTAAAAGTTCCATGAAGCCTCTTGAAAACAGACTTAATCTAAAACACACCAATATTGTACTATAGACCAGCACAAAGGGATTCACACTATCAAATTAACTAGATTAAGTTAGTCCTCTTTCCACCTTCCAAATCTTCCCCAACCCCAAAAGTTTTCCTACTTATATCGAAT
Organism: Edolisoma coerulescens; assembly: GCA_013397115.1. NCBI lineage: Eukaryota > Metazoa > Chordata > Aves > Passeriformes > Campephagidae > Edolisoma > Edolisoma coerulescens. The sequence continues at coordinate 2,485,113 of VWZW01001649.1, forward strand.
TTTTTCATCCATGTCTTGAGGTGGCTCTTCAATAATAAATGAAACTAAGTCTTCCAAACATTCTGACTTCAGCAGAAACTCTATAAGTTTGCGATTCTGAGCCTTGCACTCCTGTAGAACATCCTCTTCATCCATCAATTCCTTCAGTGTTACATCTTCTCGCTCTAGAAGTGTATCTATGTGCGATGACGAATGGAGATCAAATTTCCAAAACATGCTGGTCTGTGTAAAAAGAATAGCAGAATATTAGCAGTAGCCATTATTCTAACATTCAAAGATAAAAGTTAGGCAGGGTTTTACTTACATGAAAGGAACATGCTAATCTGCATTAAAGAAAAAAGCGTAAACTTCAGTTTTCAATTTACTAAATTTGCTTTTCCCATTCCTTGTTTTTAATCTATGCACTGAGTCAGAAATTCAGAACGATTTGCTCAGCAATTAAGAGAGCTGGGTGAAGATGAAATGGACAGAGCATAACTGCACTGAAGTACCACCCCCACCATCGAAGAAAACACTTATAAAGGCAGAGGAATTAAAAGAATTTTAGCTTGCAGGCAGCACCCTTTAGAGTGCAGGAGCTAATTTCAACAGTACGCTGATTGTACCTGCCTCCACAAACTTGACAGAGGAGGAATATCAAAGGACAGGATGTGTTACACAAACATGTCAAGGGCAGTGGCCCCAACCACTGAAACACTCTAAGAGGCTGTAATAAATGTATAAGAATAAACAACTTCACCTTTTCCTATAAAATGCCTTGGCACCTCTATATTAATTCTGTTTCTCTAAGACACCTTGTGAACAGTTGCTACTGAGACAACTGTGCTATCAAAAAAGAGTATTTAACTCTACAATATATCCAATAAATTCTTGCTTTCACCTCTCATTAACCTCAATACAAACACTCACTTCATTTCCCTCCAGCCCTGAAAACAGGGCTTTAACATGACATTTGACCTCTGACAGGGTATTAACTGGGCTTGAATGAATGCGTATTTTAAATGGACTGAAAAGAGATACTAGAGATACTAGAACACAGTAAGGAAAAACTTTCCTTTCCTCACTATTCAAAGCAGCAGTTTTGAGCAGCACTCTTAAAGAAAGAAACACTCCTTTTGCTCCTTTAGTAAATGTTTTCCAAATGTGAAAGATTAATTCAATATATTAGTTACTGCTGTGCATTAGGAACATCAGCTGTGAGGACATGTAGTTAAAGCAGAGAATTTCAGTGAATAGTATTATTTTAGCAAGGACACTTTGTAAACTGTAGGCTGTATACAGCAGCAAGCTTAAAGGCAATAATCCAACAATGCTGTTGTCACACACTCAAAACATCCCATAAAAATTAGAATAGAAATATCCAATTCTTTTGCATCTAAGAGGCAGCATTTAAGCACTTATTTCCAAGTTAAAATTGATTCAGCATGCACACTACAACTACTTAGAACAGCACTGTGTCAAAAATGAAACAAAAAATGAAACAAAAATGGAAGCAGAAACAATCTCAAGGATCTAGCAAAACCTTTGTGTGCACAATCTTTCCATTAGCAAGGCTTTCGGTATTCAGCCTAAATATTGTAAAGCTTGGTATATTCGCTACAGAGACAATTGCTATTAGGGTTTTAATTGTTGCTTTAAGCACTACATACTGATCACGTGATACCAGCTGACTCTGCTCAACCTTCTTTCAGAAGTTGTAACATACATAACTGGCCATAGATTACACAGCTTTCTGTTTAAAGATACGGGATTCAAACAAAATCAATCAGGCAATGTACAGATTTATTCAGTTGCAGTGATGGTACTTATCTAACATCCCATGCAAGTAATTAAATGATTAGGAAGCAGAAGAAGAATTATTTTGTACTAAAAGTATTAGTAAACTTACAAGCAGGGTTTAACACACCTGATCTCACAAATTAGCTTAAATCAACTTATACAGTTATGAAAAACAGTAGCTACACAGAAACTTACTGTGAGGAAGTGAAACTAGTGCATTATTAAAGTCAGAGGGTATTTTTTGATTGGGATTTTTAAACCTCTAGAAAGCTGATCAAATCCCTCCCCTTGCCCCAATCAGTGAAAGTACCATCCTTGAAAGTAACCACTGTCAATGCTAATTCCAGGTGTAAATACCTCTGTAGTGATTAATGCTCATTTCAGTAGCTTCAACGTATTTCTCAGTTAGTTATTTCAAGAGAAATTCAACAACGGAAGAGAGCAATAACAAAAAAAGAGGCGTACTACTGCAAACATGTTACTGCGTTATTTCACAAACTGTCTCCCAGGCAAGCTCTTTTAGGGGCTGCTCCCTCAACATGTCAGGTGCCGGCCACAGATTATTCCATCACTTCTCAACAGGAGCCCAGGTCCTTTGAAATAAGGAAAAATGAACAACATAAACTGTGCCAAAGGGAAAGTCCAGGAACCCCGAAGAGAATTTTCTTAGGCATTATTACTGACAATAATCTAGAATCAGCCTAGCATAGTTTTGATTGGAAGTTTTAAAATCAAAACATGTTACTGCTATTTTTCTCAGAGCCTACTGTTCTACCCTCCCTCCCAAAATCTACTAATTCTGAAATTCTGAATCATCATCATGCTTTTTCAAATTTCAGTCCCATTAACAGAGTCGGCATAAGGCCTTCTGTCCAAAACTCACAAATGTGCTCCTTCCAAAACTTCACTACCTGCAAATTTACAAAAAACTCAATGGGTCAAACAGGTTGTATTACTCCCAATGTTACTTCACTTTCAGTAAGAGCAGAAAAAGACATTTGGACTCAATGCAAGACACAAAAGACTTCCAAATATAAGACATGCTCAAGATTAGAAACTACAAGAAGCAAAATAACCCAGAATAATGTTAAAAACTCTCACATGTGGAAAGACAAAATGTGTTAAAGATGGTAAAGATCCTGCATGTATTTGACTATCTTTTGTAACGTGTTAGTTTTCTATAATCCCTGAAAGTTCCCAGTAAGCAAGGCTGACATCCAGTTCATTAAACAGTACTTATGAAAGTTTACATCAATTTGCTGATGCACAGCTTATGGCAATTCAAGATCCTGAGTAATACCTAATATCCAGAAAAAAATACTGCTTTGTTTTTTTAATTAATATTGTTAACAGATTCTTCTCTGAATGAAGAATAGCATTCCATGTAATAAACACTTGACTTAAATCTGAAAAGAAAAAAGCAGTTCCACAGAGCAAAGAAAGCCTGCTTTCAACTGCTGGCATACAAGTAACTGAAATTCTCACTTTTATTATCTGCTAAATGGAAGAAATAAAGTTTAGAAACAATCCTTTCCGACCAAGAAGAAAAAATAAATCTTTCTGTTACAGGGAAAGAAAACTACACAAGTATTTTTAACAGTAACTAATCAGTGGTTCTTTTTGGAGGTCAAGTAGTTAAGTGGCATTTCCATCAAAAAAAGTTGGTAACAGTTGTATCACGAAGTCTCTCTGTAGCTTCAAGTGACAGTAGCTGTCACACACCTTTCCTGAATAGACACATTCCTGTTTTCAAGCTACCAGACTAAGATGTCAATTCCAGTCAGAGAAGCACATGGTTTAATTTTGGACAGTATCTCCTATGGGGAACCTTTTACAAAACAGAGTAACAAGTCATTAAGGCATCCAGAAGTCTTTTCAGTAAATAAGAAAACTAAAGTAAGCTGGTCCTTCAAGTCAAACCTTTACGCATCATACTTAGGTTAAACAAATATGAGAAGGGTGTTTCACACTGAGCTCCTTCCAACTCGGTACCTCAGACTCCCACATAAAAGTTGAGTATTGGCAGCTCCAAGCAGACGGGGCATCTAGACTAGTGTAGGTGGAAAACTAGAAGGGTTTCAGTAGCCAGCTGAAGGCTCTTTTATCTGACAACTACACAGATGTCAAAGGCATATACACAGAGCTTCTGGTAGGAACTTCACAGATTTTACTGCAATGCCCAGTTTCATTTTTCAAGCAAGAGAAACTTTAAGCGTATCAGTGTCAAGCAGAAGATTCTGTAATATGTGAAATTCTGAGAAATGCTACATATAGCATTGTATAGCATACAACTCTACATATAGAGTTGAAACAATTATTATAAAAAAGTCAAACTCAGAATCTGTCACTTTGTGCATCTTTGTATTTTCTTACTATAGGGTTCAAGTACACAGATGGAAAAGAAAATCAGTTACTTTTGCACCAATGAATATTTCCATGATTGAAATACATCTTAAGTGATGCAGCCTACTTCAGCAAAACAGGATTTACAAATTCTGTGTAGCAGCTAGCAAAAGCCAACCTAGTTGTTGGATACAAGGAGAGCAACCACCAAAGGAGTCCTTGATTTTAAGATGGTCTTGCATTTCTTAATGATACAAGCATTTCCAACGCAAAGAATCCCTTGCCTCCTAAAAACCAAGTAGGTAGGTAAGTTTAAGGAATGACAAAGTAATGATGAAGACAATTATTAAGCATTTATCCTGAAAAATCTTGGTAAATTATCTTCTAAGACCTTTAAACAATTTAAGAGATTTATTTCAAATGCCAAGCATGCCCTTCTGCCAGCTTCACATAACCTCAACTGGTTACTATCTAGGTATGTTTAGTTAGATTCCAGTTTGGGGCAGTTTCTCCAGTCAATGGACAGTAATAAGACAATGTACTAGCATTTATAAAGTGCTTATTTTGACACTGAAAATGGACCATCTCTTCAAAACAAAACTAAGCATGAATGCATGTCTGAAAAAAATTTAGAGCTAAAGAGAACTACCAGTGACCCAAAATGACAGAAGACATTCTAGTTGCTACTTTTCAAACTGCCTGTTGTACTCAGTAGAGCATCACCCATTGTAAACTTGCTGTCTACAACTGTCTGTCCTAATTGAAATAAATTTATTTTCAAAGCAGTGAGGTTCATTGAGTACTATTAGCCAGAAAGACGTAAGCTGCTGTTCAAAGCCCCTAGACTTAATTACAGTACCTTACATTACACCCAGCAATCACAAAAAAATAAAAGCAGTAATAAAGGAGAATTTTCATTGCACAGGTGCTACATTTCTTAAACAAAATGTAAGATCAATTTGACATAGAATACAAGTCTCAAGTGAATACAAAATAACATGTAGCTGTTTCTTCAGTGTCAGAACAGCCTGTTATGTCACAAATATGACATCTAGTAGAAAAGAAATACTTCATTACTTACATTATAATAAGTTAGTGAAGTTTCAGAGAAACTTTGTGGAGAAAGGAGCAAACAGATGGCTTGAAATTAATAGGAATTAAATAGATCAGAAAACAGAAACACCTCTACTCAATTGAATACATACTTCTAATACCATGCACATTCCTTCCTAGTCCCCGGGCATAACAAACCAGAAGAGATACTAAAAAGGAAACAAAACCAACCAACAATTCCTTCATGGAAGGCTGGGAGATCTTGTGCAGGCTGGCTGCACTTCTTTCTTCGCAGCAGGACTTCTGGATGCTTCATCCTCTCTCAGCCACTGCTGGGCACAGGGGGCTGCAGAGTAGGAGGTTACCAAGGATCTCTGACCCTCCTGCAAAACTGCCACCTCTATCTCGTCCAGGGGACCCCAGACACAGGACGAAGAGCAGGCTGAAGCTTAGGCATGAGGGAAGGCAGAGGGCAGTCCTTGTGCCCAAGGAACGGCAGGAACAGGCGAGTGATCCCTGAAAAGGGGCCCTCAGTCTACCTAAGCCTCCTTCTCCCACATGAGGGCATCTCTCAGGCCACAGCCTCCCCAACTCCCAGGACAGCCATACTTGGCCACGTACACTGCCACCACAGTGGTGTCCTTATGTCATGACAGGATTCCTCCCAGACACTATACTGATTCACAGCACATACGCTCCTCTACTAACTACTACTATACTTTCAGAGGGTAACTACATCCTCTTGAGAGAAATGCAGGAGTCTTTTCTTGACTGGGAGAAAAACACACCAGAAAATTGTATGAAGACAGTGATCTCCCAAGAGGCTCTTCAACAAGGTGCCACCTCCTACTGAGGCCAGTTATTAAGCAGGGACTTTCACTCCCCCATCACACATGAAAAGGAGGAGCTTGCTATTGTTACAGAACCCGTAAGAACTGAAGTGAAATTGCTTTTACCTGTATTTATCAACCCAGTCTTCCTTATTTATGAATCCTGGCTGCATTCCTATCTAGATCAGAACTATAAAAACACATTTGTGAATGAGTCAGCAGTGTACCCTTGTGGCCTGGAGGGACAATGGTATCCTAGGGTGCATCAGGAAGAGTGTGGCCAGCAGGTCGAGTGAGGTGATCCTGCCCCCCTATTCAGCCCTAGGGAGGCCACATCTGGAGTGCTGTGTTCAATCTGGTCTCCATGGCTCAAGAAAGACAAGGAGCTGCTGGAGAGGGTCCAGCAGAGGCCACAAAGATGGATTTGGGGTCTGGAGCATCTCTTATGAGGAAAGACTGTGGGAGTTAGGCCTCTTTAGTTCAGAGAAAAGACTAAGAGGGTATCTCATTCTTGCATACAAATATCTAAGCTGGGTGTCAAGCTGATGGTGTTGGACTCTTTTCCATGGTGCCCAGCAACAGGATAAGGAGCAATGGCCATAGACTACATGACAGCAAGTTCCACCTCAACATGAGGAAGAATTTTACAATGAGGGAGGCAGAGCACTGGAACAAGCTGCCCAGGGAGGTCACGGAGTCTCCCTCTCTGGAGACATTCAAACCCCACCTGAGTATGTTCCGGTGTCACCCGCTCTAAGTGACCCTGCCTTGGCAGGNTCATGTGCATATACACCCCCCCTTATGACTGAGTGCCCCAATAATCAATAGCTTTGACATGCTGAAGTATGTAAATAAATTCAAACTAGTTAAAGTTTACTCCAAGACACCAATCCCCCAAAATTCAAGAGGTCATAACTGTTCAATAGAAGCACAAAAATCAGGTGAAATCTACAGTCTGCGGTGAATTTAGAAGAGCAATTTTATACCAAGCAACAAGTATATCCTCGTCAATTTCTACGCTATCTCAAACCACAGGTTACTAAGTGTTAATAAATAAAGATCTTAATTACCTGCAATAACTACAAATTAGACACTAATCTCCCCTGCCCAAGTAGAGAAGATGAATCATTTTCTAGTAATTCCACATCAACAGAATTACAAATTTAAAATACTCACTGGTCACAGAATTCAGTTAGATTTTTTCTATTCTGAATTCTCCCAATTAGCTTCAAAATGGAAACGAAGGTATGTTTGCACTGAGAAAAGCAAACGATTTATAATAATATAAAACGCAAGCTAAATAATGCATAGCTACCCAGAAGACACTTTTGCATTGAAATATGAAGTTTAGTACCAAAAAAATCAATTGCAGAAGACAGTATTACTTCAATATAATAATCTATAGTGATAAACATCACTCATACCTATTATATGTCAGTTCATGAACACATTTGCTTTGAAACTCTTTCAAAAAGGTTGGGCAGCAGATACACTTCCTGGCACAAAAGCAAACCACTGTAAAACAAACAGAATATCTCCAACAGTGTGTCCAGAACATCCTTGATTGTCATAGGAAACCGAAGCAGGGTGGAGAAAGAAGATAGTGCAAGAGCAGGGTAGGTTAAAAGACAAAGTTAGAATCAGCCAGCTAAAAAGTAGTCAGAAAAAATCTGCAAGAAAAGGGAAGGCATGGCCACAAAGCCTGAACTGAAGAAGGAACTGAAGCTTAGAAAGTGGTAAATGTGAACCTACAGAAATCAGGTGACTTTAGCAGACATCAGGGACATGAAAAATTAAAATTTAAGTGGTTTCTGAATGCTTTAGGATAAGGCTTTATAGATGCAGAAGCTATATCTACTGCTGTAGTGAAGTTTAATAGTTTCTTACCTGTTAAACACAAAAGTTTTTAAAAGTTAAAAAACCAGAACGTTTTGTATTCTCTCAGGCTTCTTGCCCATTACAGGGTATCCTGGCAACAGCAAAAAAATCTTTCAATCTACAGTACTAGCAGATTAGCAGCACCAAATTAGCATTGAATTAGATGAAGCAGAATTCTTCCTACAACGACAAAAAAAAATTGTATAATTTAATATTGTTAATAGGTTCTATTCAACAGCTCGACAACTGCATGAACACTAAGGACTGTTTTGCAATAACTACAACACATGAACAGAGGATGGAAACAACTTGCTAGGAAGAAAAGTGTCAGTTCAGCGGAGCATACACTGAAAATAAAATCAAAAGCAGCATGTGATCTGAAGTACTTATTTACTTTTAAACCAATTTTAACATTTCCCTCCATTTTAGGGAGTCAAAGGAAGAAACTTCTTTGTCTCACCAAAATGAAACTGCCTTTGTAATCTGCACTTCACTGAAATCTAACACAAATCCAGCCTTTTTAAAAAAACTATTAGCAATTTCCCATAAAGTAACATCTTCAGATCTAGATCTGAAATACCCATTACTAGAGCTTTCTGCAGTAGTTTTTTTCCTATCTTCATAACTATTCCCTTATATTAATATGTCATTTATCCACAAACCTGCACAGAAATAAACAAAGAAGCATTAAGAATGCCTGTTATGTGTCGGCACAAGTCTGTAGAGAATTCAGCCAGTTTCAATCTGAAAACAGGCCAGCTTGGAAAAAACCAATACAGACCACATCCAGGCTTCCAAAGCAACAAGCTGAATGAAGACAGCATTCAGTCACCATCATGAAAATCTCTCCTTCTGATAGTTTAATGTTACTTTGCTTTACACTGGAGGAATTAAAGAGCTCCATTAGATATCCTTAACTGGCTTCAGAGTGACACTTACCTGTCTGTGCTTTAGTCAACACCAAACAGGCAAGAAAAAGCATCCTACCAACTGATTTTTCTTTCCAATTTGCTGTTTGTAGTAGTTGCAGGAAGAATTTTTAAAACAAAAATTCACCTTCACTTTCCACCACTTTGAAGGGCTTTTTGATTTTGCTTTTTAACACAGGTTTCAAGCAAGACAATACTTTGGTTTCTTTTGGGAACATGGGTAATATTGTTTATGGAAAATAAAGTACTAGCAACTAAGAAGGGGAGCAAAATTAGTACCATGTTTATTAACTCAGGTCAGTGACTGCCCAGTGTTTGGCTGAGAAGCTCTGCTATCAGTTTGTCACAAATATATCTTCAGCTAAAAATCCCAAACTATTCACCACAAAAGCATTTCAAGTATTCTGCCAAAGAGACGAATGATTTAATTTTATACCTTCCATGTTAAAGATAAGGAGCTGTGTCTTCAAAGCTCGTTATTGTTCTTTGCAGGTGATTTAACATATGGTCTCTGTCAACCTAAAGACCACAGATTCAAAAAATAGCTTGGGTTGGAAAGGACCTTAAAGATAATTTCTCGGGTTATTTTAGTAACAAACATACACATGAACTGAAGCTCAGTGTAATACACTGACCATAATTCTCTGAAAGGTCTTTTAAATGCATTTTTTCACCTGCAGACCTTCAGGTCTACATGGCTGAGAGACCTGCCAATCCCCTGTGAGTCAAGTGATGAACTAGAGCAGAAAAAGTAAACAAGTTTCCTGGATTCAGTTCACTTTACTGAAGTTTTCTTGGTTATTGTTTCTGCATTTTAAAAGTGTACCTATGTTCCAAGAGCAGAGCTCCAAAACAGGAGAGAACGTCACTTCCTCAATTATGTCATGTGGAAACAAAGTAAGAAGTCTGCTTAGCTTAATGCACTTTCAGAAGAGTTTACACATTCTTAAGATCCACAGATTTCAATTGCTAGTAGAACTATCCAAATGAAAACCACTATTATTACCCCCCTTACAAGGATGTCTTTGTTATTTCTCTACCCTGCTTTCTGTTTGAAAACTTCAGTGTCTAAATTGCATTGTCTAGCAACAGAACAGTTGGCTTCTGAATTCAATACAGTAGGATTACATAGTAAATTAGAGACACCAATGTAATCAAAATTAGCAAGATACTTGGAGTGCATGCATTATAGCACACCCTGTGAAGGGTGTGCCACCAGAACCCTGCTCTGGTCAATCAGGACTTTTTCAGTCCACCTCAGAATCTGCAAGAATAGAGAGGCTGGTCTAAAGAACGACTTCCACTTAGTGGCACAGATGATTTATTGGCTTAGACTGTTCCTCTCCGCAGCACAGATTAGGCATTGCATTATGAAAAAAGGGACAAAAAACCTCCCCCAAAACCCACAGGAGATCCTTCCATAAAATAATATTAAAAAAAGAATCACTTGACTGGATGAGGTTCAAGTCTATTTAAATCTGACTCTCCTACATCCAGGGATGGCTTATATTCAGCAATAGCTCAGCCAGGTCCTGTCATGAAGCAGTATCAAATGATGGAAGGGCAAAACTTTAGACCTGAAGGTAACACACAAAGGCAGGATGGAAATATTGTCATGTGTATGTACATGTTAGATTCAAACACAGAACTATGAAGACTCATCATCACAACTAGGACCACATCCATGTTCATGTTTATCTGATATACCCAGAAAATACAGCAAGGCACCACCACCCAGGGTAGGATCCATCTTCACATGACAAGTTCTTGGACTTGTTCTGGCCCAGAGAGGTGATAGAAGTAAAGTCTGGTTTAAGTATTACCTAACAAACTTTGTTTACACATTTTTACATAAGAGAAGTTAACCACTACATGACCAGTTGCCATAAAGAGGACTAAACTAGTTTTATTAATGCTGCATGAACTGGGCCATGTCTGTTTCTAAAACCATTCCCATGTATCTCTATTGGCCCAAACACTGAAACTACACAAGTGTTTCTACCAATAGAAACCAATGCAACCTTTGTGCATCCTGGCAAAAAAGTGCAAGAACTGCAAGCTGCTAAACAGTGCTGCTCTTACAGTAATTCACTGCATGTATTAACTTACATAATTTACTATATCTGAAATAAAGTTGTTACATAAGCTTGACAAAACCACTAGCAGAACACCAGTATCTCTTCTGGAACAATAAGGGTCTGGACTACAATCAATAAAGGGAAGCACAGGACATAGTATGGTTCAGTTCTATCACCTCTCTGGGCCAGAACAAGTCCAAGAACTTTTATGCAACACACATGCAACAGCTGAAGCACAAAATAGTAGATTTTCTTCCCTTCCTCCACTGGCTGACTGACCCAGAAAGACCCCCCAGTGAAATTACAGTCTAGCAATACAAAGCTGTTTAATGTTATATTTAGGCAGAGCACTGTGAAATTGTAATCAGCATTGTCCCTTACCACACCTCTCCAAAGGTCAGGTGAGAAAAATCAAAGTACTGTGCACTCCTTAGAACACTGGTGTCTCAGGGCTTACTACAATCAGGAACATCTCCTCCTAAAAACTTTAAAGTAACCCCTTGGACAGACGGTTCCCAAAGAAACTTGACCTGAAAGTGTTGTACACAACCATCAATTAGGTAGTGGTGAGTGCTGAAGGGCCAAGACATTGCTGCATGTGAATTAGTCTAGAATTCTCACTTGTGAACTAATTAAGTTTATAGAAAAATCTTCGTGATAACCAAGGTAATTTTTAAACACTACAAAGCATCTCAGGTCAGGACTTACTTAAACTTTGAATGCTTTGGCTGTCAGTTCCCAACACCTTGCTTAGAGGATACATTTGAATGCTGAAATGTCATCATCCACACTCAGAATAAGGATAAGGATTGAAATTCCTCACGCTCTCTCACAGGAGTGCTTTAGGATGCTAAATCAGCTTATGCAAAGCAGCTCAGTTCTACCCCTTGCTGTGCAGTCTCCCTCTGTTGGCTCCCCAACACTGATGAAACTTCTGCCAAGACATTTCCAAATGAAAAAACCTACTCCAAAAGCGGCAAATGCAGGAGGAAGAAGGGAAAAGAGTTTTTCTGCCATGTCTATGGGCTGAAACAGCTCAAAAGGTCTGTCAATCACCAGGGCCAGTGCAGCCAAGGAAGAAGGAACACATCATTAGGGACAGTGCAATCAGGATCTGACTCTTGTGTCTTTGCCCTAAATTATATCACCTCAAGTCTGCTCAGGATCGCAGAGTAAAAGTTCTCCTGAATCAGATAAATAAGATGGGTAATGTTGAATTTGGACAATTCAACATCAGTTCTACGGTTGTCTCAACCAGCTGAAAATTTGCAAGTGTAAATGAGTCCTGAATTCCTGTACTACTACTCTGGAAATGCAAAAAACCCCAGTAATATTGACTCACTGCTTTAGCAGTAAACTTGACTTTTTTGTTTGAACATTTTAGAAACAACTGCTGCAACTTAAAGAAACAGCTTCAAGTTAAAAGGCAGGAATTTTACCAGAGGTTTCTTTTATAAGCATGTGTTCTATTCTGTTCACTGTACTAGTTCAAAGGGAGCATGGATTTGGATTTTTTTTTCTCAAGTTCATCCTTCTATTCCCCTTGTGGATTAGACCTTGAAAGCTGGACATAAATCAAATTTTGAGGCACATGAAAAATACATGGAAGTAAAAGAAAGCTACTTCAGCAACTTCTAACCAGGACACCAGTGTTCTTTCTGTATAGACAGTGCATTCATGTCTGTTACTTGTTTCCTTTTTTTCATGTAAAATCCCAGTCTTGTTAAAAAAATACTTAAAGACCATTTACAGTTCAGAAATGGAAGTCAGCAGCTTCTAGGAGCACATCAATGTTTTGCCTCCTGAAGCTCCAGTCAGCTACAGCTGCTGCCAGAACTGGAGTGGACTCTTGCATTAAGGTAGCAACCTCAAAATTAAGTCCAAAGCAGTTTGTAACTTCTTGCTTAACTCTTTGCGTTCATTAAAGGTTTCTGGGACCTGTTTTTCAGGTAACATGAATTTTCATTGCAAGTTACATGAACGACACTAGTTAAAGGCTGTGGGCAAGAGCATCTTCCTGGTTTTCCTCATACTAAGCTTTACAAAACCATTAAAATAAGTTTTGACAGCTGCAAGTTCTCAAGTTCTTTTAATTAGAATATCAAGAAATGCTACCATATCCCAAAAAAACTGACAGAACTATTCAACCGACCCTACATGCATACAGAAGCTAAATATTCCCCTAATGACAGTATCATAAACATATTTTGCTTTTCAAAATGGAAGTTAGAATCCCTAACACTCTTCAAAGAGTGTTCAGACCCAACATCATGAAAAGGAAAGTTGAAGACATTTCTTCTTTTAATCTTTAATTTAAGGAAGTTAAAATATCTTTTATTTTGATTTGCTCTTGGGGAAAGACTACTAAATTGACTTGATTTACCAAAGAGCTTAAGCCCCATCTATACTTTTTTTCTACAACCCCAGTATTTTCAAGTTTAACAATACAATCCCTAGGACAAAAGTAGAAAAGTTCTTCCAATGCCAAGCAAGAGAAATAAAACACAGAAGCAGCACCTAGATACAAGGGGAGTGATGCTACTTTAGCATATTCACTTCTCTTCAATACCGATTTTGGTATCTGCATTTAGCAAAATGCTTTAGTGCCACTTTGGAATCTTCCCCAGCCTGGTGCCCATCTTACAGCTTTATCTGAGCCTTTAACCAAGTAAGAAGACTCTACTTTCCTTCACAGAACATACTCTATATACCCAGGAAAAAGAGTCTATACAACAATTTCCCCACCTCTGCAGATATCCTGAGGATGAAGGTAAGTACTTAGAAAAGAAAAATATTTTAACACATATGAAATGTCAATTAAGTACTTGATGCCTAACAGTCAGATTAACTTATCACTCCAAGACTAAGACAGCTGAATAGTGACTCAATATCCTCCTTCTGTAACACAGAATGCTATGAAGACAACAGTCCGATGTTACTTAAACAACGAGCATTAAAAAAGCATGACCAGCTTTACTTTTCTGAGAAACTCGTCTTAGAAAACTAAGAAAGCACTGCTTTGAATGGAAAGATTTCACCAATTCTCACCTACGTAAGTTTAATGAATTACTAATATTTTTATTTAGGTACATGCAAAAATACGTTCTCGAAAAGAAATCAGAAACCCAGCAAAATCATGAAACTTAAGTGCAAAAAGCCTTCCCAGTGAAGTCTGAAGTGGCTATTAAGTTAATGCTATCTGTCTTTCCCATTCCCCAGTCCCCCAGGCAATTAACATTTTGGAGACTCCAGTAATGTGAGTTTTGCCATGCTGTGCTTTTACAAACCACACACACAGAGTAATTACACGACATGTTTTCAGGCACAGGTGATTCTGGTGCCTCAACTGAACAGAAGTAATGCTTTCATCACGGAACTCTTCTATTTTGCTGGACAATACTACAAAAATCAAGACCACCTAACAGAACAAGCCATCTTCTTCCAAGTGCAACACTCACCCTAGTTTAAGGGAAAAAAAGCTGAGGTTCTAAAAAAAAATACCAAACCTATTTTCTCTGTGATCTTCAAAATAATCTTTTTTAAATTCTACTTCAATGCTTCTCTCTGGAGCATCAGAAGAGTGCATTTGTTTGAGTGCCTTTCAGAATTCTGCCACAGTTGCAAGTGGAAACTACGGAGAAAATCTGTCTCAAAGATTTAGCAGCAGTTGTTAATAATACTGTTTCCAAAGGGTGATTAGTCTAAATTTTTACACTGAGTGATCATCAGCTGTGCAATACTGTAAGGGCACTAGTATGTACTTGCAAACAGAGTTTAAAAAAGCCATTCAAGCAGTATGCCATAGTTAAGGGACACAGTGTCCTTTTGAAGTGACCCTTCCTTCAACTGGCTGTTTTCTCTTTCATTTTCTTTGTGCCCTTTCAAGAGAGGGCTACCACACAGTAACTCAACACAATACTTTCAGCATCCATTCTTCCTACAAGTTCTTTCTCCTAATACCAATATATCTGCCAACAGTTTTCTCCCGCTGCAAGAAGAGCCTCAGCTCTCACCAAGTGTTACTTTACTAACTAGGAATTACTGAACACACACTGTTAAAATTAATCCAAATGCAAGACTGAAAACAGCACTGATAGGTTATATTCACAGAAAACTACAGTGATACTTCTGTGCCCTACGCTTACTCAAGGGATTTAAAGCATAAAGTTTCAAAGAAACCAAGCTATTTAAAATGCAAGCTCAGAATTTAAAATGGTGTTTATTACAGCATTGCATGATAAAGCCCTAAAGAGAAATACCCTGCTGAGCTGAAAATTTAGAAATCAATTTACTTAAGATCTGAACCTAAGTCTTCTATCCTTTTCAGTAACATTTAGGGTTCCACACAGACTTTTGTCAAGACAGTCTTATTACCATTCCAGAAAGTCAAGTTACTACTATGCCAAGTGGCACAGAAATTAACTTAGTTTGAAGTGCCTTGAAGTGTAAAACAAGACTTCTTAGGTGGTTTCACTCAATGTTCACTACTTACAAAAATTTTTTAAAAAATTATAGACATTTGGATAACCTATAATCCCCTCTTCTTATGAGGATGAGATCAGTACCATATTACAAATTTTTATTGTCTCTATAAATAATTTCATTCCTGGCTGCATGGGGCTACAACTTCAGCATGGGAAGAAAAAAAAAAAAACCAACCCCACTGCATTCTAATCTCCAGGCTTATGGCTAGAATTGCAAGTTAAACTTCAGAATTCCAAAGTCCAGAGGAGAGGAAGAGTGGACCAGTGCATTCCAAAAAAAACCCCAAAAACCAAAAAAAAACCCCCACAGTCTTGTACAAGTATTAACATCATTGCTTTCTGTTATGCCCTAAAAGGCATCCAGTTTCCCACGGTGAAAAACACCTGCAGGTGTCTCCTTTATTAAATAAATAAATAAATACTACATAAATCCCATGGGTTTTCCAGACTTTGAATCTTTTTTCACAGACATCCTCATACATAAAAGATTCAGAATTATTCTTGTCTCCCTTCAATATCCTATCTCTCCAACTCCAATCTGGGCAACTAAATTCCCTAGTCAATAACCAAGGCATTAGGGATTAATTTATAACTTGCATTTTTGCAAATTATAGATTTGCATTTTTGAAGCAGAGCATCCAAGCCAAGCGTAGCTGGTACTCAGTTCAGCTATGTTAAAGTTCTTTGGTTTTTGTTCTCAAGTAATATTTAAGTACAGCGGGAGGGCATATTGTACCAGGCAGTCACAGGAAAAAAAAAAGTGCCAATCTATGACTGAAGTCGTATTGAGACAACTGCGCCTAGCACAACTACTGAGTAATTAAAGGAATCAAGCATTAATGGGTTGAGAAGAATAAAGTTGCAAGTTCAGTCTTCAATCACATATTAATCGTATCAGAAAAATTTGTAAACTTCTGTGATTTGACTCTAGAAGAGAGCCTTAGCCCTCATAGGACAGGCAAGCAGCCTGAAAAGACATTTAGTTTTTTAAGTTGATCATTAAGAAATGCAGACCTCTCATTAATGTTACCTTTACCATCTCCTTTATCAAATAAATTTCACTAAATACAATGTTCAGTGAACAATGTTTTGCTATTTAGATGGGGCTTAAAGCTGTAACAAAGAGCCCATCATCAGCATCAAGTACACGCAGAGAAGGATCCTCTGAAGAGTGTTTGCTTGTCACAGCCAAGAGGAAGAACTGGTACTTCATAGCCAGCTCACTGTACTTTCTACAGCTGCCCCTCACAGACAGGAAAAAACACCTACATGCCCTTACCCCTGAGAGCTGCCACGAGCAATGACAAACTCCTCCTTTGTAATAGCCAGAAAGAACAGAAAAAGACAAACATGGCCAATGGGAACAAAACCCCTGTGCTGTTGCAACTTCTAGGTGCACCTCCATCTGGACTGACCAACATTGATGTGAAATGGATGTTGGGGTCCTAGAGAAAGGAGATGCTTACATCAGTAGGAACCCCCGCCTACCTAAAAGTGGGTCTGTTCATGCCGCCGCTATGGCTTTTAGCTGTCTCTAAACTTTCCATCCCTTTCCAATAAGTTTGGTGACAACAGCTAAAGCTGTCAAATGTAACCTACTACTTTTTCTTTTCTAGAAGACTTCGCTTTCAGTTACGTGGACATCCAGCAAGTCAGTCAAGACAGTAGCAGAAGAAATAACAAGAATTCAAACCCTGTAGTTGAAACCAGACCTCAAGTTTGCAGCTGAACTCTTAAGACTGGGGACTGGTCAAAGTAGTAGGTACATGGTAAGCAAGAACGGAATATTGAGAGCCCTACTTCTGCAAATCACAGAAAGAAATCACAGAAAGTTTTTTCACCAATATCTAACCTATGATTTTTACCTTAATGAAACTTATAGTAATTGAAAAAAACCCAACAAACACAAATGAATGAACAAAAAAAAAAACCAACCAAAAAAACCCCACACCTTTCCCCCCCCAGCCCCCGCACTAAGTATATTGGAAACACAAGACTTGGTTTCCACTATGCTTACACAAAAAAGCAAAGAGCACTGTATTTTCACCATTTCTATGAGAATCACTACTAATATAAGCACTCTGCTACAAAGATGCAAAAATCCACCCTGTGGAGGCAGCGGCTTATACTCCACAATGCAAATGGTGCTGAAATAATATCAACTTGCAGCAAGGCAAGCGTTGAGAAATATCTGTTACTCCCTCGTTTTCTGCTCTAACACAAAGGCTCAAACCAGTTACAATACAATGGAAAGCGCAATCACACCTGCACTAGCATTGCCTACAGCCACTGCATAAAGCACTACTTGAAGCTTTTAATCTATCAATTAGGTTACTCCCACAAGAGCGAAATGTGCAACACACAACAGAGGATTAGGGTCTTAAGCTTTGCTCTTCTAAAGGAGCATCATGTACATTTACAGAAAAGGTTGGGAAACAATGGGATTCACTTCAAAAACCCACAGCATAAGTTAAATCTGTAAAACAAAATCTTATTTTATACACTGGTATCCAGTTAGAAATCCTGCCAATGGCCACTCAAGAAGGGAACTCGCCCTCTGCATAACAGGGGTGGGAGGCCTGAGATTCACTTTTGTAATTAACAATCAGAATGCTTTTAGTACCAAAATAGCTTTTCTAGAACATATTTAATAAACTCAGAAACTGCTTTTTACTAAAGGATTTAAAGTTTTCATCCTCCATCCCAACTATGCTTTGTTACCAAACTGGAAACCACACGGCCATTTCTCAAGCCTCATCCAGGACGGGCCTGCGCATCAGAAGAAGGCTTTAGAGGTTTCTTCACGTTTAAAAGCATCTTTTGGCACAGGTAACAGGAGGCGGCCTATGCTGTTCCAGTGCTCATTTTCAAGAAGGCCCAGTGCACATAGGCCAGAGACCACTGGGCCATGTACTCCACCTCCTTACAGATGCACAACTTAAAACTGCATAAATGTTTGGAATCAACTCATTCAAAATGAAATAGGATGAAGTTTTAAGAATGTTCCAAGGAGACTAATCAATCCTCAAATCTCACCACTGGGCAGTTTCTGCTTGTGCACAGATACATTTTTTTACTCTCCTTCCCTTCATTAATCAAATTCCCACTATGCATTTCCCAGGCACTCTTAAGCCATTCTGCCAACACGGCTAACAACATAAATCTCCCCTCCTCTGGAGTGTGTTACAGCTTCACTGGTCCATAAGGTTGTATGCTGAGGTGCTTTTGGTATTCTTTTCCACAGCTGGCACGCAACATATCCCACAGATTTGTTATTGAGCATTTTATGTTTAAGAGGAAAAGATACATCCGTTTAACAGGATTAAGGGATGACTAAGAGCAAGAAGAAAGAAAAGTCAAAGGGTTAGGTGGGAACTTTTTCACCTATTCCAAATCACATATACCATTTCAAATATGCTTCCTAACATGTTATGAAAGCTATTAAATAATCAAGGGTCACGAAAACTATTGTATTTCGTACCAACAATTTTTTTGCCAATATTGTGTGAAGAGTTATTCCATAAACAGGCAAGCTTAAACCACATGTCTTCCCAATCTTTTCAAGTCAGTCTATCCCATTTCCTGAGAAGTGTCCCAAACTAGCTATAAAGCTACATATAATATCCAAGAGTAGAAAAATATTTTACTTCAGTTGCTTAGTAGCATATAGTTTCTAAAACAGATGCTGGCACCCTGACACACTACAGAAACAATTAAACATGCTATGCAGAGCTTTTGACATGATGTTCATGTTCTCTGTGTATCTTGTCCTTGATCTTTAAGGCTTGCTTCCCACCCCAAAAATATCAGGATCACTAGTTTCTCAAGTTCTTTGCTCTCTTCCTCTAACTTACCAAAATAAGAAGACACGAGCAAGATATTATTTCTCATTTACCTGTACTTGTTTTATTACTGTGAAAAGTTTTGCCAAAAATAATGGCTCTACATCCTGCTCTTAGGATAACCCTATCAGACATCTGGTCTTCTAGAATTTGGATGTGAGATATTAACTTGAGATAACACAGCATTCCTAAACCTGGCACATGAGATAGCAGAGTACACAGCAAGCTTAAGGATCACAGGTAAAGGTGCTACTACAAAAGACTAATCTAGAGGGCAGAAAATGTGCTTAAGCCATCCCACCTTACCGCAGAAACAGATCACTAGGCTCATACCAGCACCTCTTCTGCCCAAGCACAAGCCACGGTTTCCATCATAGCTTCCAAAGGCCATAAATTAACTCAGTTACCCGAGAACAGTGAATGCAAAAGTCTCCCACCTACAAAGATGTTGTGGAGCATGCTGAAACACTGAAGCTAAAGAACGGCTTATTGCAATATACTTACAAAGAGCAATCTTTAACTGTGGAGTTACGTACGTACTTCAAGGCTTTTTAAGCACTTGGACAAAACAGGACATAAACGGACAGAAAAGAGAGTGGACCAGACACTTCTTCACATTTCTCCCTTCTGACTGTCCCAATTCCGTACTGGCTGGTTTTGAGCCAGCTCTTCAGCATTTCACAGTGCATGTATGTGAAGCTTAGGCTGAGTAAATAAGCAAAGATGTTGAGCCATAACAACAGAGTTCACTCTCTAAACATCTGCCAATACTAAAGCTACATACACAAATTTCTGCTCTAATACTACAAAATTCAGGTTCCATTCTACTAACTCACTTGAATTTCACTCTTGGAACATGATCTGATTCTCTGAGTGGTACACAGGCTATAGCATCACCTCCCTTAAGTGCAAGACAGAAGCACTCCGAAGGAAAAAGTCACTTTGGAAAAAGTCACTTTTGCTCTTCATGAACTCAGCAGAAGTGAGCAGTCTGCAGGCAGTATTGTGAAGAGACACATAAACTACTCAGTATCTTTAATTCCATAAGGGAATAACATCTAGTTGATTTGTATTTTTAAAAAATCCAAAGCTGTAATGCTTACAGCAGTTTACATACAAATATAACTTGCTCGTAAAGAAGTTGTAATGCACTACCCAACTTAAAGGCATTCCTGTTAAATGGGTTGCTTTTCCGGAATTTCTAAACTACAAGTTCCACTTTAATCAATGTTTTCCTTGTTCATTGTAAACAGACCTCATCAACACTTCTTCTGGCCAAAACAGTATTTCCAAGTAGTTTTAGAAAATAAATTCCTTTAGTAACTCAAGACGGTGCAGGATTCAATACCTATGAATTCTGCTTTTCACACAGAAAGCAAATAAACGTTCAAATAAAATCACTGATGGACAAAACATTTAATTTAAGTGAACTTAAACAAGAACTTAAAAACACAAACTCAAGAAAAACACGCAGACTGGATATCACTTTTGCATGGCGTCTCATTAACAATTTACATATTGAAAGGTAATTCTGCGGTGTTATTTTCTATTAGTATAATAAAAAAACTCTTGCAAGCTTCAGTTAGTCCATGCCTTGCTACTGAAAACGTAAATAACATAGAGCTAAGTAATCAGAGTCTTATTAGAATGACTGTTGCACTGGAAATAGACCATGCAGTTCAAATAACTGCAGCAATCTTTTTGGAACACTGAAACATAGATACTGCCCATCTTTCAGCATTCCAGAAAAAAAAGCACACAGGTATTTGTGCAATCCAAAGACACACTGCACTGTTAAGAGTACATTTAGACTCACTCCACTGAAGGACATTTTAAACCTAAGTAATACCACGAGCAGTAACACAATCTTTCATTTTTAAGTTGTCAACATCTCAAAGGATCCCTTCCAAAATCTATCCACCTACTCCTAAGTTCTCTGCACTCTTCACTCAGAACACTTTTTTAAAATAGCAACACACCCATTCAAAGTATCCCACTGTTCTGACTTAAGTAACATTTATGCTGACAGAAATGATCTTTAGCCTCAATTGCACTTATGTCATACAAGATAGTCTCATATGACACTAAATAGACTAAAACACTAATTTCCTCTTACACTTTGGAAAGTTCTTAGCAACCAGTACAAAACAAAACCAGAAAAACTGGCAGGTTCTAAGTGAGATTTTGCCAAACGTATTTAACAAAGGTTAAAGCTTACCCAAACAGCGCTATGCTCTTAAAACATTACAATTCAAAGAAGATGCCTTGCTAAAAAATCCGAAACAACCCAACCGTCCCATCAGAGAACCCCGCGCGGGACCCGGGGGCAGAAGGGGCGGCGGGCAGGGAGGGCTCCGCGCCCGGGCCCGGCCTCCCCGCCGCGCNGAGCCGCCGCCGGGGCGCTGCTCCGCTGGAAGAGGCGGAGGGGAGGCCGCGGCGCCGTCCCGGCCGTACCTCGGCAACGCGTGCCCCGCGACAGGCTCCGGGTGCCTCCACTCAGGCGGGAAAACCTCCGCTCGCTACCATCACCGACGCTCCAAGATGGCGGACATGGCAGCTCCGGCGAGCCCTCCTCTGCCTCCGCCCACCTGCCAATCACCTCGTCCCGGCACCGCCCCCTGCCCCGGTTCGCGCTTTCCTATTGGGCTCTGTGCGGATCTCGGCCTCTCACTGGCCGCCTGGCCAATGTCAGTCACTCGGCCACGCGACTGCGACAGGGTGGGACGCGCATGGGGGCGGGCTCTCGGCTTCCCGTTGGCCAGTCAGCCCATGGGGCGGGTGCACCTCGATTCCCACCTTCCCGGCCTAGCAACAAGGGAACGTCACGCTGACAGGCGTCTCTCTCGGCCAATAGAAAAAGCAGATTCCTTTTAAAAATAAACTCTTTCCGTCCAATCCGGAGCCGATGCTCTCGGAGGCCGCGGCGGGGGGGCGGGAGCCAGCGGTGGCGGCCGTCCCGCAGCCTCACCCGCCGCGCCTCGCCATTGGCCAGCGCGCAGGGCCACGCCCCCGGGGCGCGCGCGGGCGCCAAACTGCCTGACAACAGGGCGGCGGCGGCGCGCGGAGGGGCCCCNNGGGCCCCGGCGGGGCGGGGGGGGAGGTGGGTGCGGTGTCGGAGTGCCCGCCTGGGATGCGCGAGGTAGCAGGACTGGTGACCGCCTTCTGCATAGCGGGTCTTGTCTTTCTCTGAGCCTGCCTCCGTGCAGGTGCCCGTGAGGCCTCCAGCGCCGCTTAAGATCGGGCAGTGTGTGTTTTATAAAACCATAGGATCGTTAAGGTTGGAAATAACCTTTAAGGTCATCAAGTCCAGCTGTCAACCAGCAACACCACCTTGCTTACCACTAAACCGTGTCCCCAAGTTCCACCTGCCTTTTGAGCATTTTTAGGAATGTTGATTCCACCACTTCCCTGGGAAGCCTGTTCTAATTCATGACTATTTTTTCAGTGAAGACATTTTTCCTAATATATAATCTAACCTCCCCTGGCACAACTTCAGGCCATGTCCTCCTATCCTGTCACTTGATAGCTGGGAGAAGAGGCCAGCCCCCACCTGGCTACAACCTCCTTTTAGGCATTTGTAGAGAGCCATAAGGTCTCCCCTGAGCTTCCTTTTCTCCAGGATAAACATCCCCAGCTCCCTCAGCTGCTCCTCACGAGACTTCTGCTCCAGACCCTTCTCGGTTGCCCTTCTCTGGACACACTCCAGCCCCTCAATGTCTTTCCTGTAGTGAGGGGCCCGGAACTGGACACAGCACTCGAGGTGTGGCCTGACCAATGCCCAGTACAGGCGGACAGTCACCGCTCCGGCCCTGTGGCCGCACTATTGCTGATACAACCTGAAGTCCTCGGGAATGAACGTGTGTGAGATCCAGGGCGGGTGCTGTGCCTCAGCCTTGGCAGAGCTCCCTGGCTGTCACCTGCGGAGCCGCGGGCTTTGGCTGCTGCACTGCAGCCCCGCTTGGCTGAGCACGGCGGGCAAGGGCCTTGCTGGAAAGCTCAGGCGACACACTTGGACAGGCAGCCTCCTGTGCCCCACAGCTGGCACAGGACACCCACGGTGCATGTTGAGCGCCCTGTGTCTTAAAGGCATGGACAAGTTCTGGCCAGCCAGGACGCTTTTGGCTTTCCCTCACAAAGCCTCCTGAATCACCTCTGCCCAAAAAGGTGGTGACCCCTCCGGCTGCAGCCCCTTGGCCCCTGAGGGCAGCCTTGCTGGTTTCAGAATGTCACCCTCAGGATGACATCCGTGTCCCTGGAGGAGACCACGCAGCCGTGGTCAGCAGCACATTACCTGTGGGCAGCAGGTTACCATCAGGTACCTGCCTTGCCTGGTGTCTACAGCTTTTGTCTGGTTTTGGTGGGCTTTTGCCTTGCTTCAATGGGATTTTGTCAGGTTTCAATGTGGTTTTCCTCTTAAGAGGGCACGGGCCGGTTAAGGCAAGGACTCATTAATTTATTTATTTACAATGGGGAAAGAAACAACAGAGCTGAAATGATAGTTTAGCATTAGGGTAGTTCTTGCGGGCCCCTCACATAGAGGACATGAAAACTGAAGGGTAGCACTGTGTTTATCTCATGTACCCAAGGGAGAGGAAAACAATGTATTTCTTTAACTTCATTATGAATCAGCAATCTAGGGTAAAGCAACTCCACTGTGAATAATGTATCTTCACATCTTTCACATGCTCATCTGACCAAGTTAAGCTCAGTACAGCTGTACTTACATCTTACTGAAAATCAATCAGCAGGTCTGCTCCCATTAAGACAAAGTTAGTGATATTACAAAGAGACACAAATTTTGAGGGTGCTGCTGCAGAAAGCAGCATCTTTTTCAGGAGAGAAACAGTGATCCAAGCTAGAAATGGGTTCAAATCTTGGTCTACAAGAATAAGGTGCTAATGGGAGCCTGTGTCTACATAAAACATCTTGGGGTTTGGACAAAGGGACAGTGTAATGAGTAAAGCTGTTTGCTTACCTTTCTGTGCGTGTCCTTTTCAGATCAGAGGGACTCCACATCTTCTCCTTCACAATGTTCAAGAATTTCTTGAATTCTGGTCAAGAATTTCAAAATAGGATACAGGCTGCTTGGGGTTTCTCTAAATACAGAAAAATAGGCTAAGACGCTTGCTGCTAAGGAAAAGGTAGCTATTAGATTTACAATAGCTGCAAACAGGCTAACATGGCCTGGCCTTTGTGCTTTGTCCAGAAACTCTTGCCAGCTGCTCAGGTGCTTGGTTTCATAATGCTTATTGCATAAAAAGCTGGCCACAGTGTCAGCTTTCTTTGTGTTCCTGCGTCTTTCCTAGCAGTTGACCAAGCTTTGGCTCCTGTGCACTCTGTAGGCATTACTGGTTGTCCCAAAGATCGAGTTGCAGCGTACATTATCCTATTAAGAGCTATCCTTGTGCTTGTTCCCGTTCAGTATATGATGGCACATCCCTGTTTCACAAAACCTCTGTGAACAGAAGCCCTCCCCAAGCCGTGAGCCTGGTGGGCTGCTTCTGTTAAAAGGAGCTTGTTGGCTGCCAGTGCAGACACATGATCACCTTATTCTGCCTGAATAAGTTGGTGGAGCTGCAGCAATTATGGATACATGTGACCTTAATGTATCACAAACACACGGTGAAAACTCAACAGCATGAAATGTATTTGCTGAGATCTACTGCACAGAGTCACACAGTTAGATCTCTGAGTGTACAGCCTGGTTTTTGCGTTCTTTTTCATGCAAGCAGATTTATTTAGTAATATGTATTAAAAAAAAAAAAAGTTTATCCTCAAAACAATCAACATGAAATGGGACATTGTTTCTTTATTCATTGTTTCAGATGGTGGTCAGTCCAGAAACCTCTCTAGGCTATTTGTCCCACATTTATTTTAGCTGTCTTCTTTTTGTTTTCTTTCCTTTCACTGTGTCTGGTTTTTTGTGGGGTGGTTTTGTTTATGTCATGCCACTTGCATGTTCCAGCAGTGAGTACCTGCACTACCTACAACAAATGGAGATTTCACAATATAAAGTGTAGAGAGGCAGCTCTGGTTGTGTTGTCAATGACAGCCTGTAGCACAGACACTGGAAATTGTGAGCAGAGAGTTAACAGGAAAGAATGGGTATAAACAATGGATAAATGAGTGTACCATGTTAAATGGCATCCCCAGGACAAGCAGGTAGGTTGTTAAAAGGATAATGAGATTATGACCTTTAGCAAGCACCAGAAGGGGTATCTGGAGAAGGGATTAATAGCTTGAGTGTAGAACAGCTACAACGGTGAAATAGTTAGGTACCTGGTATAGTTCCTGTAAATATTATGCTTGTCCTCACAAACAACTAAGTGTTAAACTGTGCTGCTGTGGACACATCCTATATCCTGAGCAAATGTGCCCTGGCAGCAGGGGATGCATCTCAGCTCGGAAGAGGTAGGATAATATTTACACTGGCACATATCTGATTTTCAAGGGTCCTATCACCACCGTGACAATTCCAGAAAAGTTTGGGACTTCATAGGCCCTGTTTTTATCTTAGAGATTTCCTGTCAATATATTTCTAAATGTTGATTTTGTGCGATTATTTTTTAAAGGTACAACTGTCGAGGTGAAACTACCATTACTATCTAAGTTGCTAATGCCAGGGCACTACTACCTCAAGGTAGAAACACTTCATGTCCACAAGGAGGATCTCAAAACACTACTGAACAGCTGGGGGAAATGGAGAGGTTGTGTGGCTTGCCCAGCATCACACAGTAAGCTGAACCAGAGGCAAAAGAGTGAAATCCCTGTCCTTTATCCCTGGAACTTATGTGCAAATCTGAAGATCTTGACACCATTCCTGTGCCTGTGATTACAGGCAAATCAGAAACAAAAACCTAGCCTGCTTCAGGTGACTGAATTTTTTTGTTGCTGGCAGGGAAACTCCAACTTTTAGGCAATGGACCTGAAGCTTGATGGCGTTTTACTAAATGAGTTCTGGCTAGTGTTTCAAGTGTCAGTATCTTAACTTGGTGATGGCTGCTGCCTGTGGCAATTCGAGAGACAGCACTTCTGATGGATTCCTCTACTCCCTCGAGGAAGCCACTTCCTCAGCATAGAGTGATAGGCAAATTAAAAAGTTGCAAATAGTCAGCCTGCTCAGTCACTGTCACCCCACCAAAGGATGCTGAGCGTGTTTCCTCAGTGTGCACCATTAACCCCTCAGCCATAGCTGTGCTCCCTTCAGGAGCTGGTGGGCTCTGGTGGGCTACCTGCAAGTGCCAGGGGAAGCATTTCCTAGAGCTTGCTGTGACTCAGCAGCTCTGCCACACCTTGGAGAACAAACTCATCTTCCCAAGCAGTGGCACAGCCTGCCAAGCCAGCTTGTCCTGTGGCTCTGCAGTTGCTGGATGTGACAGCAGAGGAGGGCAGGCAGGACTGTAGCCTTTCAGCAGCATTTCACCATCAGCTGCTGCTGCTCTTATGGAGCCACAATGTCAGACCATGAGCATGTGAGGTGTGTTTCTGCTTCAGCTCTGCCAAGATGACCACAGTCCTGTCCCTACCAAATGTTGTCTTCCCTTTGTCCCTCCAGGGCAGCTGAGGGACCCTATGAGGGGTTATTCATTTCCAGTTTACCCAGCTTGCAGACTTCGGTTCCCCTCAGGCACAGGGAAGCACCAGTGCCTGCAAGGCAATGGGAGCACCTGCACACAGGTCTGGAGCTGAACCTCCCCACTGGTGATATCTGGCTGTTCAATCAACTCAGGTATAATATGAAGTCATAGCCTAACCTCTTTTAATCTGTTTGAGGTTCACTCTTCTGAGGACTGACAAGTTACACGTAGGAAACAGACACAGAAAAAGTGGGACAATTGGGTGCCTTGCACCAGAGTCCCCATCTCTGTTAACACTGAATGAATATTTGTAGAGTAAGGTCAGCCAAGACAAAACCACCTCTGGTTTAAACATAGCCCTTTGAAAATCCATTGTTCCTCTTATAGTTCAGGAGAGAATAAAGCCTATTAAAGAATTTTAATGATTTAATGTTTAGCTCAACATCTTATTAAAATTGCGAAAACTAAGTAGCTTTAAGAAGAGAGAAGGAGTGTTTCTGAACAATAACGTCATGGTTATGCTCCTGAGGGTGAACATGGATGTTTGACTGCACCAGACCCACAAGTTAATCCATTTAGTTGAAACAAAATGTTCAAGTTCAGTTTTCTAATCTCGTTTCAAGCATTGATCCTATTAGCATTTCTAAGGCAAAGCTGCTGGGGAGTAGGATAGGACATCCATACCATGCTTGTGGCCTGCTGGAAAATGGCACCAACCCATTTTGTTTTCACTTGAGTGCTTTGGCCATGCCCTGTCCATCTCCGTGGGAGGGCTTATATCAATATTGGTCATCCTTTTCTCCCACCTGCCCAGCACTAGCAATCATGTCATATCACCTGGGAGCAAAAAGTAGACAGAACTTGTTAGCTTTGCTGACCTGCCAGCAAAGTGCACAGTGGGGGCCCATCATGCAGGTGTGGGAGACTGCTGGGTGGCTGCACAGAAAAGCTGTCCTGAGTAACCACCCCCATCCCTCTTGGGATGGATCCTCTCTTTTTCTGAGAGGATGCTGAAGGCTGGCAAGGTGTGCCAGCAGTATGGGCAAAGCACTGATTTCTTCCCATCCGTTTTCTAAAAGGGCAGAGGAAACAGTGACATACTGGTGAGGGCATGGTCAAAAGGCAATTTGACATAATTTGCTGGAAACTCCATATACCTTATTACATGGGAAAATGGGTGCAGAAATGGAAGCCTAATGATCCTAAACATTAGGTCCTGGTGCTACCACTGTCCCCATATATAAGCAGGGTGGTTTCCCTTGAGCCTTTGGGTTACTTTGTCCAGATAAAAGGGTTGGAGGCTTACAGTTTATCTCCCATCCAAACATAACACTTAGGACTCATGGGGAACAGGGAAAGATCTGGTTACATCAATTATTAACATCAGAGGGAAATTATGCTCTAGTAATAAAACAGGTTGTATACTGTAAGCAGAAGAAAGAATGTATAGTTTCCAGCAAGCATCTGAGGCTAAAACCCAAGTCTAGGGATAAAGGTGAGCAGAATTTAATTTAATATCCATTGAACAAAATACACTTGCTGCACCCAGTGCAGGTACAGAGAAGTTGCCTTTGATGACTGGTGTACAGCACTGCTCATCCTTCTCCTGTCCTAACTGACCTGAGGAGCCTGGCAGCACATTCCCACCCCAGGAGAGCTTGTAATCTGGTGATTATAGGTACATTTGAGAGGTGCAGTGCGGCGGTGAGGGAAGGATGCTACGCAACCAATGTGATTGATAAAGCAAGCTTCGATTTATTCCCAAATAGCACAACTTTTTATACGGACTGAGTACAATAGGTATAGTGTTAGTGACAATAATGCCTTATGCACAGTATCTGTGTATGTTCTGTCCTTGCTGTATCTTTCTGTGTTCTTGCTGTATCTCTCTTCAGGGTTCTTCCTTGTCCCACGATCTTGCCAAGGGTTCCGTGTTCTTGTCAGTTCAGCTATTCTATTCTTTTACTAGCATAATACAGCACAATCGCCTGTGTCTTGCCTGCACGTCTTGCAAGATGGAGTGCGGCCTGCTTACCGGCCTGCTCTTCAGCACAGAGATTGTCTGTAATGTCAAGCCATTCTCCAACAGTGCAGGTTGAAATTTCCATGGCAAAAGGAGGGAATGGGAGCTATACCACAGTCTCATTAAGACTGTTGTATAAAAGGAGCACCCATCTCAATTTCTTTTCTCTCTGGCTGTGCTTCAAAAGAAAACACACCCAAGGACTCTTGAGCTGTGAAGAGTCCAGTACCCTGGAAGTAGGCCTAGGATTTGGGATGCTGACCAAACTGAACTCCCTAGGGACTCAGGCCAAATAATACAGAGCTTCTGCACCATGATTCAGATGTCACCTGTTTGGCCCTCTCAGAGCACTCCCAGGGATTTTTTGATACCCTAAAGCTTACAGAGCATCTGAGCAGGAGGATTGCAGGATTGCAATTTTAGACTACAGTGTCTTAATCCCATTTCAAGCAGTTAAATGCTTTTGATATAGATACTAATATGACAGAGGAGAAAACAGAGAAGAAAGCTGATAGACAAGTAGCTGCATACAGATCCTGGGAGAGAGAGTGTTCATTTTTCCTTTGCTTCATTAGACGTGCACTGGGTACTGGTTTTGTTATGTAGTTACCTATTAAAAAAGATGTAACACTGTTCAGCAGCAGTGCTAATTACCAGCATAACCACATGACCACTCTGGTCTAATGATAGTCCTAAGCCCATGTTATCTTTTAATAGCTAAGCCGATTAAACTAGCACTGAGGAAAAACAAGTTAGAGAAATTACCTTCCCGGTACTTCTCCTAGGAAAATTAAGGTGCTTTTCAAGCATGCAAAGTGCATATATTGTGTCATTTCCCAACCAGCCATGATACAGCTGCCTAGTAACTACTGAGTTTCTGGGAAATGGCAGCAGAGGACCAAACGAGATGACAGAAACAGGCTGGATTACCCAGGCAGACTTGTGAACACAGTCATCTGATCAGGTGCATGTCATAAACAGCAGTTGCAGGTTATTTTTGCTTTAAGATTTTCCTTTCTCTTCTCTTTCTTCCCCTTCAACTCCACCACAGAAAAGGGTGTGTCATTCCCCCAAACTGGTCAAGATGATAACTTGTACATAGTTTAAGTACTGCAACCTTGAAATACAGAGCCAAACTCTGGTTTTAACCCATTGTTCCACTGGGTAGGAAGGAGCAAAGGAAGATGTTTCCCTGTCTCAACGCCGGAAAGGACCACTGTGATCAGCTGGCCCACCATTTGAGAACTAAGATGACTAAATGAGCAAAGAAAAAGCAAGGTGGAGAAATTACCTGCACAGTACTTCAAGGAAAATGAAGAAGCTTTCTTTATCTCAGCCCCATTCTCTTCCTATCTGTCCTGACCTGCTGCCCTCATGGTATGGAACATGTATGCAAAGATGAGGAGTGCCTGTAAAAGGGATTAGTCTCCAAAAAATCTAAGTGACTGCAATTAATTCTGCAGGTAATTCCCATCTCTAAGATAGGAAATGCCTTGCAGAGACCTCACGACCCACTTGGCAATGCTATTTAACCCTTTTTTAATTAGGGAAGTGGCACAGGCACACTAAGGATGCCATATCCAGGCTGAACAGAGCTTGAGCTAACTTTAGGATGGGTTAAGACAGATGCCAGAATGCAAGGGTAGCTCTCCAGCCCCTGCTTGAGACCAAATATCTCCAAACTCAATTGATCTCACTAAGGACTTGACTGTAGCAAATGTGTAACACTCCCTCAGTCCCCCTCCAAGTCTGGATTTTAGGTAGCTGATTTAATTCCTCATGTTTGAGGATTCCAACTGACAGCTTCTTTCCAAAGAGTAATTTCACTGTTGGTGTGAAAGAAATAGGACATCAATGAATACGAGTTTTTAAACTGTTCTTGGAACATCCTGCACCAGAGAGCTCTGAAGAGTGCCTGGTAACTGTTCTGTGATACCCCCAAACAGATAAACCCCACACCCATATGTTTTCTGCAGCATTTAAAATATTTCAGAAGTTTCTCTTTTAAAAGCCAATGCAAGTTAAGAAATATTCTGTTTTCTGAACAAATTACACAAAGTAATGAGTCCACTGTTTTTTCCTACCTGAAAAATCTTTTGTGTTACAGTGAGTCCAATGGCTTTCATCCTTTGGGGATAATGTGGTGTCAGGAGCGATCGTTATATGCTGGGGCTGCTTTTATGTCTATCAGTTTGTCCTCAAATTTATTTTTTTCTGAATAAATTAGAGACTATAAATGCTGAATGACTCTACCCTGACCTGGCTGGAGAAACCCACCTAATTTCCTGTATCTCATCTCCTTCTCATCCTATCTGTCCTGACCTTCTTGCCCCCATAGCATGGGATTAGGTTCCTGAAAAGCATAGGTGATTGCAATTAACTCTTCATGTAATTTCAACATCTGAGGTAGGGAATGCCTTGCAGAGACCACCTGACCTGCTTCAGTGATGCTACGCAAACTTTTCATGTTAAGAGAGACACAGGCACACTGAGGACCACAACCTCAGAAGTATTTGCAAGTGTCTGTCTTCCAAGGACTCACGAGGGCATCAACAGGAGTTAGTACTTATCCTTGAGAGTCTAGGCCTAAATAATGTGCATAAGGCTGCTGAGAAAAACCTGGAACATCTGTCCAAGCCCTGCACATGGGTAATAAGAGAAATTCTGCTTTTATTGGGTGTTTTTAATTCAGTTTTTTCTTTCTCATTAGCCCCTCCTCTTATGTGATTGTATGTACATTTATGCAGGTAAAAATATATTTTTTAATTAGTCTTAATTAATATCTCTGTATAGTGTGTTCAAAGAGCTGTGTGTGTACTTGGAGGATTTCTGTCAGGCTTCTAAGGCTCATTCCTTGCTGTATTACTTGGCTTTGTTTGTGCATTGATGTAGTGTCGATTTTCAAATTGCCCCCCACCCCCCCGGAGGCAGAAATAGGTGACCTACTTTTCAGCCCTGGACATCTGCTAATGTAGCCATCCCTCCCTCTGTCCTTTAACCCCTTCTTCCCTCCTTCCCTTTCTGCAGAGCTTGTGGTGTCTCCCAGCCCTTCCAGGGACCTGTGGCTGTCCTGCAGACTCCTTTAGGACCATGGAGACCGCTCTTTGGCAACAGGCAGATAATCTAGGAGGCACAGCTGAAGCAGGACTGCACGCACGACATCAAAGAGGGTTGCAGTTCTGCCTCTGTGCTAAAGAATGTCGTCTCAATAGCATCCCAAAAGCCATCCAGGCCCAGGTACCAGCTGAAAAGTCCCAGGACACCTCACCTCCTTCTCACAGCCACCCAGCCACTTCAGGGCTGACCAAAAGTAAAAGCATGTTATGGTCTCTCCATTCAGAATTTTCCCTTTGACAGAGGCAGCGCTTCCTCCCAGAGGCCTCCTCTGTTATCACTGCTCTTATGAAGCAGATATTGGGCGTTGCCTTGTAATCCGCTCCAACAGCTGTTTGTACTGTCCTGGCTAGATCCTTCCTTGCCCTGTGTCAGGAACCTTCAGTTAGAGGCAGTGGGGATGTTTGCTTGCACTGTGGCTTTTTTAGGCAGTGCCAGTTGCATGCTTTGGCTCTGGATGGTAGCTGGTAACCTGCAAGGTTGTCCAGGCTCTGGCCTTGCTGGCCCACAGCATTTGCAGATTTGCAGGTCAATAGCGACAAAGAATGTGAAAAAGGCTGTGCCACTTAATGCCTTCTTTGCCTCAGTCTTTAATAACAAGACCAGTTGCTCTCCAGGTAGCCAGCCCTCTGAGCTGGAAGACAGAGATGGGGAGCAGAATGAAAGCCCCATAATCCAGAAGGAAATTGTCAGTGACCTGCTACACATCTAGACATACACAAGTCTATAGGCCCTGACAGGATCCACCCAAGGGCACCGAGGGAGCTGGTGGGAGAGTTTGCCAAGCCACTTCCACTCATTTGTCAGCTGTCCTGGTGAACCAGGGGGGTCCCAGCTGACTGAAGTCAGCAATTGTAGTGCCCGTCTACGGGAAGGGTCAGAAGGAAGATCCAGGGAACTACAGACCTGTCAGCCTGACCTTGCTGCCAGGGAAGGGCATGGAGAGATTGTCTTGAGTGCCATCACAGAGCACGTGCAGGGCAACCAGGGGATCAGGCCCAGCCAGGATGGGTTTGTGAAAGGCAGCTGCTGCTTGACCAACCTAATCTTCTTCTGTGACCAGGTGACCCACTTAGTGGATGAGGGAAAGGCTGTGGATGTTGTCTGCCTGGACTTTAATAAAGTCTTTGACAGCATTTTCCACAGCGTTGTCCTGGAGAAACTGGCTGCTTGTGGCTTGGATGTGTGCACTCTTTCCTCAGTAGAAAATTTGCTGGATGGCTGGGCCCAGAGATGATGGAGACTGGAATTAAATCCAGCTGAGGGCCAGTCACAGGTGGTGTTCCCCAAGGCTGAGTCTTGGGCTGAGCTGTTTGATATCTTTATCAATGATCTGGATGAGGGGATCGTGTACCCTCAGTCAGTCCACAGATGACACCAGGTTGGGTGGGAGCATTGATCTCCTGGAGGGTAGGAAGGCTCTGCAGAGGAATCTGGACAGGCTGGATCGATGGGACAAAGCCAATGGTGTGAGGTTCAAGGTGAAGTGCCAGGTCCTGCCCTTGGGTGACAATAAAGCCATGTAATGCTACAGGCTGGGGGAAAAGTGGCTGAAAAGCTGTCAGGTAGAAAAGTACCTGGGGGTGTTGGTTGACAGCAGCTGAACATGAGCCAGCAGTGCCCAGGTGGCCCAGGGCATCCTGGCTATCAGAAATAGTGTGGCCAGCAGGACCAGGGAAAGGATCTGGTTTTGGCACTGGTGTGGTCCCACCTTGAATCCTGAGTTCAGTTTTGGGCCCCTCACTCCAAGAAAGACATTGAGGTGCTGGAGTGAGTCCAGAGAAGAGCAAGAAAGCTGGAGAAGCATCTAGAACACAAGTCTTATGAGCAGCAGCTGAGGGGGATGGGGTTGTTCAGCCTGGAGAAAAGGAGGCTCAGGGAGATCGTATCAGTCTAGAGAGATTGTCACAAGGTGGGAGTTGATGTCTTCTCCCAAGTAACAGGACAAGAGGAAATTCCTTCAAGTTGCAACAGGGAAGGTTAAGCTGAATGTTGGGAAAAATTTCTTCACCGAAAGAGTTGTCAGGCATTGCAACAAGCTGCCCAGGCAAGTGCTGGAATCGCCATCCCTGGAAGTGGTCAGAAGGCATGTGGATACAGCAATTTGGGGTAAGGTTGAGTGGTGAATGCAGTGGTTCTATGCTAATGGTTAGAGTCTATTACTCGTAGGTCATTTCCAACCCTAATGATTCTATGATTCTAAGAGTGCAGTGTTGCCAGGTGATTTTTGTACTGTGGCCAAGAGCAGACTCTAACCTGTGGTACCCAGGACTTCTGACTGGTTTTGCAATGCAAATACATTTCCAGTTTGGTTAGTTTATTCACTGTCTTTATTGACTATACATGTCTCCCTTCTGGCAAACAGCAGGTGGCATGTTTTGATCAAAAATATAATTGCTCTGTCAGACCCTGGGGGGCAGGGGGAGATGCACTGTGATTGGAAAAAAATAATACAGTAGAGATGCCCTTTCACAAATTTTTCCTCTTAACTTCAAGCTGCCACCAAAAAGAACTATTTAAGCCTGTGGTGTGGAACAAAGCTCAAAGAAGGGACAGTACAGAAGTGATGAACAGGGGAATAAATGTACATTTTCTACGTGGGAATCTGGCTTGACTTGGAACATATGCAAGGGTTGATTTCAATTCGACAGAGTTGAGGATAGTTAATTCCTCAGGGTTTCCAAGCACATGTAGAAATTATAAATCTGTATCTAGAGAGATATAATACACATAGCAATTTTATATATATAACCTCCAAAAAGGGACAGTGCAGAAGTGAGGGACAGGGAAGAAAATGTGTGTATATATATATATATATGTGTATAGACAGATAACTATCTATTTTCAACAGCACCGAAAGGATCAGTTGTCAGAACTTTTCAACACCAAGCCAGAGATGCATCACTGCCGGGTGTCTTTCTTTTTAGAAGTAAACAGCAAAACACTTTCTCTTCCAGCCCAAAGGACCAGTATGTCTGTGGGCAGGCTGGGCACTGGCACATTTCTTGTTAGAGACAAGCAAAACAGTCGACATGAGAGAAATTATTTCCACCTGTTGTCAAACAGTACTCAGTCAGCAAACAGAAGTAGCTCCAAGTGTCTGCACTTACTCTACGGTAGGCAAGAAGGAAAGAGAAAAAGACAGACAAGCTGATGATTCGCTTTACTGTGCTGCTTCTTCCTGGTGATGCTAAATCCTCCCTACGCGCCCTTGACACTTGCAGGTGTCTCTGTAAAGTGCTGTAAAGACATTCTTTTCCTTTTTTATTTTTTTCCCCCGAAAAGATAATTTGTTGCCTCTGGGCATTTGCCTTTTCCAGATTCTCATCTCAGGATTTCCACACCTTCCATGTTTCCCTCCAAAGAAGAAAATTAGGGGATAGATAAATAGATTGATTAAGTTGTTCTGAAAACCGGCATAAGTCTCATGATATTAATGCTGAAATCAGGCACCAAACAAACTGTTGCCTAGCAGAGATGCTGCTTCCACCAGCAAAAAAGGGAGGTTTACGGTTACAGATTTTCTAGGGCTGAGAAAAATTAGCAGTAGCAGCAAAATATTTATTGCCATGTAAGCATTTCCATAGTAGGTCTTTTATATAACAAAAATCTCCCTCGCAGGAAAGCTACACCCACCATCAGTGTGGATGTGAAATCGACTGCAGGGGTGGAGAGAGACTGGGTAATTCCCCCTTGAAAAGGGAGGCTCTGGAGCCATGTTTCCTTTGGGAAATGAAGTTTGGTGAGCAACCCTTCAGAGCAGGTGACTGTGCCACCTTGTGGCTTTGCTTAGTACTAAGCTCTGAAGTGCTTCTGTATATTTTAACATGGACGTCTCCCCGTAAATGTCAGATGTGGCCAGGAGGACTAGGGCAGTGATTGTCCCCCTGTATTGGGCACTGGGGAGGCTGCATATAATTTGACAGGTTCCAAAAACCAGAAGCGCTTGACATGAAAATGCGTGGGTAGAACATGCCACTCCAATTAAAAAAAACAAAATCACTAATCCACCTTCAAAAGATGTAATTTAAAGTGTTTGAAACAACCTCAAATGACACAGAACATATGAAAGAAGTGAAAATTCCTTTGAAAATGACTGTCATTTATTGTTCTCTAGCCAGAGGAAAAAATAAACTTTTAGCAAAATTGGAAGAAAAGATATTGTTCCTTTGACATCTGCCTTCTCAATTTTTTTTTTTTGTGAGCAAGCTGAAAAGTCATCCTATGCCTCTTCAGGTCTTTCTTCCCCAGCCTTAACTGCAGTCATGGCAATGAAATCCAATCTTCTGTTGTAAGACTGAGAGGGTTTTGTCCCTACACCTGCTACTGTCTTTACAAGGCCTAACCTCTGAGAAGTACTTCTGGAACAAGACTGAAGACAAAATGCTAAATGTTTCCTTGTTGGATGCATCTCTTGAAATCCAGCTGGATCTGGAAATAAACTACACTCTTCAAGTGCTCAATTCACAAAACCTACCCTTAGTTCTAGATGGAAACAAGATACCAACTTATAAAATGAGACAAAATACAGTATCTCTCAAAAGGCCAAATTTAGGACAGGATGCACATATTCCTCAATCTCATTCATCACCAATTCCTGATTTTTCAGGTCTGGTCCTCCAAGCAGGTCTACAAGTAAAGACAAGTGGATTACTATTCAGCTTTCAATTGAAATGTGCTGCTTCATCCTGTACAGATACAGCAGTCAGCTTTCTACACTTTAGATTCTCAAACTTCCCTGAACCCTGTTTAATTCTTCCTGAGTTTGTTCACATACAGCATTCATCCCCCAGGTAACTCCATGTTAGGAGTCATTCATTCCCCATTTGTTTGTTACATTGGGTGTAACAAACAGGCCCTCTGACCACTTGCTTACCTTGTGCCTAACTTTAGACTTCAGCATTTCATTGATACACCAGCCAAAACTGCAGAGGAAGGGGGTAAGAGTGAGGACTAAAACCCATGAAATACTCATATGCCAGGATTCCTAATTAACCTTCCTGTAAGGGCTAGGCTTAATATTCCGGTTGAGAAATGTAAAACACCTGGGCTTCAGTTTGTTGCTGGCTCCTGTAGCATATCAGGAATTAACAAGAAAGAATGGGAACCGAATGGGAAGGGAACATTTTTACTTTTTTTTTGGTGTTGGATTTTTTTTTTGTTAAGATCAGTTCTCAGCATTTAAGTAAGTCTAAGGCCAGGGAAACTAAAGTTTTGAGAGACCAGAGATCAGATGCTTGCCACTATCAGCCAGCAAGCACTCTTCCTGGCTCCAGGATCCTACTGAATCAAACAATACGTTTCTTATTTCAGTCTCTAAACCTTATCATTTCCCTGTAATTATAGGCAAAGGATAGGCAGCTGCTGTGCAAGGGAAGCTGAGGGCACCTGTCCTGGTTCCAGCTCAGATCAGTGAGAGGGGGCATGGCCAAGACCCGAATTCCACCTTTTGTCAAAAGGGACTTTTTCCCTCACTTCTGAGAAGAAAGGGTTTCTTTTCCAGTCGGGGAAAAGTGTGGCAGGCAGAAGGAAGCCTTCCACCATTGGTTTTCATCATCTCAGGCTTGGCAAGCATTGTGCATGTAAATCACCCTCTCTTTGTACACTTTTGTACACTTTTGTTACTGGTATTGTTGCTGTCTCAGTGGGGGCACTGAGCTGGAGAGTACCATTCCTAAATCAGGACAGCACCTCAGCTCATGAGCTCTCACCTACCTGAACATTTCTGTCTACTCTGGATCCAGGGAATCTAACTGCTGAACGCTTGCCACTCTGTTGTTCCCAGTACCTGGGCTTTTGGTACAATGACCTATAACAGGAAAGAGAAGCTAAGGATATCAACCCTTCCAAATGCTGCAGGCTATGGATAGCGTGGGAATTGACAAACTTTTGGAGCCTGATGCCCAAATTCTATTCTCATTTTTAGTGACTGCATATGTGCAACGCCTACAGTAAAATGAGCATAAGCACTAACTCTGTGTCCTTACAACCTAGAAGGAATTCAGATCGTTATGAGAGAAATTGTCTAAGAATTAAGTCCTAATTAAACCTGTAACAATAGCCTGATAAGCCAAATTAAAATACAATGGAAAGCATTGTCCCTGTGCTCATGAGTCTTTCTTATACCCTTCTAGGCCATGCAAAGTTCAGTAACAAACATCGCTCCCTAAGTAATAGATTGTCAAAGCTGTTGCTCTCCCTTAAATCAGATTTATTGCCAAAGTAGCTCTGCCTTTGGGAAACTGTAACAGAAGGCATTAACCTCAATTAGGGCAAGCCCAGATTCTGTCTTTGCAGGCTGTCCAGAATATATGTAAACTGTTGATATTTTTCTATCCCAAAAGCCACCCTAGTTTCAAGCCTACTTACTATTCATGTTAATTACAGACAAGAGACCAGTCTCTAATTGCAAGAGGAAATTCAAGACCTTATCCTGCCCTTGCCATGCCTCTTCCAGCTGTTGTGTTCTGTGAGGAATCCATCAAAACCCAAACTGCGCAGACCCAAGTGAATTGCTTGTCCTAACCTTCACTGTAGCTATGATGTTAGGCAGCTGATCTGGCAATACCCCTTGCAGTTACAATCCTTGCCTCATTTCTGCAGTATATTCAGAGTCCAGCAACTGGCCAGGCTGATCAAGCCTCCATTTCTCAAACGTGACCTTTGTCTCCAGTCTTTATTATAGACAGGTGCCTTTTTGTGATGCCTAAAACCACAACAGCATTGGCTCCTGTGCACACCAACCCTCCTGTCTGTGCTTTCTGAGCAGATTCCAGCAACCACCTGCCCTCCTCAGTGGAAGGTTGTGTGTAGCTCTGTGCTGTCAGCAGGGATGTGGGCAGCCTGCTGCAGTGCTGCTCCTGCAGAAACCACAGAGCGTGCACTGCCTTCCCTCCGCCCTGCTCTCCACAGCACCACGCATGGCCTCAAAGGCTGCCCCACCATTCCCTGGCCATTCACTCAAAGGACAACCTGTATTGAACCCCTCAGAGCACAGGTGGGTGAAAAGCAAACATATCTGGGCAATACCTGCCCTAAAAAGCATTAGTTTCACATGAACTCCTCCCCATAACTCTCTGTGGGCTTTTTGGCAGCATGTGGGCACAGTTAGCTCACTGTATTGGGTCTGCCTGACATGGAGTTAATTTTCTCCAGATCAGCTCTCAGGGTGCTGTGCTTTGCATTGTTGGTAACACCCCGGTGTTTTGGCTACTGCTGAGCAGTGCTCCCACAGCATCGGTGCTGTCTCTCCAGCATTAACCCCTCACCAGTAGGTCGGGGGGTGGGCAGGATCTTGGGAGGGGACATCCCCCACACTGACCAAAGAGATATATTGCATGTGACATGATGTCTGCTCAGCAATAAAAGCTAGGAGAAAGGAGGAGAAAGGAAGGACATTAGTTATTTATGATGTTTTTTCTTTTGGAACAACCACCATATGTACATAAGCTTTGAGGCTGGCATAAAGCATGGATGGAGATCCATAGAGCTGAATAGGTTAGGACCAGGCTGTTCTTGAGTGCAGCTATGAGCCATCCATGCTGTGGCAGAATGCATTTCAACCACTTTAGCCACTTCCTAGTACATCCAGACAGTTATTCAGTCAATCCTCAGTGATGCTGCACAAAATCAGCCAAACACCTTGCTCTGCCCTGCTGTGGACAGTAACAGCTGGGGCAATTTCATAAAAGATCAGCACCAGTGGATTTGGAATTAGGCACCCTTCCCTGTGACCACAGGCTCAGTCCTGAGAATGTATTCAGATTCCATTCAGACAAATGACGTATCAGAGCCTTACTTCCCAATTAACACATTAAGAAATCTGTAAGCTGTGAGAGTGTAAGGCTACAAAGACCCAGACAGCTGAGCAAGCTTTTCTGGAGCAAAAAGAAAATACTATGTCCTCTGGTTTCAAGAAACATCTGGGATTAAGGCACCGGAGGAGTAGGAATGCTAGGTATGCTGTGCAGAAATCTGGTTTTTAAGTGGGATACACGTATCAGACACCTCCCTGCAACCAGCCTATGTCAGACAGAGTCCACTCCAAGAGGACCTTGTGCATCTTCTCTGGAGAGAAAGCGTAGCTACAGCAAGGAGTACCAGAAAGAAGAGTGGGGCTGTTCTGCTTCATGCCATATGAAATCCCAAAAATCTTTCTGTACTTCTGGGTAATTTGGTCCAACATCTCTAAGACAATCGGATGATGGAAGCCTGTTCCAGGCTGAGCACAGCACCAGAAATTCAGATTTGTCATTTTCCTTTAAGCTACAAATCCATCCTAATCACAGTGATGGTATAAATCACTAGGTCTAGACAGTCATCATGTGGCCGCTCCAGGGCCCGTTTATGTTAAGCATTATTAGCAAGGATAATGTGGCTAAGAGGAAAAATCTTTTGAAATTTTCTGGTTCAGTACAATACAAAACCTGGAAGAACTTTGTAGGAAACAAGCATATCTCTGAATGCGTATGCTCTACTTTTTCTCTACCCTGGAATAACCAGAAGAAACAGAACTGGACTTCACCAGGACTGCTGATGACTGCTCAGGAAGGCTTCAGTCTGAGTCTCATCTAACAAGCATGCAGGAGAAAGGGTAAAAATACTAAAAATAATTTTTGACTTCTAGGTTAAATCTCACAAATCTGAGACTATCAATATTGACTGCACAAATCAAGACAAAACTAGACTCAATGGAACTAGTTTTCAAGTATGTTCACCATAAAAAAAATAAGCCATTATTTAAAAAGTTTACTTTGACATCCTATGGCATCCATTTAAAAGATATCATACAATTAAAAAAGAAATATAGGTCAGATCTGGCCTAGTCAAAACACTTGAGATTGTTCCTATGGAGTGTAACAATTTTTGTAAGGTCATGATGCTGACAACCTTGTGCTAAGTTCTATAGCTAACAACTCTTAATTCTAAAGATGACTGGCTTTCCAGCTCTTGCTGTTGTTGTACATGTTAAAATTAAAACCAAGGAGGCAGCACTATCCTTATCTTAAATAGTATCTAGAACAGTTGTGATACTGGCTGGTTGCTTCTACTGAAGGTGATGAAACAGCTTTGCTCATAAAATGGCTGCTAAGCAAATCTTTTTAAAGCATTTATTATAAACCAAAATCCACATAATCTATAGTACAAAAGCAGAGTCTGTTATCTGTACAAATATTTATACAAAATACCAGTTACTTCAAACAAGCCTTTGGTTTTGTTAACATAAAGAAACATTGCAGTTTCATGACCAGAAAATTGTTAACATACAATGGTCTGAAGTGATGACAGCCTGAAAGAAGATTTTTTTACGACAGTATTACCAAATCATTTGTGTGCTAGAAGGCCATGCTTGGAAAAACAATTGATAAAGACTTTCTGTAACACAATAAAGATTTTGTGGCTCTAATGAAAATTGTGACATGCTGAAAACAGCATTAATTTAATCCCCAAACGTGTAAGTATCAGTTACTGTTTTTTTGGGTTTTTTTTAAAATGCTACTTATTTTTGACAGGTATCGGGATGTCTGTTGAAATAGATATGAATATATAAATCAAAGTTAACTTGAAACAATGCATTTGAGAGAAACTCCAATATATTACAAATTCAAAACATGCATGCTCTAAAAAACCTCCAAAATTGTAAGCTTTCAGTTAGTTCCACAACTTGTGGCTGTATGTATTTTAACTGAAGAGAACCCTAACAATAATACAAAGTTTTGTTAAAACCAGCGGAGTACAATCTACATTTTTTTTCCCCCCCAGTTTATATGTTAATCTGTTTAAAATACACAAGGCACTGAAGTATTGGGTTTGGTTGTCTTTTGAGGTAACAAATGCTACAAAATTATACACATATAAAGCTGTAATTATTAGGCTGTTTGCAGAATACACAATTTAATATAAATATAAAAAGATTACGTGTGGGTTATATCATAAAAATTCTTGGTACTCTTTTTATATTCCTGTACATTTACAATAGCAGCAATTGCGATACAAGTAGGTGAGTAGGAAAGCGGTCTGGGTTAGAGTTGTGTTTATGATACCCCCCAAATTTCACACAGCCGTCCTCCAGCTTTCAACAGCTTTTGTTTTACCTCCACAGGCTGATGAATTCCATGTACAACTATTTACAGGCTGCAGGATCTCTGTACAAATCAAACGGGAATATCGCTCCCTTTGTCAAACGCAGCCACCCCAGGAATGCTGTCACCAGAGTGGCCTCATTCTTATTTACAGAAAGGTGCATCAGTGGGAGCACTCGCTTTTCAGGTGTCAGTGTTGCTGAATTAGTCTGTCACTGGAGCTGTCAAACTTGCTTTTCTCCTCTGACAAGTCCTTCTAAGCACATTCTCTGCATGTATTTTGTCAATATAAACCGACCTGTTTAGGAATTGCCATTGTGATCTTCTATCCACCAGGATTCTGTGCTGGCTGGTGAGGACCTAGCCCTGACTCAAGATGTGGGCTGCAACAAGGGCTGTGGTTCATGCTGGGAACAGCCAGCATGTGGCAGCTTGTCACAGGTGGCTGGGAGCACTGTCAGCATGTCAGGACACGGCATTTTGAAGGATTTTGTTGTGGAATGCAGAAGACATATCAGACTGGTTTCCATCATTCCCATCAGCAGGCTTAACACTGATTTAAAATAATTTTTTCCTTTTTTTTTTCCCTCACAGGGAGTATGATTGTATGTGAAAAAGCCCACAGCATAGCTGGCCAACCTCAAAATAAACAAATGAAAGAAAAACACCCTTTAGAAAATCTAGAGTAAGTATTCTCAGGAAGGAGAGGTAGAAGACCTAGAAGGATTGAAAATATCTATGCCTATTAACTATTTCTTTTAACGTGTAGCAAATACCTTAAGCTGTTTAGCTAAACTTACAACTGCTGCAGAAAGGGGGTTTTATATATAATGATGAACAGAAAGTGTTGCAGTACCTAAGGGAACAGCAGCAGAAACAGCAGACACCTCTCAGAGTTCAGGATTCAGCCTTCCATAAATCTCTTATAGACAAACCAAATTTACAAGGAGGACTCTACTCCTAATTCATAACTGAGTCACAACATGCACCAACCACCAAACGGCTGAGCTGTAAACAGTTATCTTTGACTGTGGCTTGTCTAAGGCTCTGTCCATGCATGGACATTTATAAAATGTCCTTCAGCACTGTAACAGCAAATATATTACTTCTAATTCAGGGCTCTGTGCCAGGCAGTTGTGTGTGTTATTAATTATTGGGAACATGCTTGCCTTCTGTTTTCGTTTCCTGACATTAATGGATATCATTTGTAGTACAATTGTAAGCACAGCTACTCATTTGGACTGACTCAACACAAACCCCAACAAAATGACAGGAGAGATCTGCTTCCAAAAATGCTTGAAGCCAACAGGACACACAACTTCTGTGAGGTTTAACTGAGCACACTTGTGAAGCAGCACAATATGCTGGAGAGGCTCTGAGGAAGGGCAGCACAAGAGCCCTCCCCAGCAAAGGGATCTGACCCTGCAGGCAATGGAGGAACAACATCACCAGCTCTTACTTGAGTGCTCCTGCTTCCAAATCCTTTTTCACTGCTGTGCACAGAGCATCAGAATGTCAAAAGCCCCAGAATCCAAGAGGCACCAGTTGGCATAAAAATGGGGAGAACATCATGAGTCCCTGCACATGATGTTCTAGATACCAGATGGAAAATAGATCTAGGGTAAATAAGCCTGGAGATTTCCAGAAAGCCCATCCTAGGTGTGTAAAACAGGTATTGAGAGAACAGACCATTTTGTTGTCACTTTGAAAAGAATCAGAACTTTTAGAGAAGTGCCTGTACCTTTGCAAACCACAGAAATGAAGGCTTATTACTGAAAATCAATTTCATTATTCCAAAAGAATTGTTTTTCCCACTCACTTCTGCCTTCCTCTTTAAAATATGTTGATAATGGCATAATCTCATTTTTAGACACAGAGC
Source organism: Edolisoma coerulescens (assembly GCA_013397115.1). NCBI lineage: Eukaryota > Metazoa > Chordata > Aves > Passeriformes > Campephagidae > Edolisoma > Edolisoma coerulescens. Next base: position 2,529,004 of record VWZW01001649.1, read on the forward strand.
ATTTTGTACTATAATACTATCTTGAAGAAATTATTATTTGTCATACATACAGATTTAGCTTAATCTTAGCCTAAGTGCTCTCTAGTGATCTGTTGAGACAGAAGAAATCTGAGTAAGAAATCTAAGTAAGACAGCTGGGATAGTGCTCATGAAGTTTCCTCAGACTCATCCAGAACAAATTCACTACCTCTACTGCAAATTTAAAGGTGCAGTGGCTATTGACCAGTCGAGCTGAAGTCAAGCTATAATTTGCACAAAACTGTTCCTTGAAATGAAAGAATCCTTGACTGTCAAAGATGATTACTTGTCCATTTACCTTACAGCCTCACACTGCTGCTACACCTGCCCTGCAGTTGGGACAAATTCTACAGAAGGGAAGACCCAAGTGGCTGCTTTCATGACAGCACTGCAGGACAGGTAAGCTGCTCTCTGCTGGGACAGCTGTCCTTTAAATCTAACACAGAATCAACCACATCATTTGCCCATTACTGGCTGCTGTCCAGACACCACTCCTTGTTATGCCCTGAGTTGTTTCAAGTGCTAATATGCAGTCACAATGGGCTTGTAAAATAGTGGTTGAAAACACTGATTCAAGTACTCACAAGCTCACATGTGAGCTGAATCACATGTACCCTTCTGCAGTTCTTAGGGCAGAACTCTTAAAATGTTTCAGCCAGCTTTCTCATAGAAAACTTCTGCATTGTTAAAACTATGCTTAAGCCTCACCAAAATGCAACTTTCCCCCATACATCTCCTGTTCATCCCTGAACTGCCAGAATTGCTCATATGAATTCACTAATTCCCTGTAACTCTTCCTCTCATCCTTATCTAGAAGAAAATAGCACCTGTTTTCTATGTTTTAGCCTGAAAGTTCACAGGATGGAAACCACTAAGAACATAGTGGGGATATTCTGGAAAGAAGTAGTTCCTGTTGCTCAGATTTTCTTCCTGGTCTTTTCTAACACCAGGAGTGCAGTAATCCTGTTAAAGTATATAGTCTACAGTAATCAAAACATAATATTTTGTATTTAAATGTTAAGATGCCAAATTTGTATACAATCTGTTTTTGGAAAAGGCTTTTAATGTCAGTAGTATGGAACAGTGTGGGGCTTTGATTCTCATCACCAAACTTCAAGTGCCTCAGAGAAGGCAATTCCTCAGCAAACATCAACAGCAAGAGGCTATGAATGTTCAACTGAAATAAAAATGTACACTTCATTCACCCCATTCAGCAAGTGCTTCCTTCCTTCTGAAAACCTAAGGTCCAAAAGAATGCGACTCTTAAGATAGTTCAGTAAAAATGCTAATTTTCTTGGACTCAATTCCAACATTTGTAATAGGATACAAATCTTCAGATGAAGTGGTTAGGATTCCTACAGTTACGGCTCTTAAAAAAGATCAGTGGTTTAATGAAAAAAAATAAGTAATTCTGCATCCAGTGTCATCACAGGAATACAGGAAAATTAATGTGGTATGTCTCTAAGCTAGAACTCTGACATGAAACAACTAATGAATTCATTATAAACAGTGAATAGTTATCAAGCAGAAAATTACATATGATATGAAATTGGACTACCAACTGCTGTAATGCAGAGCAAATACTCTTTTATATGAGTCATGTGGCACATAAAATATACTGTGGATCTATATTCCTAATTTAGTTAACTGAAACATGATCACACGAGAATTGCTTTCTTCCACCAAACCATCAGTTCAGAGACCAGCTAAGTCACTCCAACAGTAACAAACTATGACCTTGCCCATCACAGCATAGTACAAAATTGCTAATGTTCAATGGGGATGAGGAAAGAACCCATTCTTAAATTCCATTTCTGTACTTTTCTCTATGAAAAATCATCTTCTTTGTGCTTAATTTCTCAAGTAAAAATTTAGACATGAAGGCAGTAAAAGCTACTTCAGGAGTTTTAGTAACACACCAGTGACAGCACAACCCTTGAACTATGCAGACCAGAAGAACAGATCTGGATTAATAAATCTGAAAACACCAAGAGGATCAGAACACTGTGGTCCCAGCCCTTCCACCACCACAACAAAGACCTCTCTCCTGGAGCTGTAGGGTTCCTCTGATGTGCTCTCAAGTAACTTGCTAAAAAGACCCAAAGCCAAGTACAATTTTAGTTCAAACAAGAAAAAAGTTCTCATTGCTGCCATCAATATTAAAGCTGTTGAAGGCCCAACACATCTGTTATTGAGCAGCTGCAGAGACAGGTGCAAGTTTGCATATTCAGAACTTCCCTCAGATGTCCCAAGCAGGCACTCACATTATCATCACCAGTGCTGAATGTATAAAGTGCCATACAATACCCAATCCTTTTTGCCACAAAGAGCAATTAAAATAAAAATTTGTCTTCTGAATTTGAAAGGGACTGATTCTAGCTCCCCCCATTCCCTAGAGGTTTTTTTGGTAGGAGTTGGGAACACAAGCACTTTGCTGATCTTGATGTCCTGAGGTTACAGCAGTTTGTATGAGAGTTAATCATTTTTATATCAACGTGACTAGAAAAAAAGTATTTGTCTTTTCTCCCTCCTCTGTTCTTTCTTCTATCGATTTCTAAATCTGAATTATGTGGCAATTTTTTATGAGATACGACTAAACTGATTTTTGATTTGAGCTATGCAGATACCATTTTTCTACAAACACCAGTTAAAACCCAAACAACTTTCCTCATTTGAATACAAGTTACCGCTTCATTCCGCTTTGGAAAATGAGTATTAAGAGATGAAGCAATTCTCTGATCAAGTCAACATGGGTGAAGACCTCAGAAACCAGGCACAGTGATTACAGGACTTTTGAGAAAAAGAAAACTAGCACTGTATTTTAAGAAGCATGTGGCTATTACAGCTTCTTCCCAGACAGTCACCAAAGCTTCACAAGGGAGGATGAAGGAGCTTGGCTGCATTGCTATTAAAATGGTGAGTCTGACCAAATCTGCAGTTTGCTGGGCATTTCTCTTAGCTTAAATACCACTTTAATCTTGACCCTTGCTCTTGCCCACAGGTCAGTACAACTGCCTCTGCTACCATTCACCCAGTCAGGTGGGGAACTGGTTGGAACTAAACCAGGTTTTTTAGGACTGATCTTATTTAGCCTGTATCAGTTACAGAATTGGCCATGTGCAGAGTGGCACTGACATGAGGTAGGGCATGATGCCTGTGGGTTTCGTTAAGCTGGAAGGTTTGGCCAAAAGAAATGTTCTTTCAGTTCAATGCTAAGCAGATGGAGAGGGAGGTTTGAAATTCAGGTCTCGGCACTCAAGTTCTGCTGGGAAGCATTCAGCTCACTTGCAAACAGGAGCATCTAAGGGTTGTGATCATGCATGTTTTCTTCCAGTGGTGGTGAAGGGATGATACTGACAATTGTATTGAAATGTGTTTTTCTTCTCTAGGAATAAGCCTGCATCTTTCTTTAGATGACTCCCCTTCCCACAAGCCACTTAGTTTTCTTGTCTCACATTAACAAAAAGAACTACACTTTTTGCATGTAAAAAGGTGACTTAAAAATGCAGAAAGTTTCAACATGCCCTCCCCAAATCCTTTGGAGACTGAGTCAGTTACATGACTTCAAAAAGGCAAATATGGCACAAAAGAATGGAAATTAAGTTAAAAAAATCAATTTTATAAATATTCTTCCTCTGTACAATTTTTCACAGTCCCACCCCTCCCACCCATTTTTATTCACATTTAGTTTTGTTTAATTCCCACCCAGATTTATTTTTAAATCATAAAATATATATTTTAAATCTGTTCATATTTTAAAATATTTACAGGAAAAGTTCCTTCTGTTGAGGTCATGAAGAGTCTGTACAAGGAGAGGGTGGAGGGGGGTAGAGGTGAAAATAGCTTCGTTCCGTGGCAGGAGACGGAGGGCAACTTTCTTCTGCCGACATGTACTGACTGCGAGGTGTGGGTGGAGGGGGATAAGGGTCTGAGTCTGAATTTAAATCTATATAGTATTTGTTGGCCTTCCATCGACTCGTAGTATAGTCACTGTCACAGACATCTGTGCTGCATGGTGTTGTGGGTGGAGCTATCCCTCGTATAAGGTACGGCCTGCACAAAAACAGTAAAAAGAAAATGCACACACATTAGTTGGAATCTGGGGAAAAACGAAAGAAAAAAGAAAGAGATTGAACAGCTCTGTGTGCTCAATCAAGATGCCTGCTCATTAATACTACATGAGCCTTAATGCAGGCTCTCAGAGAAATCCAACAACAAGTACATGAACTGTGTTACATTTGAATGGCACAACTATCCTTAGCCAGCAGCACATTCTTCCAGCCCCTAACCTACCAGAGGAGACCACTATGACCATTTAGCCCAGTCACTAACAAATAGGTTGACTCACCAAATAGTTTTAAGATAAGCTTAAGGAAATTGACAGAAAACACCACCCTCCTCTATACAGGATGCTCAGGGACTGTTACATAGCAATATAATGTACTTAACTGGAACTGTCATTTATCAAGAGAGTAAAAGGTTTTTTAAATGAAGTTTGAACAAGATCCAAAACTAAAGGCAGATGAATAGAATATTTAGCAAACCTTTTTATCTGAACTGTACCTGTAAGATCTTGTGTTTGAAGGAATGTTTGAGGAATAAAACATCTCTGCGTTGTATAAGGAGCGATCGGTAGCTGGGGAAGGAGGCGGGTTCAAAATCTAGAAACAACAGGAAAACGAAGTGTGAAATTTTGGGTTAATTATCCAACTTTACTTAGTTTGAAAATAGTATTTATACCTTCACCCTGTCATTCATCCTTACTCTAGTTTCCTCTTCTGGCTGCTTGGATGTGTTAATGCATTTTTAAAGATCACAGATGTTCATTACAAAACTTTACTTTGGACTTAGGTACTGCACAGGCCTTCAAAGTTCTCAGTACAGGGAATTTTCTTCCTTGCCACATCTGTTGTTATGCTGGAAGGCTGGAATAAAGCTGGAAATGAGACCCAGTTTGGCTGAATCTGAGTGCACTTCCTTGGACATAAGGATTGATAGCATCCTCAGCAGATGCTAATGGGAAATAAAATACGTTCCACTCCCAGACCCTAAACACGTTCCCAGTCAATAGCAGGGTCAGGAAGCCAAGTTCCTTTACTATAACTAGTACAACCCCATCCTTCCCTGAATGCTTCATTTCACTCTTGTTCTGTAAACATATCATTTTGGTACAGTTCACAATGCAAAAAGCCTATGAGCTAAAAAATATTTATAGCCTGCCTATGTGTGCATATACACAGCATACACACATATGGCTCAGCTATGAGTGCTTATACACGGTTGCTGGTAGCCTTCACACAAGGAAAAAAGTTTAGCATGCTTCAAAATTATTTAGAATTCTTCCCCTAGCAGGAAGCTGAACCTCTGACACAGCCAGCAGGACATTGGCCTAAACCCAAGAGGAGCATTTTATCTCTTCCAGTGTGGAAAATTACACCATTGCTGTTGATTGAGCCTTGCTACTGATGTGAGCATCTTGTACACTGCCTGCCCTGGGCATTCGGCCAACTCACGGCCTGCCCCATTGACCATCCTTCCTCTGTCTCTGCTCTTCTCCCACAAAAACACTCTAAAATCACTGGAGTGGAGATCATTGCTTGGCTCTTCACTGTGCAGCGTCCAGCAAAGTGATTCCTGGCCGCTGAGTTGAGCTTACTGTTACTAATGCTGACAAGCCCTGCACCCAGATTCATGTGAAGGGAGACAAGCTTGAATACCCCCCTTTGCCACCTGTAGGAATGATGAGTAACTGCCCCAAGAGGATTTTCCAGAAATCTTCTTCCTTGGAGGAGCACTGCACACTACTTGTGGATTCACTCCAACTGATGCCCTGAGCTGCATCAATACCATTTCATGTTGAGATTAAATACAGCAAACTGTCAGCCAGGATGCCTGTGGCCAGGCTCTCAGGTATATAAACCAGCATAACTTCATTGACACTGATTCTTTCCCAGTCTCTAGTCACTGGAGCACCTCTCAGTACCACTAAGATGTGTTAAACAAACCAAAAAAGCTAAGACAACTAAGATGCTCAGATCTGTCCTTTTGATTATTAACATAAAGCTGGGTCATTAGCTACCAGGCAGAACTCACCAAAACATTAGGATTAAGAAGTAACTTAAATGTAACGAAGCCCTTGCAATACCTTCCTTCTAAGAACCCAGCATGCCTTTAATGAAGGAAATGCTGGTATCATCCCGGCAGGCCCTGGCTAACATAACAAAGTGTGGAAAAAAGAATTCCCAGCAACAGTCAGATTAACTTAGGCCAGAAGTCAAACAGAAGAGTTGATCTTTTGGCCGACACAGATCCCATAGAATCACACAGGCAGATCAGCTCTTGGGCTTCTTTTCTCTTTCAAGCTTTATTTAAGTAAGTGTTTTTTCTGTTCATCCTTTTTGGTGTGGTACTGACACATCAATCAGGTCTAGCATGAAATTGTTCAGCACATTACAGAGACACTGGTGAAGCATGAGACAAGCTAAATTAGGAGGGCTGCTGAGTTCCAAACATCTGCTTCTTGATGGCTTCACAGAAAAGGCAATGCAAGAAGTAAGTACCCAATTTTACCTTAACAACAGATAAGCTCACAAGCCTCTCTTTTCCATTTTTGCCCTTTTTAAAGGGAGAGAAAGCACCTTTGTAACTGGCCAAAACACTATCAATCAAAATGCCCCCATAGAGCATAACAGCTTACATGCAAAGACAAATGCATGTATATCCACACAGCATGTGGGCTCCTGATTCAATACTACACAAAAATCCCCTCCATAGCTGGCAGATCAACTCTGGCAGCTTGTAGTGTGTACATAAGAGCCAATGGATATATTGCTCAGAAGCACGATGGAAAAAACTGTGTGCTCAGAAGCATGATGGAAAAAAACTGTGTGCTCAGTCATGACCAAATGTGCTGGCAAACAGGAACCTTTGTATGTCTCTTGTACGTATTCAGAGAGGACTCTTCCCATGCAGAATATACACCTTGGAATTTGTGAAACTGTGACACAGGGACCAGAATTCTGTCATTTTCAACACTTAAAAGTCAGAAATGGAGCCAAATTATAGCTGAAAAAATGCAAGCAAAGTAACCTCTGCCTCACCCTGCTGTACCAGTTTTTTCCCCCAGTGCATGCACTTGGTTTTCTGAATCAACAATCAACACTTTATCTAAACAAGTCAATCTAAGCAAGTCAAGCTTATTTCATACACGTTGGCATTCCAGTCCTGTTTAGTCTTGTTTGCCTTATTATTCCATTTGTCCCTGCAGCATTAGGCAGTGCAAAATGTCATTGGGCCACAGCCATCAGAGTTTACAAAGAACAAAGGAGGTGGCATCTCCAAGGGAAGAACGGAAGTATCCAGGAACAAACCAGCTGAGTATCACTCTGGTAACAAAACATTCTGGACATCATAGAGCACTGTATAATCCTGATGGACTACAACAAAGCCCCTTTGTGAAGTTCAGTGAGTGTCAAAATGGGCCTGCATATCATAAACAGTAACACTCAAGAGTTGTTAACAGTTGTTCACATCTACTTAGTAAGCACAAAGTTTCACCTTTCTTTTCTTCAGAAGCAGGAGATACCTAACTCACTGGTGCATTTTCAAGACATACCTGTGGGTAGAAAGTGGCTTTAGTGCTGGATGAGCTACTTGAAGATGCTCCAGTAACATGGTTTCTGTCATACAACGGGGCACCACTGCTTCCTCCCATGAGACTCATGGAGCTAATCATGGACTTCCCACAAGAGATGCCTGCATTGAAACAGAGGAAAACGAGGTTAGATAAACCACAATGTTAACTATCCATGCCAAACAGAAACCAAATCCCCAGCTTTGCAAAGCCACGCAACGATAATGGTTGTCACACTTTGGGAAGAGTGCTTTATGTAAAAACTTCAGGATTACAAGGAACAACACTTTTTGTAGAGAAAACATCTGACCCTCAGACCACCTATTGTCTCACTGCAGCACTGAACTCCTCACAACCTACTATCACACTGCTGAGAAAGGAATCTTCAGAACAGCTGATCCAAACTGTTCACCCAAATTAACTAAGAAATTTTCCAATTTAACAAACTTAGGCATTTGCAAAAAAAGCATTATACAATGCCCAAGAAAAACAAGCTAGAGACCTCTAAAGTTTCAATTTCCATCCCAAGAAATTCAATTGCAAGTAGATGAATAACTGCAAAACCCAATTATTTTTATTGAAACTAATCACAGCTTAAATTGAAAATCAGCGGAGACAAAAGGAAGGAAACCTGAGTTATAGGAAAATGGAAGACATAATTCTCCAATCTGTTTTACTACAATATACTTTTAACTCAGACAATTCATTTTCAGCTTCTTCCTGTAACACTATTCAGTGCCAATGTAAGAGTTAAGTCTGGGAAGTTTTCAGAACTTTTTTTTTCAAATGCAGGAAATACTTATTACAAGCAGAGTAGGTATTTGTAATCATCATTCATGACTATATATCCTTTTTGGAAATGCCATGGTATTAGAAACCTATGACTTTTCTTTAAAATTAACATAAATAGTAATATTTTCAGCTGTTGTAACTTGTCACAACAATATGGATTAGAAAAAAACTAACAAATTTGGATGAGAATCAGAATGACAGCTTGGCTTAGCACCTACAGAAGTACAGATTAAAACCACTGATACTTGCTTTAATTAAACAAGCTTTAGTGTGAAGTCAAATTTAAAACACCCCTGTGAAGATTTCACCTGCAATTATTTCATCCTCTGATTTTATTTCCTACCACAAAAACCTCTTGATAACCATAGTAATAGAACTTAAGCAGGAATAGCTGACCATAGCCATTAAAGTGCAAGAAAAGCTAATAGATTTTACATATCTGATTTAAATGACAGATTTATTTCAAAACCACTGAGCAGATCTTCAACATCTAATTTCTGCTCTTTGAAAACTCCACACCCCAGCACCCTTAATAATGTGTAAAACTCGAAATCCAGACAATGTAATGGTACTGATTAGATGCAAGGTCCTTAGCACCCTTACCAGTAAAAGTGCCATGCTGAGAACTTCCTGGAGCAATAAAATTAAGAGGGACATGAGGGGTACCACTGACATACTCGTGGGGAAAAGGACTGTTGGGCCCGGCGTAGCGCTGACACACCACGCGCTGGCAAACAAAGTACATTCCTCCCATGACAAAAAGGGACAGTATTATCCCAATGACAGGCCCAATGGCACTGCTGTGTGGCTGGGACTCATCTGAGGCTGGCTTCGATTTTTCTGGAAAGAGAAGAGAAGAAAATTAAACACGGTCATTAAACATGGAGCAGTGAACATGCTGCTGTCCTGGACCTCACGCAGCAAATCAGTCAGCACACAGGCATTCACACAGTGCCTTTAAAAGCATCTGCATCACACTCAGGCATCTGTAACTCCAGATATTCTGGTTCAATACACAAGACTTCATGCTTCCTCTTCCCCTCCATAAATCAGTATGAGCAAAGTACCCTCCTTTTGGTCTAGCAATTTATCTTGTAACAGGATTACTTATCATCTTGATAGAACAACAGTCTAGAAAGTTTCCTTTTCTTCCCTGCCCTCCAAAGTCTATGGGCCAAAGATAGAGGATACTTATATATATCAAGTCCTCAATCAGAGAGGAATGCTCTCTCAAAAGCCATTTGGGCTAGCAATAACATGAAAAATCAAGAAAATTTACCAGTAGGGAAGCTACCATATATACTAAGCAGTGGATGTCTTCCTAGCTAATGCAGGCCTTAAAACAGAATACTTCTCCTTCCTAAAATATGACTTGCTTTCAAAGAAACCCCACCTCACAAACTGGAAGGAAAACACAATCCAAAACATCTCAAATACTTTCTACTCATTATTTTTCCCCCTATGTAGCCGAATGTTAAATAACAAAAAGTGCTGCAGTATTTGAGTTGAGCTACACCTCACATCTCGCCCTGATTATGGGTAACACATTCAAAATTCTTGCCAGATAAACCTGACACCTCTCTTTTTTTCACATATGCAATGTTCTTCAGGGAAAGCAATTTTTCCATGTGATTCACACGATTCTAATTTTATTCTTTAACATACACAAATAGATACAGTCAAAAAGTGAAAAAAATCAAAATAAACTTGTCCAAATTTCACATGCTCAGTTCTAACTGTAGACCCCCTCCCCCTTAATGAAGTTGTAAGAAGTGAAAGGGTTCATAGAAGATTCAGGCCTTCACTTCATAAAATTTTTCTCCAGTGGTTCTGGTTTCCACTTCAGTGGAAGGGAATGAAAAACAACTGAAATTTGAGAGGGAAGATAAAGGAAATACAAAGATCTAGCAATAAACTCTTAACAGCTCAGCATCAAGAACTCATTTTTGTCTTAAAGTCTTTGTGTTTTTCTCACACTTATTAGTGCATGACAACTTTTATGTCAACTAAGGTCTTAACTTTCAAATAGTCAGATTAGTTCAGCTATGATACCAGAAAAAAAGCAAAGCCAAAATTAAAACATGTTCCCAAATCAGCTATTTTAAAACACACAATTCTCATTTTGGTTAAACCTAGCTTCTTTTGAATGCAAGATCCTTATCTAGAAGGTAGCAATCATTTTTATTCCCTACTTGAGTTCTTTCCCTCAGTCAAGTGGGAAACCACAGAATGCTCTATTCCACAAAGAGGTTCAGAGGAGACAATCCTATGTCTACATAAAGACACATTTAAATCACTTAAGACCTAATTGCAGGACTGGACCCAAAGTACAAACAGTAAACCAGCTGCATTAACTTGGCAGCACGAAAGCTTGCCAAGTGCACAAAGAAACTGGGAGGGGAAAAAAAAAAAGAAGAAGTGGCCTTATATTATCCAGGGAATTGGGGAAACTGGATGAAAGCTAAAGAGATAAATGGAAGATGTGGGAGAAGTATGTTCAGTCTGAAATTTCCAACAGTTTCTGTCTCCATTCTTTTAGCCTTTTTTTCTATTCACAACTAGGGCTCCTTTCACCATTCTTACTCATGAATATGCTTTTCCTTGCAGTATCCACCATGAAGATGGAAGGAAGAAACAAGGTTACCTTGGACCAAATCTGGTCAACCCTCCTCTCATCCCAGCAGTGGCACAGCTTCTCACAATTGGTGCTTCACAACGTGACAAGATCTAAGATATTAAAAACTTCACAATCTGCTAAGGTTGCTCCTCTAAGCAAAGTAAGTGCAGCATTTCTCTACACAAACCCAGTGCAAGGTATTTGTTCAGAATGAACTCAGACAGACCAGCACATCTATTTGCTTTTATTCTAAAATGCTATTTTCCAACTATTTTGCTAAACCATTTGTGTGATTCTAAATGCTCCCTCTATCTACCCCATTGCCTGAATGCTTCATGCTCTAGTCACCCCAACGGTGCAAAACAACAGAAATTGCAAGAAGAGCAAAAGTAAGTGAATTTTTACTGTCCACTTTGGACTGCAAAGTAACAGACTCTCTACGGACTAACACAACAGCTGCCATCAGCATGTCTGTAACTTGCATATACCTACTGCCATGAGAATTCAAAGTCATCTTTTTCCCAGAAAAATCTACATCTCTCCATATATTCTTTTCGCACCTGCACTTTAAGAGAGCAGCTTGTGGTCTCTTGTGGACACTTGCTCATTGCATGCTAGTTCCTCCACATAATTAGCCTCCAGTTTGGCCCTGCTATTGCAGTGGATACGGCTGGGCATTTTTAAAAGCCACTCAAGGCTTAGCAGCAGCTCTTCAAGTTCCAAGGTGCTGAGCACAGTAAAACCAGGTTTCCCTAAGGAGAGTTCTGAAGGCCCTTCTGAAGTATTCTTCCCTGAAAGAATATTGCCCTGCAAAGACCAGGGCTCTGCACAGGGCTGTAGAACATGCCTGAACACAGCACCTGAATCTCAAGAAAAGACATCTCACCACACATAAGCTCGTCAGAACCGTCAATGCAATCCGGAAAGGAGTCACACTGCTGCTTCAGGAGGATGCACTGGCCGCTCGCACATCGGAACTGGTTGGGCAGGCAAATTGCTGCACAGAAAGAAAGGAAAGATCAAATACTGACAGCACGGGAGCATTTGAGCCTCTTAAATAAACTGAAAGAAGTGGGTTTCATATTATGATCAGGTAGGCACCAGAACACCTGCTTTGCCGCTGTGGGTAAATTGCAAGCCTGCATATCTCTGGTTCTTCCTCCTTGTTATACATCCTATACTCAGCGGAGCTAAAATAGAATTCTGGTCCCAGTAACTCCCAATCCTTTGTCAAATCAGTCCTGCTGGGGCAAAACTGAGATCAAATCAGCAGGAACCTCTTACAGTAACTAACAAAGTGTAGCTGATCACCTGACATGTTAACAAAATGTAGTAACATGGCATATCACAAAACCTTACGTACTCCATACCTATATTATGTATACATAATAGATATATTATGTATAATATATCCTTGCTAAGTAACTCCTAAATTTCTTATCTATATTCAGAAACTTCTGTCTCAACAAAAAGGACTTGTATCTATACATTTCAAGAACAGTTAAAATCCCAAATGGATGCTTGTGTTAGAACCATGAGTTCAGGAAAACTGATCTTACTATCACAATCTGCTTCATCAGATTTATCTTGACAGTCGATTTCTCCATTACACCGCAAGTGTGCATCAATGCACTGTCCCTTCTCACACTGGAACTGGGATGCAGAGCATATGGGGCAACTATCTTCATCACTCTGGTCATCACACTCAGGAAACCCATCACACCGCCATGCCATCGGGATACAGTCAATCTCTCCAGTTGCACAGGTAAACTGGTCTGGGGAACAAGTTGGAGGTTCTGGAGAAAGAGAAAACAGATCAGATTTGTATACTCAATTTTATCCCTTTCAACAGAGTAAAAGTATGAGAGCATTTTTCAAGAAAAGCACACTTATTCCTTCCCTGGAGTTCTGTGACTACGCTATGATTCCAGCAAAGAGGAAAACATGATTTTGCATAGGGAATGAAATTTTACCAACTTTGTAACAAGAACTGGATGCATGCTGATTGAAGAAGTTTGCTTTAGCAGTCAAGCACTGAACTAAGGACAGGAGCTACAAATACTACTCTGCAAATACTTGCTTTGTCTCTAACAGACACCTTTTGGAAGACACTGTCATATGCATAAATTCAAAAGAATACTCAATTTCTGATTGCAAACCACATTCCAAACAATTCTAATCCCTGGAATTATATTAGCCTGGACCAATACTTCATTAAAAAACCTGACACATCGGGTTAATTGGCAATGAATACATCTAAAACATAATATATAACTTCTACTGTGTCTGAAGATGCCAGACACATGCGTTAAGAAAATTCTTGAATTAAATTTTGATACAAGTGTGCTGTTTGGATAATTCAACAGACAGATCACTACTTCTGCATTTAAAGGCACATTTAATGTTGCACTGTGGTTGCACTTGGCAAGTACAAGCTTGCATTAAAAAACTTGACAAAAGCATTCGTGAGGATGTCCAGAACATGGATAAATGTTCTTCAGCCAACTAAGCTGTTTTGAAACACTGGGTAGTGGCTGTTACCAGGGCAGACAAGGTAGGTTAAAGTTGTTGCAGGCTTAGTGAAAGATTAGAATAAAAAAAATAAGACACTGAAATGGAGGCCCCTGAATTTTTAGATTTATAGCTGAAGATCCAAAGGAGTGGAATGTGAGCCTCTCTCGCTATTCGCGTTGTGCAACAACACTACAGCAAGAAGTATAATTAGATTGATCCACCCTGCCCTCCCCATGTAACCACCACTACTCTAAAGCCACATAACGTGTTGTGGTCATGGGAAAGAAAACAGTTTATCATGGAAATGACTGTCCCATGGCAGTTCAGAGTTCAGCCAGAAAACGAAATCCACAGCAAAATAAATACATGAAAAGAAGTCAAGAGGACCAACAGAGCCAAATGACTTAAGACATAATGCGTCCCAAAAAGAAACAATGTTTTGTTTTGTTTTGAATCCCCTCTGCAAGTGTCATGTTAACAGTTTTTAAAAATCCTAGAATGGTAAAAGGGAAGGCTAAAAGAAAAGTCTACCGTGCGGAAAGAGGAGAGCTACCTTAATTAAAAGAATTGCAATGGAGCCTACATTTGATGAGTAGCCAGTACAGTGTTTCACATTATGAGGCCAAATTGATTTCAAAGACTGGAGTCTCATACTGTGGGAATCATACGCCCAATTTCTGCTGCTAGGTCATCACAGGTTGATGCAACATCATCTTATAAACATTTGTGTAAAGCACAAACCTGTCACATCATACAATCATAAAAATCTCAGTAGAGATGAAAGAATTTTAAGGTCAAAGAAGAATATTCTGCTCAGAATGGGAAGTCACATGTGCCCAAAACCTCAAGCAGAAAACAGATGGTAGAAATACCAAAGATTAATTTAACACATGATGCAGCACATCATGTACAGAAAAACTGTGTGTAAATCCACATTTTGGACTGGAATGCAACCTCAGCCGCCACGTTTTTGTTACAAATTGATTAGCAGTACTGTTAAACATAACTCACCTCCACACGTTAAGAGATTCTGTAGAAGCACAAGGTGCTCGGGGCATGAACATCTTGGAGTTCCATCCCCTTTGGCAATGCAGATGTGTGAACACCCACCATTGTCACGGGAACATGGATGCACAGCTGGTGAAACACAGAGAAAAGAGCATTACATGGCATAAAATAAATTATAACTATTCCTCACTAGGGCAAAATCAAAAACTACTCACAAAACACTTCCATCTGAGTAACCAAGAATTTGCTACAAATTATTAGGAAGATAAATGCAGGATTTTTCAGTTCAATGCTTGAAAGATGATTTATTACTTCATAAGGACGAAATTTCTCCCACAGTAATACAGCAACCTGATTGAACTGAAGATATCCCTGCCCATTGCAGGGGGTTGGAACTGGATGACCTTTAAAAGGTCTCCTCCAACCCAAACCATTCTATGATTCTATCATATGGAGACCTTTAAAGGACTTCTAAAAAGAATTTGGGAGCTGAGGTGAAGGGAAATGAAAAGGCAGATTTGAGCAGGCTGCATTTACATCATACCTAGACATCCCACCTGCATTTCTAGGGTAGCTATCAAGAAATAATATATGTCACTGCAGAATGCCAACCTGCAAAACCCTCAGGATTTCTCCTTAAAGAGCTCTTAATATCTAGTGCCTCAGCTTCCCTGTTCCTCACAAAACTGCATGCAATGTATGCACATACATTTTTGGGTTTTTTCTAAAGGTAGGAAGCTACGTGTTTGCATTCCCAAACAGTTACCCAGAAGCACTGAGAGGTCCTAATAGAACGATTTTTGATTAATATTAGGTGGATAAGAAATGGGCAGAGAAGGGAGGTCACTGTCTGATGACCCCAGCCCAACAGAGTCAGAAGAGACCCAGCCTCTGGCCTGCTTATTCAGGCTGACAGCTGAGCATCTGCTGCAGCAACCTGTGGGGCTACAGCCTGTGTTATGTGTGATGCTGCTGAACAGTGCATACTACTGCTAAGGACCAAGAATTTCCATGGAGAAGAAATTGTATAGATGTCATAATTTCTCTGCCAAAGTTGTTTTCCATCTGTCCAGGCTTCTCAGCAACCTGCTTTCTACCTTTAACAAATTTATTAGTTTAATACAGTGTTTGAAGCATGAGTTGTTCACAGAAGTGCATGCACATATACCTGCATGTGCATATGTATATTTACTCTCCTGTTGTAACAGGAATCACCTATGTAGAAAAATTTTCAGCTGCAAAAGAGGACTCCTTTCAGCGTGACTTAAAGGAACAGTACTCTTGCCATAAAAAAAACCCAAAACAAAACAAAAAATCCCCATTTTAAATAAACACATGGCGTAAAAGCAAACCTTTTTTTTAACGCTGTTGAGAGTTAAAGAAAAAAACCATCTTTTTGCTTCAGTCGGTATTACCTTTAAAATATACCAATATGTGTGAAATGTGTGAAGTGGCACAGAAGAAGAAAAGCTGGGTATTGTGAAAGAAAAAACCTCTGGGTCATGATGAGCACATAGAAACTACTACAGTTGAAATGCTTACACTACCTTATTTGTAACAGCTTACCCACATACACAAGCTCAAAAATACTTTCAGCCATCACAGACCTAACGTATGTGACACAGAGTTTGTTTGTATGTTTGTTGTGAAGGGGAATAATTTCTTCTGAAAATTAAAGCATTATACACCAATGTACCCTCCCTATATAAGACAACACATCACAGGTAACAAAGAGACCTCTGTTTCCCACAATTTGTTTGTCATTTGTATTCTCCTTCATAATCCTGTTAAGCAGGAGGAGCTGTAGGTTGTCACTTTGAGGAGTGACTACCAAACCACAGTAATTTGGACCACTAGTCCAGAAAAAGAACATCCTTCATGCATAATTCCTTTCAGATGTGAGCACCTAAAATGCTCCACCTCTGTTGGGAGAGGAATTCCACATCCACAGCACAACTCATTGCTTCATCCCCATTTTGCCTCCCTGACTGCAGGCTTTTACATCATCCACTGTGCCGAGTCAAACCAGTCATACTTTACACAGGAGACTGAAACCCCTGGAGAAAAGGCAAGTAATCCTTTTGGTTCTTATTAGAGGTTTTTCCAAGACCTATCACTTGATTATACTTAGAAAATTAACAACCAGAATTATTAGTATCTTTTAGACTGAATTCAGTGTCATGTGAGCTTGTACAAAGCAGGTAACTCAGTGCCATGTGTGTTCTAGCTGTGCAGCAATAGCCCCCTCAACAAGAACCAGGAATTTGTTTCTCCTGCTCTCCTGCGATCCCAGCTGGCCAAGTTGAAAGCATTCCATGGCTCACTTGAAGCCCATGGGCAACATTATTACAACATTCAGCTGGATGAGCTCATTTGAGATACAATGACCAAGAGTAAGACACATCAGATATTGAAATAAACTCACAGAATTCTTCCATATCAAGCTCTTCCACAGCATGAATGCCTGTCAGGTGAGCAATCCGGCCTTGAATTCTAGTCCTTTTGTACCCATTCACTTTCTCCACTCTCTCAATCATCTGCTGCTGACGATCAATCCAATACAAGTGATTCCCCAGCACAGTGAGCCCCATGGGCTGAAGGATGTTGGAGTCCTCCAGGGTCACGCGGTTGGCACCTGAGACCAAAAAAAAAAAAAAAAAAAGAAAACTAGTTTTACACCAGTTGACTTCTAAGTTATTCCTTAAAAAAACATCACAAAACAACATCCCACCTAAAACCAAACCAAATGAAACCTTGGAGACAGTGAGCTACAAGGTCACTGGCTTCACCTGTCTATGCAGACCAAGGGTTTGCTTGCTCCGTCTAATCTCAGGTAAATGCTACCAGGTACCATGTCCTGAGGGCAAGCAGATGCAATATGAAACCCAGCACATCCCTGCACAGCCTGGCAGGTCAGCCAGCCCTGCTCAGCCTCACACTGACATCTCTGTTACGTGCAACTGTGTGCGCTCCCAAAAGCTGATACAGGCTCAGCTCCTGGGCCAGAACTTTTACAGGGCACTCACACATGGAGCAGTACATTTCTTCTGGGATCTATAAGCAAGAGTGAAACACAACCAGTTTAGTTTCACTACTGTTACTCAAATAAAACACATTTATCATGCAAAGCAAGAGGCAAGTACCAAACCTTGTCACAGCCTATGTGACAACCACAGATATATGATCAGAAAAAAATAGCTCTTAAAAAAATCCCCAACTTTTTAAATTTAGTAACACACCAGAACACCCAAACTCTAAGTGACTCAATATGCTCCTAAATAGGAACATTATCAAATGCTCAGGCTCTCTGCTTTACAAAAATGTGTAAAAATCTGCTTTAAACCAATGAGCAAAAATGAGGTCAAGTAAAAATGCATTTATTATCAGTTTTCACTTTAGTTACTTGCAGTCTTCTACTGCATACTGCCCTACACTTACAGGCATTTAATTATTGTTTTTATTATTCTTTTCTAGGGTGAACAAGACATTCTAACTTATTCTGTTAATTCACTGAAACCATTCTGACCCTGTGTATACCTATGCAACTGGATATATTTCATTTAAAAAATGAAAATTTAAAACAAAATCATAACTTGGTGCTGCTTCTGGTCTGATAATTAATTTTGGAACTAAGACCTTATGCCTGCTTGTATTTTAAAAATGTAAGTTTTTAGTATCTACACAAAATGAGATTATAGAATCTACATAATAAAAATGCTATGAGAACTGGGTTCAACTTATTTGCTGCATAAATTATCTAGAGCTCAGCCAAGCATGAGAATGTAACATTAACAGGTTCTATTAGTTTTGCACATGGACCTGTTAGAACAGCTCCAGAGGAGGGTCACGAAGATGACCAGAGGGCTGGAGCACCTCTCCTATGAGAACAGGCTGAGAGAGCTGAGGTTGTTCAGCCTGGAGAAGAGAAGGCTCTGGGGAGACCTTAAAGGAGCCTTTCACAATACTTAAAGGGAGCTTATAAAAAAGAGGTAGAGCAACTTTTTACATGGGCAGATAGTCACAGGATAAGGGGGAATGGATTTAAACTAAAGGAGCTTAAAACCAACTTTTGGTCTAACTCAAGCTGAAAAATTCCAGAACTGTGTAAAGAACCCTGTTCGATGGGTTTATAGTTCTTTCATCCCTCTCTGAAAGTTAAGCATGGGATATCTGAGGTTATTCCCTGCTTTAGCAGGATGCTGTTACTCAGGGTGCAGCACAAACTTCAGGAACCTCCATAACCATGTCATCTCTGTAAGTCTACAATGGAATAAGGGTGTCTAGACCAGTTTAATTGGCATGAAGGATGCTATACACAATTTTGGTCCCATTTATTCAGCAGCCTTAGTTTATGCTAAAAAGCTTTTCCTAACATATGCCCATTTTAAAGTATTTTGCTCAGAAAATACTGTTTAGAGGAAGTAATTGAAATCAACATCACTTTGGCTCTCAAATTTCTTCTGAAGTTGTGATGCAAGACTGAAAAGCATCTTAAAATAAAAATAAAATAAAAATATATCTGCTAACTCATTAAAAAATCAACACCTCAGTGAATCAAATTACAGTGAGCTCAGCTGGATCAAATACAACCGTAGTTTTCTCGCTACGGATACACCTCTCTCTAGTTCATAAACATTGTTCTCTTTTAATCCTGTAGCTTCCCCCTGCTTTTATATTACCTATAAGCTTTGATTCTTTGGCTGTGACCGGATATGATTTCTATATAATTTTATCTGGTGCCTCTTCCATCTATCTTGGGTAGCACTCCAGCACACCTGCATAACATGAAGCCTTTTTTAAAGGCCTTTAAAACATGTTATTTTACTTTTAGAAGTCCTCCTACAGCACTTCTTTTATCATTAGAGAAACCCCTCTCGGTATCTCTGATGCATTTTGTGTTATGTGTCCCACTCTGTCACCTTTTCTTCTCAAATGTGGTTTGTTTCATAGGTGAAAGTCTTGTCTTCCTCTTATCTTCTTTTCTCCTACAAATTTTTGTAGGTCCTCTGATGCCCATCCTGGATTGAACATTTTGTGGCTGCTCAGGCAGTTTGACAATACTCTCCCATTCAGCTTGGTAACTGATGAAAGACATGGGCTGCTCTACCTTCCCATCTGCAGCTTCGTTGTTTTTATCCCCTCTTTGGAAGAGTCTCACCTTGAGTCAGTTTTAGGTGCTCAAAAGCAAACTATCCTTATAAAAAGGTGAACAACTTTCTGCTGTTTTAGTTCATTGCTTCACTGGAACACAAGGGAAGGATGTGACTACAGGGCAAGAAGAGTCACCAGAATTGGAGATTCAACCCTTTATGGCATGTACCAATCACTACAACAGCCCAGCTTCTACTCCCTCACACTTGTTCCCTTCTCTCTGCACTTCCTTTATGGGTTTCATTTCTTGATACATGGATGATGAGAGAACAAGTCACGAGTCAGAAAGTAGGGCTATTGCATCCTCCGTTCTATACCAGAGCCAATTTTCTCCACTTCTTCAGCACTATCAAGTGCTTTTAGAAGTCAATGATGAACTGTGCTCTCTAAGATCCATAAGGTGCTATTGCTTTATGAGTAAGATATGGAGTAATGCTTTACTAGTGTGGGAAAACTGCGATGACTTGGCATCTCTCCACTGTCTTGCAACAATGCTATTTCAGGTGAGCTGTCTTATCACCCAGCTTAGAAAAAAAACATTGCCCTTTCTTCTGTTTGTTTTTTTAAGCTACCTTGATTTACTAAGCTGTAAGCTCCAGAGAAAGAAAAATTGAAAAGTATGCAAACTTTCCAAACCACTAAGAAAAAAAAGGGGCACACTGGAGGTGATTTAGGGGTTCCATGACTAACAACACTTTCAGAACATATCAAAAGTCAAATGGCTGTCTTGGACGGTGCCAATCATTACAGTCATGTTTATTCTAATTACATCAAAGATGGGAACCCACCAGCAATTGCTGTCTGTGACTGCCTACACAGAACTGGCAACGGTGGAGATGAAAGTAGTCAGCAGGGTCAGCATCAAAGAGGGAATGATGTCCTGTACATGCTAACACTGTGCTGCAAATGTTTCACTTCATACCACATACCTGACAGGTCACAGCTTTCAATGCGCTTCAGATCTGCATCCACCCAGAAAAGCTTTCCAAGTTTGTTGTCAACCACCAGCGCTACTGGTCGGATCAAGCCAGTTGTAAAAAGCACTTCTCTCTCCGTGCCATCCAGGGCTGCACGCTCAATCTTGGGAGCTCTCTCCTGCATGTTGGTGAAGTACATGTACCTGAAAACAGAGACAGCACCGCTGAACTGGGAGCCCAGGGAGAGGCAACTCCCCTTTGTGTGCACAGTCTTGTAACCCACATTGTGAGTGGGAATGGTTTCACAGGCATGGCTGGGGTGGCTGCTCCCAGGTGCAAAGATCCAGAGCCAGACATCTGCTAACTGACACACTCAGCCTAAAATGAATAGGATTTATCTCCAGGGCACAAAATGCCTCAGCACTGCTGCACCAGCAGCACTGCTCCTGCACAGAGTTGGAGGTTGTAAGAGACTAGCACAGACCTTCTGCAACTCTCCCTGGGTAAAGCTGTCCCCACTTGCAAATCGAAGTCCAGAAGCTCTTTCTGGACATTAATCGCCACCTCCTCTCCTTCTAGGTTACCTTCCTTCTCAGCAAGTAAAATTTCCTACCAAACTTGAGAAAAGATTACAGAAGAACAGCTGAGGATGACATGTTCCTGACATCTTAGTTCCATGAATTCTTTATATCTGTCTAGGCCAGTTCAGCTGCAAACAAAAGTCTCTGCCCTCCTCAAGCATACAGAAAAAAGGGTTTGTGCACCCCCAATGATGAACTGAAAACTCTTTAAAGGAAAAGTCTGCTATTTTTTCACCATGTGGTGAGTAACATGGGCAAACTCTCCAACAGCATGGGCTGCATTGCTGCACAGCCTTTCCTTACGGCACAAGGAGGGGAGGCAGCAGTCAGAACATGCAGCTGAGAGAGAGGTGAAGGAAGCAATTTCTGTAACCACGGCAGAAGTTGCTGAAGATCACTTTCAGCTCTCCCAGACAGTCACAGTGTTTAACATGGCATCTTCCTCATTTTTCCTCCTTCAATTTATAAACAGATTTAACGTTCAATCACTTGAAAACCTGACTAGAAAAGTTGAGAGTTTTAGAGATCAACAAACTCAAACTTCCATTTTAATGGAGAAGGCAGATAAGCTTTTATAAATACAAACTATAGCCAAGTGACTTAGTCCCAATAAGATTAGAATCTTTCCTCTAATCCCCCTCTCCCCACAACAGCTTTTGAACTGTGCAGAGTACACTGGTATAAAACACCAGTCCTAGAAACGCTCCAGACAGAGTCTCTGGGTACTACTGTATCCATGCAGCTGTGAAATATTTTCATTCGACATCTGTCAAGCACATGGTAAGCCATTTAGAAGTAAACTGGGATTTAAGCATCTAACTTGTTAAAGAGAACAGTAAGGGACCATCTTTGACATCTAAGAAGGAAGCTACTAACTACCAGAAGCAGAGATAGTGTCTGTTGAATCTAACCAAACCTGGTTTGCAGCAAAACAACGTATTTTCTTCCCATGAGAAAATCACTCTAGTGCATCCTACCTGCTTCAATTCATTTCAGAGTTTTTAAGATACACATCACAGAAGAACTAACTTAAAAATTTATAGAACATAAGGGGTTTAAGTGTTTAAACTTCATATTGCTACATTAGCAGGAATAGTTGTACCAAATTAGAGGCTCCTTTTTTTACCCCTGGAAACATTTGTTTTATGATGACTAAACATTTATGAGCCAGATTCCCAGTTGACACAGACTCTTGTTTTTCCTATTAGGTGGCAGGGCTGTTCATCCGCATGGAGAACAGGACAAGGTGGTTTTACTTTCCTGTCACCACCTGGGTTAGTTCCTCACACATGCCTGTGTGAACAGAGGCAAAGGAGGGAACAGGAAGAGAAAGCTGGATACCTTCAGAAGCCAGAACTGGACAAGCAGTCACCTACACCCTGAACAACATTCAAAACTTCTCTTTTAAAAACAGACAGACGCAGCTCAGGATTCCCAGACACAGAGCTGACACACATCCCAAGAGTGCTCTGTACAAGGCACAGGAAGGAAGCTCACCCTCGCTCTGCGTTCACTACGATGGCTCTGGGCCTGTCGTGATCCCCTCGCAGCACCATCCCGATGGATTCGCCGTTCAGCCGGTGCACATTGACAGAATTCGTGGCCTCACAGGTCCAGTACAAGGTATGGCTGTATATATCAATGCTGAGGTCGTGTGGCTGCTTCTCTGGGTTCTGACTTTGGTTTGGAGTACTCATTACAGTGAAAGGCTGCAAGACAACACATGGGCAACGATTTCCAGTCATTGTTCTGATGATTGACTGAAGAACACTGCACAGAAAGCATGGTTTACCTGCCTGATGGTTTAGAAACATCTAAATCCACAATCCTAAAAATGTTCAATAATTCTCATATATAAATAGAATATCCATCAGTAAGCGCTGACAAGAGCAGTTGACAGTGATGACCCCTTGGTGCAGCAGATAGAAGAGGGTAGAAGAGGTCAAGCATAAAGTAAAAGCACACAAAAAGACTGACACAAAACTATATACAAGATGTACACTTGCCTGGGTGCCATCATCTTTGGCTCTTTTTATAATATTCTGGCGTCCATCCACCCAGTAGATCAATTTATCTAAGGGATCATAATCAATAGCCTTGACGTTCCTCAGACCATGCATGGGTAGGATGATATCTGGGCTTTGCTGATCATCAGGTATCATCCTGCTGATGGCAGATTTCTGGCTAAATAGCAAGAAACTGGCAGGGGCTGAAACAAGCCAAAACAGAATGCATGAGAAAGCACAATTCCCAAAAATATATCCCCACAGAAGAAAAAGAATATTTAAAAAAAAATCCCAGAGAGACACTAATATTCACAATGAAAATTAAGTAACTCATAACTGGAGATTTTTGCTATTAAGTTGAAATGTTTCTTTCTATGGTTATAGAAGGAGATCAGGTTAAGTCTGCAGGACCTGCCTTTCAAACACTCACCCCTGCATTCAGTTAAAATTTCCTTATATGCTACTATGCAGGATGCTCAAAGCTTTGGGGTTTTGTGGTTTTTTTAAATCAACAGCCCATTTTCTATTAATGTGCTATTTTTACTAGAAACTTAAGCTCCTATTGGACAACCAGTCAACTGGCAGGCTCATAATATCACATGCAGGGAGAAAACAAACTTATATACATTTCAAGTGCATCTGCAAGTTGTGCAGAATACTTAGAAGTCAGACTAACTACTTAGGAGTTAGACTACTTAACTGAGTGTTATTTTAGCTGACTTTATTAAACATGTAAGAGAAAAAGACATTTTTTGTCAGTAATTTCATTTCCACCCACCTACACACTTAGGTAAGGAGTGGGAAAGCTCCACTCACACAGCTGAATCACTTAGAAAGCACTTCTGGTAAAACAAGAAAGACCAGATTTGACAGCGCTGTCATTTCTAAGACTTGAAACACAAATCTTCATGCCTAGTACACGTCACAAAAATGGATACACAATTCCATACTCTGTCCTCATATTCAAAGATCACTTTTAAAGCCAGAGCCTTTGAAATGCACTTGGGGTCCCTTTCCTTTAAGCACCTGGGAGCCACAAGCACTGAAGAATATAGTAGCAAATAAAAAGGCTTACAACTACAGTTCCTGCTGTTGGGATCCAAGGTGTAATGAGCAGCACAGCCACACCTAAATCCATTTGGGATGGCAAGGCACAAGTGACCACAATGGCCATTATTTTGCACACAATCATTCAAGCCGTCCTGACGAGAGGAATGGAAGACCAATATATCCATCACAAAATCCAGGTGGCCCTGAATAAGTGTCCTGTTCTTCCCACTGGTCTTGTCTGCTCTTTCTATGCTGTGAAGATTCCAGTCTGTCCAGTAGATGTAGTCACTGTATTGGGTTAATCCAAATGGATGAGGTAGATCGTCTGCTATGATTTCTCGTTCTTGTCCTGCAAAAACAAGGACAACCAACTAAAGGACAATTCCCATGGCATAAAATGAAGAGTGTGACTGGCATTCAGAAAAATCTTTTTCTTCTTTTTAAAGTAAAACCTCATTTTCTGAATCAGCATCATGGGATTCTTTATTAAGTAGTATCTGCTCAAGAGATAATGTAAACAGTGGCATTCAAAACCCTTACCCTGATAGCCTCTTGCCTACAGAGCAATTTGAAATGATGCCAGTGTATTGTCATTTAAATAAATATTACTTCATATGTCTTATGCTTATGAACCCAAATAGACATTGAAAAACATACCCAAAAATACTACCAGCTCCAGTAATCACTTAGGACAATAAAAAAGCCAATTAATATGCATGAAAGCAACAACAAACTTGAGATTCACAGAGAAACTGCCATGAGAAACTACGGTGCTTCGCTCAAGAAACAAATCTTTTGCAGTGCAGTTTAACATACAGCTATCCCAAGAGTTTAGGAAACCATTTGTTTGGCAGAAATCTCAATACTCCCACACTCAGTGGCTCAGTCAGTTAGCAACATTCACAACAGATTTAACACCTTCTAGAGCATGGCCTCTGACAGAGATGCATTACTGAAGTAGATAAAGTCTTACTGCAAACCACCTCCCTGAACATTTTCAAGCATAAACCTCTTTGAATCTCTGCCATCAAATGAAGATGTAGCCTTTATCAGCACCATCTTCTCCTGTCTCAAACACCCAGTGCTAGACTCTAGAGAACACCTCACTTTTCTTCCTGTGCCCTACTTTCCATTTCACCAAGACTTGAGAAAGAATAAAATAACCATAAACCAGAACATGAGGCAATTTCCTTATAAACCACCAGACCTAAATATAGAGGCAACCTTTCCATGCAACTTTTAGGCATCTAAATTCTCCAAGTTAGGGGTACAGATATCCTGCATGCTCTCAGGTACTTCTTAAAACAATTCTGGTCCACAGTGGTGAATTCAGGAGAAAGACTCTTTTGAAGGAAGCAGATAAGCTGTACAATTGAATTTTCATAGTAGATGGAAGAAAATCTCCCAAAAGTGTGATTTTTTCCCCTGCTGTTTATAATGTCCAATATTAAGCTGGAACAGCATTCACTCATCCACTTCAGAGTGCTTTATTCATCCCTTAACTGATGTGCCCACTTGCTGCAAGTCTACCTGAGTCTTTATAATCTGCTGACTAAAAAGACATGGTACAACATGATAAAAGTGAATGGGCACAAGTCTATGGGGCCCGGTGACATGCAACTCCTGAGGCAACTGGCTGATGAGGTTGGCAAGCCCCTGTCCATGGTATTTGAAAAGCCATGAAGTTCACAGTGACTGGAAAAAAGGAAAACATCACTCCTATTTTTAAAAGGGTAGAAAGGAGGATCCAGGAAACTACAGACCAGTGAGCCTCACCTCTATGCCTGGGAAGATCATGGAACAGATCCTCCTGGAGTCAATGCTAAGGCACATGCAAGACAGAGGGGTGATCTGACACAGCCAGCACAGCTTCACTAAGGGCATGACCACCCTGGTGGCCTTCTACAATGGAGTGACTTCAGAATCTCAGAATTCTGAAGATAAGCACACACAATGACAGCTTAAAAAAAATCTCACTCTAAAAATATCTTTTCACAGATTAAAAAACAAACAAACAAACAAACAAACCTAGTTGCAAGTGAAATTATCTATATTGTCAGAGCACACCCCTTGCATGTATAAATGAAATTCCAATGGAAAACATGAACATGTTCCAATGGAAAACCTGTTCCAATGAACATGTGTAAAGTTGTATCTGAAACATACACTGCAGAAGTAGCTGCACAACCTTTCAGCCTCCAGGAAATGCAAGAAGTATTTTGGTTTAGAACTAATACAACTGGACTGAAGACAGAAATAAGAGATAATACTTCAACAGAATATTAGTGTCCAGGCTGAAATGTCAGGGATGATTTACAGTGAACCAGTAAGTTGTCCTCACTTTGAGAACTCAGAGGCCATCTCTGCTTTGGTACAACACAGACAGTTTCGCATCAACACAGAGAAAAGACATCTCACCACCATTACAAATCATCATACGATTATTAATTTATGAAGGTTTTTTTAGTATTCTTGAACACTTAAATCTCCATTTCCTTTTATAAGAAAGGAATATGGCCAGTGCCATATTTCTGTACTGGCTGGTGTAATATAACACTAGATTACCCAGCATATTTGATGACTCAATCATGCTTGTGTCTAAGTCTGTCCAGTAGAGCCTTTGGTCCACATAATCAATAGTGAGGTCATTGGCACGGCCCACTTTGTCCACCAAAGTGATGCTGTTTGTCCCATCCATGTAGGCTCGAACAATCCTGGGTTTACCTCCCCACTCAGTCCAGTACATGTATCTGCAATGAGAAGTGCAACAAAAACAGGACATCAGCCAGGTATGATGGTGTTTAGCTGGATGCTTTGACTTTTCTAAATTTCTTTGCAGCACTTGAAAAAAAACCAAGAATAACCCACGTGGTTATGTGCAGCATCACAATACTCCCTTTTTTTACACTAAGGCAGAATAGTATTTTTGACAGTTATTAATTTTTCATTGTAACCCATAGGATTGTGGAAGGCTCATGGCCTTTTCAAAGACCCGTAGAAACAGAGCTGTGTAAACTGCCAAATAACTTGTCACGTACCAGAATACTCGCACAAAGCTTTGAAAAACAACTCAGTCCCTTACCCTTTGGTGGGATCAAGAGCCAGAGACCTTGGGTTGTCCAAGTCCTTCCACACAAGGACCTGCCTATACTGTCCATCCAGGCGGGCTACTTCGATGCGATTGGTTCCAGTATCTGCCCAGTAGAGGTTCTTTCCCATCCAGTCTACAGCCATTCCCTCAGGATAATCTAGCCCAAACTCAATCACATGTTCAACAGAGCTCCCATTCATGAAAGCTCGGCTTATGGTCTGGAAAACAATTGTGTAAAAATATTACAATTGTTATGAATACCCTAGTGAAATAAAAAGGAATAATTATCATGAAGTTTGGTGTACTAAAAGAAATTAGTACAAAAAAACCCAGCCATTGTTACATTTTAAAAAATTAATTTCTGTTGTCAAAAAAGACAGAAATTCTCAGGAGAAAAACACCTGAATTTTCAGAAAGCTAGTGGTTTCTGATGGCCAGACCAAGACATCTGAAAAGGACATGATTTTCAGAAAGCAGTATGTAGCTGCAGATCGTTCCTTGACCCCTCTCCCTCTCTTCTATTTGCGCACAAGAAGCTGTTTTTAAAAATCATTCAATTCACTGTAATGTTTTAAGTCTCAGCAACACATCTCAGTGGCATCTAAATTAAATTGTTTCTCATAATCAGTCACCTGGAGCACGTTTACTGATCTCATCTACATTTTAGTTATGCACACTCATCAAAATAAGTCATAAGGCAAAGACTGCACACATATAAATAAGTCACTCCTAACAGCGCTGGAACAAACTCCAGGTCAACAGTAACTTCCAGGACCAATTACCCACCCTTGCTTATCAACACTGAGCAATCAGTCTGTGTGCCTGCCAGTATTCCAGCTATTGATTTCTTAATAATTTGACACATGAATGTGTAAGGGTCAGAGACATTTTATATTTTTAAAGGTAAATGTCAAACCTAGAAATCACGTAGTGTAGTTTTTGAAAATGCGTCCTCCTATAAACAGAGGCAGGAGGAGATCAGGGAAGTGGTGGTCACCAAAGGAAAGGGAGATGACTATAAACTCTGAAGTTATAATATCTGCTGCTAAGCAGCTAGATGTGGGGGACAAGGGGAATGAGAACACAGAGGTGCTGGAAGATACCTAGTGCATATGCTGGAAAATTCAGGAGGCAACAAACAAGTAAAATGTTTTCCAGTCCTACACAGAGTGAGACTGAGATCTACTCACTGATGCAGCTGAAGTAATGTGGTTTCCAGTACAAATGGTTAAGATGTCCATAACTCCTGCTCTCCACGTGCTTGTGTGAGATTTATTTAGTAACTGTGTCTACACTACACTAATTTATTACATTGGCACTGTTCCTGAAGGAATGGCATCCACACCACAAGCAGCACTGTTAACACTGAAGCACAGCCCTCATCAGTCTTCACAGAGAGGCTACAGAAACTGCACGAGCCCTGTAGGCTCCAAAAGTGAGCTTTGCCATATTATGGCTTGGGCACGCTGGCAAGGAAACTCTGATTGCTCTTGGAAAACCTATTAAGAGTCTAAATATAGTAATTTAGTTACAGTGAAGTGAATCTGTCATTTTCTACCATATACTTAGTTCACTTCAAAAGGCCAAGTAACACTGATGAAGAGCACAACCCTCACTTTAGCACACACTTGGACGTGAACCAAACATCACAGGAAATGTCAAACTTCTGGGGAACACACTGAGATAGAACTGGGGGCAGGTGGGCCCTTAACACAGTGTGGAGGAGACTGGACAAGTTCCCTGGCTTTTTCTGTGCCAAGCTGAAGCCAAAGACTAACAGCAAACAATCCAAAGTTCACTTGTCAAACGTTAATATTGAGTACAATTGTCTTTCAAGTCAAAACTGGAAGGAGATAGAAAGCTCAGGGGGTTGCTGAGCTCAGTGTTTAAATTATTCTACTCTGTGACATAAGAACAGCTTTTCTAGAGCAGATACATATATGGATGCAACACATCCAGCATCCAAGACGTAGGCATGTGGCACAAGCAGACACCACTCTGGATTTTTATTTGAAGCAGGAAGATGCCTGTCACCCTACTGTGCATTCAGCAATGCAACTGTCTTCATCTCCAAGGGTCTCCTTGGATGCAATTCAATGACAACACTGGCAACTGCAGGACAGATCATGTAACAGAGACCTTTGTTAGATCAAAGTAACTGCTCTGTGGCTTTATATTCAAGGAATTCACACGCCAGTAATACCTTCAAACTAACATCAGTCCAATAGATTCTGTTATCAGAGACATCAAAATCCAGAGCAGATGCTTCCTTGACTCCAGTAAGAGGAATAGCAACATCATTATTATTGGTTTCAAGGGAAATCCTATGAATTGCTGCTCTGCTTGTGAAAACTAAGAAGGCTTCAGGAATGATGCAAGTCTTCATGTCACTCAACAGCTCAAGGCCAATGGGACAGGCACACCTGGCTTCCTGGGGTGTAAAGAAACACAGATGGCTGCAGCCTCCATTGTTCTCTGCGCATGAATTAGTTCCTTTAAAAAAATAAATAAACAAAACAACAAACCAAAACAGATATTAGTGCATTGAATTAGTTCCTTAAAAAAACCCCAAAAAACCAACAACCGAAACAAAACAGGTGTTAGTGCATTGTGAAGGGAAAGGGGAAAGGGGAGCATGGGAGGTTGAGCAAAAACACAGCATAATTTTCCAAAATAACTTAACACTGAGGGTTGTCAGCAGGGAATTCTAAAAAAAATTAAAAGCACTCCAAGTGGATTCTTTCCATCTACCCAGGATTATGAAGCTGGACCTGTCCCTCCTATTGTACAAATACCATCCAAAAACACATCTTTCTTGTCTCCCCAAAGATTAAATTCATTCACTGAAGGCAGATAATTAATTAGCTATTTTTGACCAAGTACTCCATTTTTGTATCTCTTTGAAACCACCAGCTTTTACAAATGTTCAGTGATACAAAAGGGTGAGAAAAGAGCTGGATAATCGCAGTCCTTCCCACCTGTTTAATTTAAAGCTGAGAAGATTCATTAGCAGAAACAGTTCCAACGAGATCACCACAATCTCACACTTATTTTCATGTGATGGGGACAGAATGTGTAGGGGAAAGTAAGGACCAACAGATAAATGAGTGCCTTTCTCCATCTGCTGGAACCAAGGATTTAGGTATTTAAAGAATGTTACCACACACACACACAAAAAAAAAATTCTCAAAGATCAGTCTCAACCAGGGTTCTTTTAATTTTCCCTTTTTTGGGCATATATATTTCAGACTGATGCCATAACCTGCAGCTTGAGGACTTCTTTATTTTTCAAGTAGAGAAGGCTGGAAATCCACATGCTGTCAGGGTAAAATTTGACAACCTACTTAATGTGATTCCATTGCGACTCTTCTCACTAATTTTAACAGCTGACTAATGAATCTGTTTATTGCTATACCCAAATTCTGGTGTTCCAGGTAGTTGGAAAGTCTGTGGTGCACTGAAGCCAGGAGCTCCTGTGACATACTTGCTGCAGAGTGCCAGCAGAGGACCTAAAGCACTGGCTGCATCTTTCAGAGATGCAATGGAAGGACACGGAGATCCAGTTGCTGATCCCACGCTAAGGGCAAGTTTTAGTTGTTAAGATTTAGGTACAATTGAGGAGTTAAGAGTTAATACCTAAGTGCACCATGCTTTGAGGCAATATTCTAATGGTGACTGACTGTGCCTACACCACCCAACAGTGAAAAGCATTCTGCTAACTGAACATCATGGGACTTTGCACGGGAAGAAAAGACCAGCAGGAAATAGAACATTTCTGTGAGAATAACGATTCCTATAGCATAGAGGAATAAAATTCTCATAAAAATTCAAAGAGTGTAGTGAAAGCTGTGGAAGACTTATGTCACTAAAAACTGGAAGCAACTTCTTTTGCAACACTGTATTTTCCCCACTTTAGAAACAACAGGTGCCATTTTCCTTTCAAACCCATCAGATCACAGTTATTCTCATTACAAGTGATGAACAGCTGCTTAATGAAAGCAAGCCCATCGAGAGACTCCTACAGAACCATGCTATGTTGCCCATGCTTACCAAACACTTTGGTAACACTCGTTGCCTTAAGGCCCATTAAATCTGGCAGCTGATCAATAATGATGTCTCTGCTGGCCTTTATCTTGTGAACTCTTTCAATGCTTCGTCTCTGCCAGTCAGTCCAGTAGATGTAATCTCCCAGCAGCGTGAACCCAAATATATGTGGAAGCTTGTCTTCTAGGAGGGTTTTCCTCATTGTTCCATCAACATTTATGACCTGTGAGATGCCCAAAAAAAAAAAAAAAAAAGGAAAAAATAATCTTCTCTAATGTGTGTACAATTAAAACAGCAATATCAATCAGATTTTGAACAACTACTGCTATGCAAGAACCTCCTGAAGTTCCCAGCATGTCCTCTCAAAAGAACATACCTCTAGGATTGTTGAAACTGAAATATACTGAAATGGCAAGACTGAAAGTGGCTTACGTCACCCCTTCTCCATTGAAAAATTCAAGCAACTTGAATTTAACTTGCACCAGTTGAAACCTGCAAAGACCGCTGCAGAGGGAGTGTTTTTCGGGATGGGAGTGAGATTCAGGGGATTTTTAATCTCCATTTATGTCTTGGTCTCACTACAGAACCCTCTCCACAGAAACAAGGGATTGCTGGAGTGACCTTCAGCCCTCAATCATGGGGAAGAGAGGCCAGCAAAATATTTTCAGAGCATAACAAGGCCATGTAAAATCTTTGCTTTCTGAATTTTTGGGGGTTTTATACCGTAACAGAGTTACATTTTTCCCACTCTAGAGATATGCAAGATCTGGAAGATAGGGAGTAAGTATTGCCTTATAAAAATTTTTATTACTGGAGCTGCAGAGAAGGAAAAATAGTTTTGGAGATGGGATAAGCCCCACAAACATACATATATACGTGCTATTCATTAATGATTTCATAATCAATTACTACAATGATCTTGTGCTATGACTCCACTTTGCTTGGCAGAAGGAAAGGGATTCATATAGTCTGACCCTGTTCAACAATCATTGGGCAAGACAGGAAATTAAAATGTCCATGTGCCATGTGCCTAAAGTCACCTCCATCTACTACACAGACTGCAACAATCTTTTCAATCAATCACCCAGACATCTCTTATCCACAGCAATGAGTGTGTGTTTATAGGACCAGGACAAAATATTTATGTGACAAATCCCTGGATTCCTCTCCACCTTATTGCAGTTGGTAGCTGCAATGTATCTACTTTATTTCTAAGGTACTGTTTGAAAATTTATACTGTGAGCAGCATCAAGTTCATAGAAAAACCAAAACAAAAAACCCATAACTTAAGACAATTTATTTTCCAACATGATCCAGTCAAATCTCCATTTTTTGCTAGAAATGCTTTATAGATGGACAACTGTTCTGCTCTAGTTTAGGCTACCATGATCTGTGATTGAGATTTTAAATAGTCTCCTCTTTGTTTTTATTTGGAAATTATCTGTTTATTCAGACTCATAGTAAACCTGTACCTTGTTACCAAGAGATTAAGCTGCCTTCACCATGCAGTGCTTCTACTGTCTTCTGATTTAAGGACCTAACTTTTAAATTCCTAAGTGTTTGAGCAATATTTATTTTTTATTACAAATATCTATAACTTTAATGCAGTGCAATATTAAACCATTAAACGCCTAAATATGGGCAGTCAAAATCAACCATCACTTTTACCACAATTTAACAGAGTTGCAAGGCTCTGTTTATATACAATAAACAGCAGAAGCACCTAAAATTAACTTTTTTAACATGACCAATGACAATTACCACATCTTTCTAAACTGGCATGTGAATTTCAGTATGTTCATGCACACACAGTAGATAATTAAATAAATTTTAAAATGAAATCTCCACTTTAAAACCTTATAATACTCCACAAATTTGTGAAAACAATATGCATTTTGATTTGATTTGCCATAAATGAAAGTAATTTCCCCAAGCTGAGCCTGTTTTGCCCATGACAGTAACTGCTGAGTGATCTCTCCCTGTCCTTATCTTGATCCAGGAGCCTTTCATTGCATTTTCTCTCCCCTGAGCTGCTTTGGTGGGCACCTGGCATCCAGCCACAGCCAACCCACCACACACAAGGGACATGCACTGGATTTTCCAGCTACCACCAGCCAAACAGCAGAGGTGAGCAGTCAGCTACTGCTACAACTGTACCTACCTATGCTGTGCACAAAAATCATCGCTATAACACATGTGAATTTGAACAGAGGCTACAATGTACACCTCTGGATTCCTTCCAGACAAAAAGCCTCCTGCTGGAGATGGTTAAAAATAACACTGGCATTCTTGCAAACTAAGTTTCAAGGGAGCTTTGTATCAGCCCATCAACTTATGATTCTTCTACTACTTGATGGAGTAGCAGAAACTGAAGATTAGTATCTTTTTATTTTGTTAAGCTAAATAGAGTATATTTAAAAAAAAAAAAAAGCCGTATCTGTGGTTAAAAGCCAAATGGTTCTGCAATTATGTCATTACATCATGTCCAGGCAAACCCCAAATGCTCACTTATTTACAACACTATCAATCCCACAGGCAATACTGCAGGTTCAAAAGTTCGTCACGCATACTCAGGTGCTGGAGCCAAACTGGTGCCACACTAAGTAAACAGGATATCGTTTCCCTTGCAACAGTGCATCAGCAGGATGAGGATGAAACTTCCACATTTCCATCTACTTTTACAGAAATGGACAGTAAAAGTATAATTCAAATACTAGAGCTGCTGACTAAAATGTACAAGTGAAGATTGAATCCAAGGATGCAGACATAGTGATTTAAACCCATGCACATCTGTGGATGTTGCAGACAACATCAAGCTGTTGAACTTCAGGAATCTCATGAGGTTCAACAAGGGCAAGTGCAAGATGCTACATCTGGGTCAGGGCAAACCCTGGTATTGATACAGGCTGGGGTATGGTGGGATTGAAAGCAGACCTGCTGAGGACATGGGCGTGCTGGTGGGTGAAAAAAATCTCCATGGGCCAGCCATGTGTGCTCACAGCCCGGAAAGTCACTCATATCCTGAGCTGGATCCAAAGCAGCACGGCCAGAAGTAGAGAGAGGTGATTCTCCTCCTCTTCTCTGCTCTGGGGAGACCCCACCTGGAGTGGTGCATGCAGTTCTGGGGTCCCAGTACAAGAGAGACTGAAAGCTGGTTCAGAGGGGGGCCACAAAAACCATCAGGAGGCTGGAGGACTTCTGCTGTGAAGAAAGGCTGAGGCAGTTGGCATTGCTCAGCCTGGGGAAGAGAAGGCTTTGTTGAGACCTTACTGCAGCACTCCCAAACTATAAGGCTGTTCAACATCGCGGGAATGGAGGCCCAAAATGTGGAATCAGACAGCAATAAAATGTTTAATAGCTTACATTTTGGCTAAGAAAATTATGGAATAAAGGTTTGCTGTCTCCCTCTCCCAAACACTCCTCCCCAATACTATGGGCAGAACACCTACAAATCCAAGCAGGCTTCCCCTGGATGCAGAAAGGGCAGCTCTGACTCGGAGGATTTTTCTGTGCTGTGAGCAATCGAGCCTTCTAAGTGGTAGTTACTTCATGGCAACAAGCAGGAAATGCTAACTCTCTCCCTGAGATGATATTATAGTAGGAGCCAGGGCAAAGCTTGAGCAGGGAGGTGTCACATGCAGGTCAATATAGGAACATGTACACAGTCTTTACTTCAAATTGTGCTGCCATCCACCTTCTGGAGATACAGCTCCACTCTAGCATATCAGATGAAACCAGGAGGATTCAAAGTAAAAATCTACAAACAGGCCTCACAATATGGCCAAAAGCACAACTCCTGTTATTAAATCAGCAGTTCCCATTTCTTCAAAGGGACTGGAATAATCCCATAAGATCTTTACCCTCTCCTTTCCAAATTCAAACATCTTCTCAACTCAACAGACCACTAAAAGTCTCTGGAAATAGCACATCATGTAAATAGTTACCATGTTGTTCTTCTGCTGGTGATATTGGGACTGCAAGAACATTTATAATGTAGATGTACAACATGGAGGAAAGACAAGACAAGATAATAAAATACCATATTAACTCATCTTTTAATATCTGACAATTAACATCTGCCGACTGCAGACAAAAGGGAAGACTTTAAGGTGCAATCCTTATAATTTAGCACAAATTGACTAGAATAGGCTTTATTCTATTCAGGGTTTTCTTTCTCTCTGTGTAAGTGATAAATGGATCTCAAAGGATAAATGAAACACTAAATGTGTTGTGCTTTACACACGAAACACTGAAAGCTCCCCTTGAACAGCGTCACACACTGAAAGCCCCTGATTAGTCTCACGACTTCAATGACAAATCTCCTAATGAGGCATTGCCAAGCTCAGCTAAAATCTGTTGTGGGCAAAGTGAAATCAACATCAAACACCTTAATGAACTGAATTACACAAAAAACACAAGAAGGTGATACGGTGTGATATTTTTTTTTAGATGCTGCTGCAATGTATGCAAAATGATTTTACAAATATTTCTAAATATAACACTCAAAAGCTCTTGGCTCTTTGAAGAAGATTAAAGTAAAACAATGCAATTAAATTCTACACATCAGCATGATTCATGTAGTCAAGCTGTATTTCAGATGCATCTGTGAAAAAAACAGCTATTCAGCATAGATACAGGACAACTTTTGACAAGAGCAACAAAGAGACCTCTAAGACCTTACCCCTCTATTTCAGTCACTAGGATAAAACAAAATTTATTCGATTGCTACAGACAAAGCTGTAGTCAAATGGAAATCAATTATTGGGCTGAGCTAAATCACTATGTGAGCAGACACAGCAGGTTGGCAACAGTAAAATGACATGACTGACATATTCAGGAGACTCACATGGTGGGCTTGTGGCTCTGTGAGTCTTGTGGGAAGCCACACTTTTGCTGTGAGGGTGACTGAGAACTGGAACATGTTGCTCAAGGAGGTTGTAGAGTCTTCACCCTTGGAGCTATTCAAAAGTGGTCTGATCATGGCCCCGAGCACCCATCTCCAGGTGGCCCTGCTTGAGCAGGGGGCTGGACCAGCTGAGCTCCAGAGGTCACTTCCAACCTCAGCCCTTCTCTGAATGGCTTCTAAGGATTCTCACCAGCAGACTGAAATGGCACCTCAAGTGAACATGCCCAGCCTTCTCTGGCTCAAGAAAGAACTTGTGAGACAGATAATGCAGGTGGCATGGAAAAGAAAACAGGGAAGTGAGCAGGGAAACAAAAAGACAACAAACCCCAGAATGACATGGAAAACTCCTATGGGTAAAGAAGCCTGCCCCAAAAAGAGAAGAGTGAAGCAGCTGTGAGCAGTCTGTACCACAGTCTATATTCAGCTGAGTATAAGCCATTCATTAATATTTCCAACAGCTGAAACACAGCCACCTTTCATCAATGCTTTGGGATAAAATGAACACTTTTTTTTTTTTTTTTAATGTCTGAAGGGGCTTAATGTCAGGCATGTATTGGCAGATACTGGCAAGCAGAAAAGGGATTAACATTAAACCAAAGAGTACCAGAACCATATAGCAAAAAGGAAGAGATGGATGGACAACAGACACATCTGGTCATTTTCCACAAAGACAGACTGCTTGAGTCTCTTGGCAAACTGTTGCCTCAAACACTTGAGTAAGACTCAAGAATTTGTAAAGCAGTTCTTCGTTGTTGTCAATAGTTCTGTCCTCCTTGACAATATTTTGGCTACCTGGTAAAAGCTGCCTTGTAAATAACATTCATCAGGTTTCTATTGCTACTACATTTCATGGATTAGTCTTACATGTACTATTGTGGCTCTTCTTTCAGACAAGTTTTGATGATGACATACATTTATATTATCATTATCTGAATTCTTACATTGCTCAGTTGGTTGCATTTGCAAACT
This sequence comes from Edolisoma coerulescens, assembly GCA_013397115.1. Lineage (NCBI taxonomy): Eukaryota > Metazoa > Chordata > Aves > Passeriformes > Campephagidae > Edolisoma > Edolisoma coerulescens. The sequence goes on from VWZW01001649.1 coordinate 2,566,301, forward strand.
ATCATCACCCACCTACATTCAGAGCAAGCCATGAACCAAGAAAACACAGAGAATCAATCCACACAATACTGTGAGCGCAACACCCCTGTTGACCTGTGAATAACCATTTGTCGTTTGCAAATACACATAGTGACACATCACCACCCTTTTCTCTCATATTCTTTTCCTTTAGGAGACATTTTCTCACTTCTCACTGAAGAACATGTCATTTTACCTCGCTGAAAACACAGCATCACAACACACTTCTCTATGGCTACACAGATGGGCCATATTTTTGCTCATAATACAAAAGCCACTTTGAAACACTCAGAAAAGAAAATTCTAGAGGATTATTGAATGTCAATACTCTTTTTTTTTTGACAATGTCCCTTCAGAAGTACCTCTGCGGGCTCCTAGAGCTAAAGCACAGCAGTGGTGGCAAACCATCCCTGGTGCTTGGCTCTCTCTTGAAGCTGTGGTGGTGGCCTGCCATGGCTGGCAGGGCAGATGTGCTAGTCCTCAGACAGGCAAAGCAAAGTAGGTGGTGTGAAATACCAAATTATAGACATTGGTAAAAGAGCCCACACTCAAACGTTTTTCTGACAGTCTTATAAACAAAATTCTCTACAGTCTAGCAATGTCGCCTTCTTGACAGAATACTCTAAAACTTTGTTCCAAAGGCAACAACTCCAACATATTTTCTGTATCACTTTGTTCTGTCTCCTGCAAAATAAAACCTACACTTATAAATGAAAGTGAGACAGTTAAGTAGTGACTTGTTAAAAACCCACAAACCAACCCGACCACCTACAAAGTTGACAAATGCAATAGAGTATAAATTTACATGATAAAAAATAGTAGTTTATAGTGATCCCCCATTTTCTCTGGGAATAATATAAACAAAACATATTCTTATCCTTGTGCTCATATTATCACCATGTGAAGCAGTTATTTATTCGCAGTGTTGATCTGTTCATATTTTTCCATATCAAATCACCATGACACCTAGTGTTCTCTTGGGACTTCACAAAATCTTTTTAGCTCCACAGAGTATTGCATTTTCAGACAGACTTTTCAAAATACAAGCACATGAAACAGGCTCTAGCAGACACTGACAGACAGATGAATTTCTTCTTGTTGGAAAGGCTGTGATAACATGATTGTGATTTTGACCCTGCTTATGTTTTATAAGACTCGTGTAGGCGTAGCTAATGTTATCCATGAGTTACATCAGCCTGACATTTCCAGAACTTTTTTCTGCTTACAGGATATCAGAGGATTAAGGGTGCAGCTGGTCAATTCTGTAACTTATCTCTCATAAACAGGAACACAATCGCATACTTCAAAACTACTTAAAAGGGGAAAAAGTTAAACACAAAAAAAAATTATGGCAACTGGTGGCTAGACCCTAAAGCATGAAGAAACTACTGAATTAGTATTCCAGTTCTATTTTTAGGTAGAAGTTGCTTATTTAATGCACCTGAGGGAAATTTTACCTTCTGTAAATACTTTTTCATTCTCAGATTCTGACCACTGAGTTTAAAGGGACATGCAACAACTTGGAAATTTAGCTAACACCCATTATGAAATCAATATGCCTTTCCAACTTCTAGGTAACTAGTCTGGGAAAGGTGAAGAAGAATTTAAACTTTTCACAGGAATATTTTTAAAACTCATGTATCTTAATTTTTCTTACCTCTCTCCTGATTTCCCATTTCTTCAAAGGGACTGGAATAATCCCATAAGATCTTTACCCTCTCCTTTCCAAATTCAAACATCTTCTCAACTCAACAGACCACTAAAAGTCTCTGGAAATAGCACATCATGTAAATAGTTACCATGTTGTTCTTCTGCTGGTGATATTGGGACTGCAAGAACATTTATAATGTAGATGTACAACATGGAGGAAAGACGAGAAAAAAACCAGAATGAGCTTGATATGAGAAAAAAATTTGTGGTAAACTTTTGAGTCCAAAAAAGAAATCAGCAATTTCAGCAGCCAACTGGAATTTCTTAAAAAGTCAAAAGGATGCCAAAACCAGCAGCTACAATAGATCTTGAAGTAGAAAGTGGCACCAACACTGGTCAATCTTTCCAAAGAAAAAACCTATCTCCTGTCCAATGTAACCATGCTTAACATTAACTTGTAACGAAATAAAAATTAAGATACATGTAGTATGTTCTACTGCTATTTTAATCCTTTTTGTTTCCTTATCCCAAAATACGTGGATTTTAGTGGATTTTTTGAAAATAATCTTTTAAGTCACAGACAATGAGAGGTTCCTGAACAATTGATTGAGAAACACTGGTAGAGTCATGTCCCCCTCCCAAGGCCTTACAATGCAAGCTCTCCTGCAGTCAGCCTCCATCCACAGCTGAGATTCAGCTACTGGTGTTTCGTCCAGCACACTGGGACCTCTTGCTCAGAACTCAACTTCTTAACACTGTCCTGGAGAATCATAACATATTCTTTTTCTCAGCCTCACCGCAGCACAATTATCTGAAGTCACTTGCAGCTCTTCACACCCTCTTCATACCGTGCTAGGCACGTACAGTGCTTCAAAGAGCCCAGTAATGAATCTCTTGTGCTCTAAGTCACCACAAGTGTCATGCACAGAAATGCCACTGGAAGTCAAAGGTTAAAGAACAGACCCTAGATTCGCTGACATGCCCATTTATGGCACTACACCTTCAAGAATGGATGCTTTTATCCTCATTTAACAACTCATCAGCCAAGTCTCATGAACCTTCCTTAGTTATTCCTCAGAGGCTGAATCAAAATTCTCTATATTTCTATCAAGGGAAACATGAAATATTAATCCAATAGAAACACAACCAAAGGCAGCGGGCATGCAATGCCACCTTGGAGGGAGGCAGTGAAAGTCTAAAGACTCCTGTATGCATTTACAAACATTCATTCCATTCCTCATCCCATGAAGCCTCCTGGCACAAGTAAACAACAAACGCTGATCATGATTCCCTTCCATTTGTACCATTTACAGAAACACTGCAATAGACTAATCCAGTAAATCCAGTCCTACATACGACTATGCAGGGTGTATGTCAACAAAGCATAAGTAAAAGCCATGCACAGAAACCTAAACCAGGTTGTCCACAGTTAGCTGGAGTATCCGCAGCTGCACAGAGGCCAGGCTACCACACTGTGCTAACACTTCACTGCCACCTCCTGCAGAACTAGGCCAGGTGCCTCTGACACACACAAGCCCTCTCACAGCTGAAATGTGTCTCTCAAAAGAACAGATAATGACAAGGCCTCCTGCCTTGATAAGAGCCTGCACTCCACTGTCACTTGACATAAGCAACACTGTTAATCGTATTTATTTGAGACTATTAATATTAGTAAGTTATGCAAAGTAGCATTCAGAGAGTTTATTGGAAAAATGTAGTTACCAGATGGTCTGCAGTCCCTGCAAATGGTTAAAAAGGCAAAACACTTAACTTTTAGCCAGCATAATCTGGATCTGTTTTCAAAAGAGAGCTACCTTCCTCATTGCCGAGCCTGGCAAGACAGACCATTAGAGGATATTCTGAAGCTCAGCCCACGAGGCTCCCCACAGGGAACCGAGTCCTGCACAGCTGAAGGCCCTGTCTCTGATGCTTGTGGTACAGAATGTGTTCCGTGGTGTCACACAGGGAGGGTGCCACTACTCCTGCAGCCAAAACGCGAAAGTCTCTCGAGGGGTAAATGTAACACAGGAAGATGCTCCATTATTGCTCTCTCTCTCTCTTCATCAGCCCTCTCTGAAGGTCAGACCATCACATGAATTACCCGGAATGCTACATTTTTCATGTAGCTCTCATAGTTGTATGATCTAACTGTCCCACCCCAGTTCTTAAACACCTTGAGGCTCCTGAGAGTAAACCCAAGTAAGGTAGTTCAGCAAGAGCTTCCCAGATCAAACCAATATGAAAAAGTGGCGTCAAAAGTTTAATTGAAATTTAGGACATCCTTTTAGCTTACAAGACAGATTTTTAGGGCATGCTTCCCTGCACCCCTACAAAAGTAAATAGAGGTGTATTTAGCCTCTACTGGTAAGAGAAGAGCAGACATACACATCTTCAGGCAGTCAGCCACAGTCAACTGCAACTTGCAAGCTGCTTCTCTGCCTTTATCAGGCTGGTCTAAAGTCACAATTTAGATCTCTACTCCAAAAGAAAAGTACCCAAGAGTCCCTTCTATTTGAAGGTAGGCAATTAACTCGGGTATCAAGAAGATGATTTGGTTTTACAGCTCAAATACTAGACAAAGATGGATCCCAGTGTGTACTCTCAAGTAAATCACCCCATCTCTCCAAACATTATTTCTACACATGCATGAAATGGATAAAATGTTTTCCTCTTTTCTGAACCCTGCCTTGTCTGTTCAAATTGCTTCTCAATACCAAAGATAACACATCTTTCAGAGCACGGTTTAAAATTTGGCAGGCAGTGCCTCAGGCCAGTTCAAGCAGATGCCACTCCACCTCTGGCCTCTCACTCTCCTGTTCACACTGACACCTTCTTGCCATGCCAGCACGCTACTTGTGTGGCAGAAAATGTATCAGACTGAAAAATACAAACCTTTTTGGCTGGTTATTTTTCAGCTGGATCAGTTCCCTGCTCTGTTTTTCCACATGGCTGCACATGCTGCTATGCCAGCCAGGACAGAGCAGGAACACACTATGAGAGAGGAAGGGCTGGGACTGCCTTCAGGTACTGATGTGAAGAACTTGTGTAACAATAAAACAGTAAATAATTGTTGACTTACATGATACATAGTTGACAACCTTACCTTAGAGGGCTGACATTAAATTAGAAACAAATCATAAAGCTTGTGCTCTCTTAATCCTATGCAAATGTCCCAAAAGCTCGTATTTAATGTGAAACCAGCATTATCTGAAGACACTCAATCCCAGGTAAAAGGGGCAAAATACAATCTGTGCGTGCGACTGAGTCACCCACAGGGTATGTCTGCAAAGCCAAGCAATGAAAACTGACCCAACACCAATCTCACCTGTAATCCTGCCAACTAATGACTTTCTCCCAAAACAGCTAAAATCCAAAACTCCAAACTTGCTTTCAAATTATTTGTTATGCATGAAAGGTGAGAAGCCTAATGACAGGAAGAAGAGCACAGCTTTTTCACTCTGAACTTGCAGAGGAGACAAGGATTCCACCTGCTTGCCCTCCAAGATTTGTCTTTCTGCCCTGTATCCCCCTGACCATGCAAACACTGGATTGGAGTAAAACCTCCAGAGTAAAACCTATCAGAGATTGCAACATGATGCTTCCAAGTCTAGAAGGGTTCAGCAGAAAACCCAGATTCAGTTTTAGAGAGGCGGGGATGGGAAAGCCACATTTTAAAAATAATTAATTAATGGCAGTGTTTCCCTCCCTGAAGGGCAGCACAATTGAAAACCTGCTACTACAGGAAACTGGATTTACAAGAGAAGGACAATGAAACACCAGTAACTACATTTTCACAGTTTTGGATTGGAGGGCTTGTTTTTTCAAGGATGTTTATTTCTAAAGTAGTTCTTTCTGAAGCAGACAAGCAGCTGCTCCCATGGCAGCTCAGGCTACAGCAACAGTGATGGAGTAGTAGATGAAAAAAATAAAGCATTTCATGTGAGCCACAAACACACTCCTCTAACAGTACATGTAAATGTAGGTAAAGGGCAAAGGCAGAAATGCTGATCACTCAACTCCTATCTCCCAGGCACCCAAACTATATGGATCAACTGCTGCCCTGCCATGCCAAGGGAAAGCCCTTGACCTTAAAAATAATTGAAAGATGAGAGAGCTATTCAGGTAAACAGCATAGGCACACCCAGCTTTTCCTCTTCTATAGATACCTGGTTTGGTTCACTGTTGGAGTTAGAAAGTAGGACCAGATGGACTTTGGCCTCAGCCCACATGCCCTTTTTAAAGTTCTACCTCAATAATTTAATAGAAAGTCCTGAAGGGAACAAGAAATAAAGTTGACTTAGAAAGAAAGGCTAGAAATTATCATCTGAGGAAAATATTTCTACCTTCTGATATTAATTAGGAGGGGAAGAATCTCCAAATTGGAATCCTCAAGGCCCCTGAGGTCAAGTATGATTTCAGCAGTACTCAGGCTCTGAAAGGAAAGTGAGGGATCACAGGAGATCACCAGCTACACCCACTGCTCCTTGCTTAGATCTTACAATGTCTCTTCAAACAATACAGGTCTCAAGTACAACACAAGAGATAGCTGGAAGTGATTAATGCCAACCCAAACCCACGTCTCTCATTAGCAGTACACAGAGCTTGCATCTAGACTGGACATGGCATTTCTGGTTCATAATGCTTCCAATAGATAGAGAAATAAGGAGTGAAAAGGACAAGCCTTTGTCCAATATTCCAGGCCTTGGTGGAACTCCACCAAACATGATATCCATATGCAGCAGTGAGCACAACAGCATCCAGCCTGGATGCAACTCTCCTCTGCTAGAGTAACACGGAATATAGAATGTTAAGGATTGGAACATAAAGACATAACCCTACTACTGCACTTGTTCATGTCATTATCTTTAGGACCATACGGCATAACACTGCTGCTTTTTTTTTTAAGCAGTATAAAATCATTTATTCTAAATAAAATTATTTGCAGTCATGTTATCAGTCTACTTTCCAATACTCATACAGAAAGCTTTCAATTAATCAGAAACACATGCTTAAGTTTTATTTAAAACTGATGGACCTTCTGACAACAATAAAAAAGCTTAAAGGAATCATTGGTAAGCTGCCTGTGAGAACACACAAAAAAAATCTAAAGTTCTGCATGAAATTTCTGAAATCCTGAACTAAGGCTTCAAAAAAAAAAAAAAGAAAGAAAGAAAAAAAAGCAGCAGTCCATCTCAGTAACACAGAACGAAGGCAAGGCAAACTTTTTTTCTCATTTCTTAAACAAGGAATTAGAGACAAGTCTATTCTCAGCTGGCAGAAATGAAAGATGTTGCAAGGGTATTCACAGAAGTCTGCTCAGGAATTAGATATCCAATATTAGAAATAATATTCTACTGGAAAATTAATTAAAAAGCTGTTTCTGTGAAAATAGTTACATAATCGAAGAATGTTTCCTGAAAATACTTTGGTGCAAAAAGAGAAAGGAATCTTAGCATTTTTCAGCCAAGAAAAACTGAAGTACGGTAATTCAAAGAGTATTATTTCTTCTCAAGTTAGTACCTCTAGAAATGTGCATGAAGACTTCCAGCTCCCTTTGCTTGCTTCTTGAAGGGGTATGTGAAGACAAGAAACTGGTTCTCCTGGACCTTGTTGCTACCAGTGCAACACTATTTGACATGCCTAGGAAAAAGTTCTTAAATTTGATTCTCCTCTTGCTTTGGATTAAAAGCTACAAAAGCCAGTGTTGTTCCACAGGTATCTACAAGAAGTGTTAAGTCTTCTTTTCCCCAGGTGAATGCTTGGCTCCACTTGAGAAAACTGAAGCCAGCAGTAAAGGTTTAAGACACTCGTTTGACTCTCTTAACACAGCTGAGATCATAAATTTATTAAACAATAGCCCAGCAACTTCATGATCATTTTCAGCCACTGGAAGAGACAGTTCAAGAACCTTTCCTACACATCAGACTTTGCAGCTTGTTCTCATTTCCTTTGCTGCCAGCACATGCCTCTCTGTGGCTGTACAGCCAGACAGACAAAGAATTTGATTCAGTGTAAAACCTGAAACTTATCCTGTCCTCTCTCAGCTATAGTGCTGTGAGATTAAAGTCCAGGTGAAGCAAGGCAACCTAAGACTGAGCCACTCTTGAGATACAAGAGTGGCACATTCTTCTCCTGCATTCCAGCTTCAGACTTCCAAAACAATTGAACGGTGTAAACTGCTTAAAATGACAGAAATACGGTAAAGAACCACATCTATTGGTCATTCATTTATTTTTGTGGGTGTAGTACACACTACATCTTATGAATATATGTAGCTTGATTACCCTTGGACAAAGCATTCATGTAGAACTTGAGGCCCACGTAACACTACTTTTTCATTCAGCCTTTTCTGTGGCAAGGTCAATGACAATCTACTCAGAATGTACCAAAATATCCTGCACTGGAGGAGGAACAATCCCAAGGCACTTGCACGTGCTTTCCAACTGGAAAGCAGCTTGACAGAGAAGGATCTGGGGGTCCTGGTGGAGACCAAGCTGAACATGTGCCCTTGCTGCAAGGAAGGTGATGGTAATCTGGGCTGCATCAGAAGGAGTGCTGCCAGCAGGTCAAGGAGGCAATCCTCCTCTACTCAGCACCAGTGAGGTTTCCCCTGGAGTACTGTGTCCAGTTCCACACTCCTCAGCACAAAAAGATGTGGACATGCTGGTGTGAGTATGGCAAAAGGCTACAAAGATGATTAAGGGACTGGAACATCTTTCTTACGAAAAAAAAGCTGAAGGAGATGGGTCTGTTTAGGCTGGAGAAGGCTCAGGGGGAAATCTCATGAATGTATGTAAATACCCGCAGGAAAGGAGTAAAAAATGCAGAGCCAGGCTCTTTTCAGTGGTACCCAGCACCAGCACCAGAGGCAATGAACTGAAACACAGTCTCTGAACATCAGGAAATACTTTTGCACCGTGAGACTGACCAAGCCACAGCACAGGTTGCCCAGGGAGGCTGTGGAGTCTCCATCCTTGGAGATACTCAAAAATCATGTGGTCTGGGCGACCAGTTCTAGGTGGCCCCTCTTGAGCGTGGGGGCTGGACATGACCTCCAGAGGTCCCTACCTGCATCAACCACTCTGGGATTCTGTGTGACTGCTGTTCAATAAAGCCCTTTTATTCCAAAAAACAAGGAGATGAGTGCTTCCCACCTCCACTATTTGCACTCCAACTTGTACTCTGTAAATCCCTCCACGTTGTGGTCTCCAGCACATATGGAATCCATTGTGAACACACAATCTGCCAGCTCTGAAAACAGCAATGCTGTTATAAAACAAGAAACTCCAACCCCAGTTTTGGCACAATTATGTTAGTAAGTCTCAAACATAATCATAGCAGAAAAAGAAAAAAAACCTGCCTTTTTTTTTTTGTTCAGATTGATATAATTAGATTAAGGAAAAAAAAAAGCTGCACCGTGGCAAGTTATAGAACTTGTAATTTTTTTCTGGATTAAAAAAAAAGTACTTCAAAACTTAGTCTTAAAGGGTAAACTTAGATTTCAGATATATTTCCAGGCATCATTTAAAACGTATGTATAGTTAACAATGTAAAATTTCTGTCTGGTTTTGCTATCTAGAGTTAATAACCATCCCATAGGTGTAAAGTCTCCTTCACGTAGCCTAAAGCTGCATCTTTCTAGTCTTTGTAAGCATATTCTGAAGTAAAAATAGGTGACAATCTACTCTTGCAATCTTGTTTCTCTTCACAGCCCCACACCTTTTCATACACTTGACAAAATATTTAGTAGCAGAAGAGGAAGAACATCTGCAGCATCATCACAGATCTACAGAAGACTTTTTTCATATCTACTTGGTTTCATTCAATTAAAAAACCTCACTGTAACACATTAGAGAAATCTGAGGAATTGCTCTAGTTGGGCAAATCTGCATGCCACATGTCAGACTAGCAAGAGACTTCACACCAAGGATGTCCTGGATCTAAAAGTCATTTTGACATAGTAATGAAAAAACCTCTTGACAACAACAGACTGTTACCAAAGAGAAAAACAAACATGGGTTCAGGAAACTCTTGTGATCGTAGTTTGAGACACAGGTATCAGACCCACCTTTTGAAATAATCAAGAGAAGTGTTGCAGTCACAGCCTTCTCTTTGCAAACTGTACTAAGCATTCAAGCACCCTATTTCAGCTGTGTGGTCAAGATGCAGTCTACCTCAACATACCACAGCTAATATTCAACTCACTCCTACAGCCAACTTTAAAACAAAGCAGCTCATAAAAAGGCTAGACAGTCTGTTTTAGCTACCTTCTGCCTTTTCATTTAAGAAGTCTGCTGCAAAAGCACAGGAGATACTCAGAATGAGACACTGTGCTGCATTCATAGTTCATGATCATAAATCATTCCCTCCAGCCTCTCACTCAAGGGTCAAGTCCAGCTCCAGAGAAGGATGGCTGAGCTCCATGTCTTGGAAAACATGCCACCTGCAGGGCTCTAGGTATTAAGCTCCCAGTGCCAGCTGAAACATTATTGGGCTGTGGAGACACCCCCTCTATCCTCTACCACAGATCTCTGCCAATGCTGCATGGTATTTAAGTAATTTCTCATTTAGCGACCTCAGTAATTGCTGATGTTTTTTATTTTATGATAATCTCCACCAAGTTTGTAGGCCTGCAAATGGACACAAACACTCAGCTTCTTTTATAAAGTTAGATTTAGACTTTGGCTCAAAGGGCAGGGCCCCCACACTTGTGAAGCATTCTACACCTGTTCCAAAAAGGGCTCAGTACTCCTGCTTTGGCTCCAGCTATCCTTTTAATCTCATACTTTGTACAGCACTCCTGGCTTTACGGCTGCTGTCTCATCCACTGGAAAGCACAGAATGAAAGGCTGTGTTTCAGGGATGGGACTTGCCTCATCAAAAACCTGGTCCTTTTTAGTCTGCTCATTTTTTACTTATTTATAATTTGGTGAAAGTCATTAATTTCTATCCACCAATCCATCAGTTTCCCTTGTGCAGTATCTTCCGCTGGGGCACTCCCAGGGCCTCCAGCGTTGCCAACAGAACAATGTCAATGAGGAGCTGCAAGCCAGATCACCTAACAGACTTCTGCTGTGACACAGACTGAAAAACCAGCACTATTTCAACTGTGAGAGTTAATTCCAATCACCTGACTTTTGGAAAGAGGAAGCAGACTTGTACGTTCAGAAACAAATGATCTGTACACAGGCACAGGGCAATGGAGGACCAAGGATTTAGTTCCAGAAAACAGAAAATACCTTGCTACAGCTGCTCTGTGTTCCAGTGTGTCCTTCCCCACAGAGCAGAGGATTCTCAAAGTAGGTGTGAAGCTTCAATAACCCCTGGGTAGTTCAGTGCCACTGTCAGTGGTGCAGATGCACATTTTTTCTTTGTGCAGATCTGGATTTAAATACAAAGTTTTTCTGGTTTTTAGACTCTATTCTAACATGGCAAGTTGTGGTCACTGCTCAGAAATAGCTCAAGATGGGACCTGGATGGTTTGCATTCTCTGAGAGGGACCAGCAGATGTGTGATTTTTGTTTTGGGGAGAAGGGAAGGTCTTTTTGCCAGTTTACTGCATGCAACACCCAGTCAGAACTGTGGGATCTGACTGTGCTCTCCTTGACTTCTGAGGGTCACAAGATCTTTCTCCTCTTCATCAAGTCGCTGCTGATATGGCCACAATTCACATTAAACCCTCAACCAGAGTAAAAGATGAGTTTGGTAGGGAACTTCTGTCCTAGCAGAGCTCCAAGGACAGGAGCAAAGCAGAACCAGGGTGACAGATGCAAAAGCGGCCAACAAAAATGAGCCTACTGGTCTGGCTGGGGCAGAGCAGAATGCAGCTGGAACACAGCCAACATTAAATATTTATTAAAAAATAAGCAATCAAGAGCTAAGTCACTAATTGCACCCGCAGTGTTAACACTCACCATATTTTCTCCAACTGCCATCCCTCCTGACTCTACAAACTTCTGGAGACTCACAAACGTTCTGTTTTACTCTTTGTGTGGAAGAAGTGAGATGACTTCTTCCTTTGTTCCTGCTACTGGCCACCTGCAAGACTGAACTAGTCTCTTCATTTCAACGCTTCTGTCTCTTCCTCTCCCCTTTTGTTTTGTCTATTTAGCTATTTAGCTTTGGGGCTTTGTGGGTGGCTGCTTGGGTGTTGTGCTTGGTTTGTGGTTTTTTAAGGTTGTTTTTGCTGGTTTTTAAATTTTTGGCGAGGGGGGAGATGTGTTGTCATTTTTATTTGGCACTTTACTTACACCTTCAGCTCTTGAGAGACACTGACTGGGAGGGAAACTTGGCTGAAATTGAAATATAAATGTTTTAAGTACTCTGGGTTTCAGAGAAATGCAAAAAATGTAACATGAATCCCTGAAAGGCTTCAAAGATAAGGGCAAAAAGCAAGCTACAAAAAGTCATTTTAAGTCCCCACTTTTAAGCAGATCTTTAGGAAGAAGAGCTGTTACATGCATGAGCTGCAGTGCCTGGGGCAATGGGACAAACCCCGGGTCCGGGTTTAGTAACACCGGAACACCCACACACTGTGTTTTCAGGCTGTGACTGGCATTAGCAATCCAAAATTTAAAA
>VWZW01001649.1:2578558-2665453 GCA_013397115.1 Edolisoma coerulescens
AAAAAAAAAAAAAAAATCTTCTATTTGTCCCTATCAGGAACCTTCTAACCTTCTCATGAAAACACACCTTGAGTAAGGGGCTGAGAAGTGTCAGGATCTGGCTGTATGCATGCGTGTGCATAGGTATCCACACAGATATATACAAATATATACATATTTCTCTGTGTGTGCATGTGTGTGCATGTGCGTGTCTCTGATATGTTTTCAGAAATCCCATTTCCTGTTGGAAGATTCAAAGACACGAATAACCCACCCACGGACAAATCAGTTACGTATTCTTTACTTCTCAAGCCAAATTTTCCTGGCGATATATAATGAGATTTTACATTCTTTGTGCTTCATTGACTAATTAGATCAATGCAGGCTACTCCCCCTGTCCCTCCCTTTTTGTAGTAGGGACTTTCATCGCCTGTAGCTACACAAGTGTGGTTGCTTTTGCCAAATACTTGGAGATACTGCTAATGGCTTCATTTGAACTCTGCATTGCTGCATATTAGTATGGAGGAGGGTGGGTTGTGTATTTTAATCCATACTATGATTGCTTTGATGTTGTTTGTAATGAGGAATATGGGTTTATTTATACATATCAGAGCTGTTATAGGAATTTGTGCTTCCCAAAGGATTAGATGTCCAATATCAAACAAAACACAGTGTATACTTAGAAGAAGAGGGAGGCTAACTAGAGGTCAATTTTCCACTCGCAAAATACAGTGCTTAGCCTCTCTCTCAGTTCTTTCCATCCATGGATCCAAACACTTCGTACAGAAAGCTATCAATTATCCCCACGTTGCATGCAAGGAAACAGTCAGGACACCACCACACACTGCTGTAGGTCACATGGAGGGTTAGTGCAGCATTACTGAAGTCACAGGACCCACTGCTGCCTCCAGATTGACACTGCCACGCACACATTTCGAAAAAACCACACAGGAACTACCAAAAATAAGGATGTAAGTTTTACATCCTTGACAGACGGTGGGTAAGAGGGTAGAAAGGATGAAGTTGAAGGGAAGGGTTGGCTGAACATGTTTTTAAAAGGAATACGAAAAATTTAACCAAGGGAATATGCATGGCTCCTGTTACTCCTCCTAATTCCAAACGCTGAGACCACAAAACTACAGCACTACTATTTTCTCTCTTCAGAAGCTCAAAGTCAATGTACAAATTATTGCAATTATTTAATCTTGAAATTAGGCATTCATGCCAGAGGCAAAGGGAAACTGCATCTCCACAATACAGAAAAATGATACATCACTGCCAATCTCCAGGGTCAAGTACTTAGTACCCAAGATAGAGATAAGCGTTCTGGAAAATAAAAACAAACTCGCCATTAAATGAAGTTTCTGACACAGCTCACTCCCATGTAAATTTAAGCCTCACAATGTACTAGGTCTTACTGTACAAAAGCCTGGAAAATAAATCTGTCTTGCTAAACTGAGTTTTGCTTCCCAGCTGCAGGGGCTTTTATCATTTCTTCACAAATTCCTCTTAGTGTCATTTAAACATTTACTTTTAACTTTTAAAATTACAGTATCTGCCACTTACAATGGGAGAAGACCTTTTCAGAATACTTTGTGGATTCTCTAGAGCTTCCTTTTCAGAACAGATCTTCTGCTTGGGGTATATCTTTGTCTCTTCATATTTATTCAATACTAAGTTCGGACCAATTTAGTTACTTATTTTTATAGTATTCTGATGGAAAGAAATTATGAGGGTGAAAGTAGAGGGGTGTGGTGGGTGATTTGGTGAGAGAGCAGTGGTGTGACAACACTCCAGATCTGGTAGAAAAGGCACTTTTACAGACCTCTCAGCACCCACAGTCAGACACACTGCAGAACCATGGAAGGAAGAGGGCTCACAGACAATAGGTGGAGAACCCGGATGCCCCTGGGTGCCAGATCTGTGCTCTGCACTCACGGGTGTGTGAGAAAGGCGGCCTTCTCCTCCGACCCAGTGAGCAGCACATATTCCAATCACTCACTAGGAAAGCTCCTGCAATTGCTCGTTTATTTAGGGAGTGCAAACACCATCTGAATAAAACCTGACAGCACTGCTGGGGGACAGGACTCAACTGTATCATTCTCCCATGACCCAAGCGACTTCATGAAGGTGAAGTGGCACAGCGCCTCTCTGGAGCAGAGGGTAGGGACAGACGGACACCCCCCAGCCCCGTGTGCCTGGCACTGCAACAGCCCCAGCTGAGCACATCGGGTCTTACCTGCTGCAGAAAATGGCTTAAGGCCATGTATGAGCCTCAGTTCCCAGCTCACTGGCAGCAAGGATGACAAGCCAGGTCACAGGGATGATGCAGAGAACCCTGTGTGTCAGCAAAGGTACAGACTCATGGAGGACCTCTTCCCCTGGTTTTATTAAACAAGGCTGAAAACAAGAGAGAGCATCGAAACAGACCAAAATAATGAAATTTTGACCCCTAGATACCAAGTTGACATAAAAGAACAGCATTTTTAACAACAATTCTATGCATCTATTGGAAATGTATGGGGTTTTTGAGTACGAGGACATGGGAGGAGGCAGCCACTGTGACTACAAAAATATCAGTTTCCTGTTTAAATCTGGGACTGTATTTAGCCTCGATGGCTTATCATCTGAGAAGTTTCTCTGGATATAGGGAAGGTTGGTTTGTTTGTTTATATTAAGGATAAGACAGTTTCCTGACTTGGATCACAGTGTTTATATTTTCCAATTTCATGTCAATTGTGAGTAAAAGAATCAACTCATTCACTCAAAGACTGCCTGTGGTGAATTTGTTCAGTACATCCAACCCCAATTCTTTTTATAAAATAATTGGCCATTTCCACACAAAAAATATTTCAAATTTTGGGAATGCCTGGACTATGCAGCTGTTATGCAGTAAACTATTAGATACTTAAAGGAAATTCCTCTCAAAAAGGAAGCTGAAGCTGGTTTGATCATAAATAGGAGACTTCCCATGACCTTCCACTGCCTGTATCCTAATGTCTATGTCAGAGTTCCAACTCTATATTCAACACATGAGACTTTTTTTTATCCCCGACCACGAACAGCTGGCATTGCCTACTCCATTGGTTCTCTAAGGAGCTGTCAAAAGAAGCTGCAACATGGACATAAAAGTAATTGCAAAAAGCTAGGTTGAAAACTTAAACCCACTTATTTGGAAAGATACCAGGGTGAGAAGCTGACAAGCGAGATGGTTTTGGCTTGTCTAGTACTCACCTCTCCAAAGCAGAAGATATCTGAGAACTTATTGAAATGAATTTCATTTCACTCTTTGCTGGGGTCTCTAACGGAGAAGCTCGAGTCCATTTACTTTAAAGCACCAAGGCTGAAAAAGACAGCGGTTCTCAAGTTGACTCACCAATGGATCTGTTGCTCAAGAACTCAAAGATGAGCAAGGACCCAGATGTTATCGGAATAAACAGTTTGAGTCTCATGTGCTGACATAAACCTGTCAGATGTTAACAGTGTATGGATGCAAAGGAACTCTTCATCCTCTCATACAAATGCTTGTTTCGGCATTGAAAAACGTGCATTTGTACCAAGTTTCATCTGGAGAAAAAGAAATTAACTCATAGCATAAGGTATCCCATTCTGCTTTGGGGACGAGACTGATCTGACATGTTTAAGAAGTCTGTCTGCTGCTCCATCACTAAATGATTTGTGTTTTATTATCAACCTGTAGCTGCAAATTATCTTCGACCTCAGCCATCTTCCCCGTCCCAAACCTCACTGGCAATCTTTTATCTTTTGAGAATCATTTGTTACATGTTTTCAACTTCTTTGTCAAGATGGGACATTCACCAACAAAACCAACTTTTACTTCGCACTGACAAAGCTGTCCTGTGCTACTGGGTGCCTTATTACAATCACAAATCCAAACTTTCAAAAGCCAGGAAATAGACAATGAAGGCATAGACTGATACGACCTTTACCATGTCCTTAAAAATG
Source organism: Edolisoma coerulescens (assembly GCA_013397115.1). Taxonomy (NCBI): domain Eukaryota; kingdom Metazoa; phylum Chordata; class Aves; order Passeriformes; family Campephagidae; genus Edolisoma; species Edolisoma coerulescens. The sequence continues at coordinate 2,582,504 of VWZW01001649.1, forward strand.
GTAAAAGCTAACACTGATTTTCATACATTGTAGCACAATCGACAGGTTATTGATAACTATGAAAATGAAGGGAAGAAAAAAAAAAGAGGACAGTTGTCTTGTAGATCTCAGAAGTAGAAAACAAAAACCATGGATGAGAAGCTCCCGACTACACAGGGATGACATCAGGTGCACTGGTTCTGTGGAACAAATGGGATTCCCTGTGAACTGTCTCCATAGTGGGAACAAAGTGGTGACACACAAGGTAAAACTGTCACGAGGGTGTTACATTAACACCAAAAGGAAACCCCGTTCATGCATAAGCACCGTACAAAGTCCACAGACCCACATTCCACAATGGCACGACTAAAAAATGTCAAAGACAAGAAGACAGTGTTGCTTTTCCTGCCTGTATGGCCATACCAGAAAGCCTGCTGATAAGACAAAAGGCAAATGCTTGTACCAAGAACAATTTTGACATTTGGTGTGCTGCTGAATCCTCAAAGGTGGATTCACAAGATCAGAACATTAAAAGCATAAGGCAAACTATACAGAAGAAAGAGCAGAGGCCAAAGGAGAGCCTGTGGCACTCTGCAAAGATGCCTCAATTCTCATTTCCTGGCAACAGTAAGTTTGCAATTATGTAGCATTTCATAAACCCTAAATTAGGCTTTAACAATCTGGAAAACACTAACCCTCTTCCACTGCAGGGGCACAAGATGCCGAAACACTCAGCCAAAGGTCTTGCAGCAATCAGTACAAGCACCACCTACTTTTGTCCCCTGGGGATCTGCTTTATGCTGGAAGATTTCCCCAGCGCAGCTGTGCCAGAAACACCCACCAGCAGAGGAACATCTCACACTGAAGGAAGGAGCAGTGATGGTGCTCTCAGGGTAACACAAGCGCTCTGAGCAAATGACCTTCCTGGCCCTCACACAAACTGAGGGACACAACTTCTTCCACACTCCTAACCCTCCCAACTCCTAGACCTGGCCTGAGCCCCAAATCTGACCATCTCCCAACAGTTCACTTAATGTCTCAATTTAATAATCTGTAAAGTTAAGCAGGGAACAACACTGCCTTTCACAAGAGCTCTTCAATTTTGTAGAACTGGGTGGTGCAAACTTTAATCCTTCTCTAAATGGAAAGTACTTATGTTTCACTGCCTCACAAGATGCCCTAGAAAGTTGCTGCAAAATACAATATCTCCCTAGGGGAGCACATCCAAAGCTGCACAGTATTAAACCTCTGCTAAACACAACCAGCCTATAAGAAAAAACAATAAAACAAACAAAATAAAACCCCCAAACCCAGGAGTTTTGCAATTACTCCTCTGGGACAATCTTCAGAAAGTTCTGGTTCTGACCTGTGTCACCTCCAAGATTCCCCAGGGAATCTGGAATTAATTGCTCATTCTTCCGCACCCAACATTTCTCAATCACTAAGGTTACGTCACACCTTAGGCTGGTCTTTGCCATTTTTAAGCAGGAATTCAGCAGGGCAATGTACATTTCTTGCACTTTTTTTCCAGCTTGGACTAGCAGAAACTTCCAAAGCACAGCACAGCTTTCAAGAGTAACTTCCAATCTAAGCATAAATTCACAGGCACAAGATTTCCCAGCTGCAGTGGTTTCTACACAAGCTGTCGAGACAGCGACAAGCTGGGCGTTGAAAACTTGCTTAAGTTGACATTATTTTTGTGGGAGCTGTGCAAACAAACCCAAACAATTCTCTTTTTAATGCTCATGACAAATATTTCACTTGCATTTTATCAAAGAAACATTTCTGTGCTTCCAGTCCAGGTCCTGCTTCATGTTGCTACATGCAGGGAGCACTGGCTCTACATTCAGCTGCTGGTTGCAGCTTCTCTTTTAAGCATTTTACTGATTTGATTTAATAATATGCCACCCATTAATATTCTGATCTGGCAACAGACTTGGGTAGTTGTTGTAGTATATTTAATTTTATATTTTTTAAATTTTATATTATTTCCAGTGAGGATGAACCTGCACCAGAAAATCGAGCGTTCAGAAACAGATATACAGTGAGAACAGGGAATATATAGATTATCCTACGCTGCTGTATGACAACACCATTTATCAGTGGAAAGCACACTTTTTTTTTGTTTTTCAAAAAAGTAACACAACTGCTTTGCCTTCCAACGAAGAAACCTGATACCTGCCAAATTACCAATCCATTAAATGGTTCACAGATGTCCATCTCAAAACCATGTAAGAACACGGGGTCCAGGTAAATTCATACACTGCTCCACACTGAAGTCCCTCGAGTGGCACTGAACGTCACCCACCCACATGCCACAGGCAAAGGGGATGACACCTACACTGCCACAAAGGTGCACAGCTCCCACCTCTGTAAAGTGCTAACAGGAACAGGACCATATGTCAGGCTGGACAGCAAATTATAGGGAATATTCCTTCCTAACTCCAGATCCTGAGTCTGCATACACACACAAGGCACATCAAGTACCTCTTAAGAAAGGCTTTTCTGTATCACCTCAGACAATGATTCAGTGTCATGCCTCCAGATGTGGCCAAGGTGAGTAGGTCTTCTTGGTTACACACAAGACACAGAAGCCTTCTAACTCCTATAGGCAGAGCCATGGGAGTTAACATCACTGCTGCCTCACAGGGTCAGAGTGAAGAAAAGTAAAGCAAAGAAAAAACAAAGGAACACAGAAGGGATCAGTAAAAACAGTGTTAAAATAAAATAAACATTTTTATTTATATCTTACCTCACTGGAAAAGGCAATTACATCACTTTTATTGTTCTCAGAATTTGAATGAGACAAACAGCCATTGCTACTGGCTTAGGAAACACTCACATAACAAGAGCAGTGAGGACCAGCAGGTAAATTAGAGGACTGACCATCCACACTATTTGAGCACAATTTGTAAAACCCTTCTAATTGCTGTCTAAGGGAAGTGAGATCTGAAACCAAACCAGATCTTTCATCACAGACATTGGTGAAATTGCTGCATGGAGTTTGTTAATTCTGATTGTCTGATAAAACAAAGATCCATTCTGAGATGTTTTCAAGAGGCATGGGGTTTGAGCGGGGACTTTGCTCCTGTAGATCTGTATTAACTGCTGGGGCCTTAAACAGATGGACTGGCTATAGGAATGGAAGGTGACAGCAGGGTAGCTGGGCCCACAACCTCACTGCCTGAACCAGCCTGATAAGGAGAAACCCCAGAGAAGAAGAACAAAAACCAGTTCTGCTCTCCTAGAGACAGATCTCACCTGACTTCTCTCCAAGGACACAGCTTTTGTGCCTAGGGCCTCTCCAGTGCTTCACCTGCTAGGTGAGAGCAATAGGGTTTTCAAAATAAGACTAAAATATTAATATATATGACAAAAAGGAGGCCAGTATTACATCAGATGCAACTACCTAGGTTCTAATGATGTCCTTCCTGGAAAGTTTCTTCTTGCCTTAAATCTGCTAAAAATGTTTGATATTCTAACAAGGAATAAAACCAGATCCATAACTAGGAGAAAAATGCACTCTGTCCTTGTCACCCATTTTACAAATCACGACGTTTTACTTTTAAACACATAAAATCATCTTACCAATAAATTAAAAAAGCATATGATCCAAAATTTTATATAACCATGAACTAGTGGGCAACATAATTAAAAATAAACCAACGTAATATTCGATCTAAGAAAAAATGCAATTTTTTTTTAGCTAGAAAGTAACTTTAAGTCAAGTAAAGAACTCAAAGGCAACTCAGATGAATAAGTGGCAAAATATAACTGAAAAATCACTTGTCTTTCTAAACTAAGAGGTCTGCTCAAGGGGATTTATAAAGGTAAAACATCCCATGAAGCAATGTCAGTTCAAATTAAGAAGCAGGAGAAAATTTACTGTAAAAATAAAATATAAGATAGCACCAGGCAAATTTCACAGCTATGAGTGGATGGTAGGTGACATCTACAAGGTGGCCTTAAATGTTGGACTGAAGTCACTAGAGGCAGGGCAAGATGAAAAAGAGCCCAGTGTGTTTTTACAATGGCTCACAAGAGGCTCCTGAGAGAAAGCAAGGTGACAGAAATACCTACACCAGCTGCAAATGCAAGAGGACATTAGAGACCCATCACAGGTGAAGTCAGTCAGACAATAAAGGTGGCAAGGGAAACACACAGCACCCCAGACAGAAGCCAGAACACAGACAAGAGATAAAATGACAATTATGAAATGACAAGGATCAAGATGTCCCAAGAGTCGGAATCAAGAGAAGGAAATGACCAACTCGAATATATTTCTCTACAAAGTTGGCTATTCATTTGTCCAGCTATGAAAAACCCCACTGAGTGACACTGACCATCAGTTTTAGGCTAAGACGTTTACAATTTAGAAAGCCACAAAGAAATTAAATATGATAGAATCTCTTATCTCCTTAGTCTGCTTGGTGACCTCTTAAAAACTGTTTTTGTGGTCTTGTTGAAGAGCACATTTCTTTTTCTGCTTCTCCTCCCTTCTACTAGAAGTGTGAACAGCACTGACATACTGCTCCCCTCATTACCTGTCTGTTGGCTGTTGCTCTCATTTTTACATTAGCACTAATGCAAAAACCACTGCAAACCATGCACAGGCTAGGCTTTAAAAAAATAACCCTATTTGTCAACCTTTAAATGTCCCTGTTAAACAAAGGAACAGAAAAACCACTCACACAACTAGGTTTCCATAAGTAATGGAAAGAGCAATGCAAAGAATCTATAGACCCATTCTTTAAAAACTATGACCAGGGAAAAGACGACTATGAAAAAGGCTGCCCTTGCTAGTTTTCTGAAGGTACAAAAAAAAGGTGAAACAAAAGGTCTGAGGAGAATATAAGAAGCAGCTTTCAAAATAACACCACACAAAACACCACTGTGTTAGGAGAAAAAAAGGGGAAGGGGTGGAAGAAAAAGGAAAAAAAAGGAGGAAAATAAAAGAAAAAAGGGGTGAAAATGAGAAAAAAAGCCAAGCCAATAGCTTGAGTGCTAGGATCTTTAACACTGCCAACTCACAAACCTGTCAAACTTTTTCCTCCCATCTACTATGTTTCTTTCTTCAGTACTACAGTCCTTCTGAAAAGGGGAGGCAGAAGAAAAATGATTGCACTAAATCTACATGGCTGCACAACACAGGAGATTTATCAGCATTTTTTAACAGCCAAATCAGCCAAACAAATTGTCTGCAGAACTGCAACAGTAACCTATTGGAGCTCTTACCATCGGCAACATCACAAGTGTGTTGGGAGAATCAAATCTTTTATTATAAAAATCAATCACAATTCCCATTCTGTTCCTCGATCCCTCAAAAAAAAAAAGCCACAAAAACCTGAGTGCTGCTAATTTAGCCTTCTCACTAAAGAATGAATACCAGATAAAAAGGGAGCCGACAGCTGGCCCAGAGCCAAAAAGAAAGCTTTCAGGCACAAAAATCACAGAGAACAATGTTCTGCACTCAGAATTTTTTTACATGCAACTCTGTACAGACAAGACAGGCATATCTGGCAACATGGCTAAGAATATACATTTATGATGGAGTACACTGCCTTTTAAAAGGAGAAATAAATTAGAGATTAACGCCTTTTATGCAAGCTGCAAGGAGAAGAATTCCTGGAGCAATTCAATTCAGCTCAAGGAACAAGGCTTCTTTCAAAAAGTCACCCTTTAACTGGGAAGGGCGCTTCTTTGCAGGGAGTCTGAACTGAGAAATACGCAGCTCCTTGCTTTCTATTTATAGTCATTCAGGCAGTGAATAGCCTCATTCCAAATGCCACAAGGCATACTCACAACCTTTTATTCCAGAGACCTGATTTGTGTTTCATTTCAAAAAGTCCAGCCTGATGAGGAGAAAAAAAAAGAAAGCCCAGAAAAAAAAAAAAAAAAAGAGGGATGGAGAAAAACGCCAACGCGTCCTGCAACAGAAACAATTTTTTCCCCCTACTTTTCCTTTATGAAGCTGGTGCTGGAGAGTGTGGAAAAGAGGGTTGGTTTTTATTTAGAAACTTCCCTATGGGAAGGGAAAGAAAGTGTGAGCTTTGGAAGTGGATGCATTTTTACTCATTTAACTCTGAATACCAGTTGCCCTGCAATTTAAGCAAGTCTGGGGGAAGGAGAAAAAGGAGTGAGGGGTGAAAGCATTTCAATTACTTGGCTTTGAAGGACCCTTCTGAATGAGAAAGAGACAGAAAACACTTGTCAAATGCAAGTTCAAGTGAAAGCCACTTCTGCCAATGAAGTGTGCAGATGGCTGTGGGGGTTCCGCTGAACCCTAACTGGGCCTCTATTATGTCTTTATTGCTCACAGAAAGGCAAGGGTCACCTTCAGTTTAGAATAAGTTAGCATCCTTTCCCACAGAATGACTCTGGTCAATCAAGCCAAGCAAAGGAAGTCTTCCTTTGAGTGACTGCTATCCCATCAGTGCACTGAAGAATTTTTAGAAAGGATAAATAGACAAAAAAACCTTTGGTCTCATCCACACTACCGACATTTATCAGAAAAATTTCCCACCACTGCAGGCAATCTTGGGAGAACTGGGGTAGGCTGGTGGTGGCTGTCATGTGTGTCTGTTAGATTTCTCTCTCGTTAGGCCTGGATGATATGAGTCTAAAAATGGTACTGACAGCTTTCAAAATTTCACTAATAAGATGTGGCATGAAAAGCAAGTTCCACACCTTTATTTGCAGTGTGAGTTCTTCAGAAGCATGGGAACATCACCAGGCCAGCCCGGCACACCAAGTTTCCTGTTTCTTACAGCATCCACCTTTCACGTGTTTCACAACCAAAAACTGCAGGAATTCGTGCTGATAGGCACCTGTGGTACCATCACCTGCCCTCCCAGTGCTGCTCAAGACAATCCAGCTGGAACATCCTGATATGATGTTCTGTGGTGCTGTGAAATACCATTACTAGCGCAGATGCCTTAAAAAAATAACCCAACAAAGCTGAAACAGGAGACTGGAATTTGTGTTTGTGGCACAAAACTCTGTATTCTTCATTTGAAAAGCTCACACCTAAGGTCACTTAACACCAAGGAAGGGTTCAAACAAGGGCAGGGGGAGGACTTTTCCCCAGTGAAAAGTTAGCTCCCAAACTATGGTGACAAACCAACCTGCCCCATAGGGCAAACTGTGCATATTGGCACCAATAACTCCAAAACATCAGAAAAACAAGTCTCAACACTGCTGTAAGACAATACTCATGGGATCACAACTCCTGGGCAGCAAAAATCACCTTCCCTCTAGGTTAGAGGTAAGCTGTAAGGCAAATTCAGCATTTTTCTCAGGAAAATACAGAAGAAAGTAGGAAAATGAAATCATAAAAGGTAATAGTATTTAAAGGAAATCTCTCATAGCTATTGCCAAACAATATAGCAAGTAACTTTGAGAAGGTTACTAAGTTAAAACCTCTCTCAACTATCCTACCTGCTAGTCTGACAAAGAAACTCAAAAGTTCCTCCAGCTTCCATAGCAGCCAACTTTTTCTCAGCAATTGGAAAAAGACATTCTGTGCCAGAATATACATCAGGTTCTCTTAAAGGGGGGCTCATTTCCATACTTCATAGGTACAGAAGCCTTTGTATCACTACATACAAAATCCTTCTTTTAAATACAGGAAGCTGGTCCCAGCCATGGAAGTAAAGCAGAATTCTCTCCCTCGCAAGAGGAAAAGGGTGATTTGATATCAGATAGCCTAAAATAATTCTTCAGGGAGAAAGGAGAGCCCCAAAAATGTAAAACTCAAATAATTCTTCAACTTTGTAGTTTAATACATCCTCAGGATTTCCTCTCGATAAATATGGCAAAAGCTGCACATACAGAAGTAATTCCTGAGCGCTCCACAAAGTCCAAATTTAGAAGCTGCCTGTCAGTTGCTTCTTTTTAAAGTCCCTTTAAAAGAGTAGTACAAAACAAAAGAGTTCCTGGATAAATCCACAAGATTTAGAGGTTTTTATGGCAATACAGCAGCTCTAATAAATCACAAATGGTTATAGATCAATTTAAGTTCACACTGGTACAAATTTGAGTTTGGAAAGACTCAAAGGAGTATTTAAACTGGCAGCTGCCAATATTTGTGTATTTTTTCACTTTGAAGCTATTGGATAGAGTACCAAGCGGGGCATATAAAAGTTTAAGAGAATCTCTGATCAAAACCATCCAATGGAGGGATCTCATTCAATCAAAACATTATCTGAGAGTTTTCTACTAGTGCATTAAGTGACATGACTAATACAGGCCACATCATCTCCTGTATCATCTAGGTGGGACAAGAAGTCCTTGCTTCAACTGCTTCTATACAAGGGGGTTTCGCTGCAAGGCTGGTTTTGCTCTCCTTCTTTACAGATGAGAATTTCTGGTTATTTATGATGCTGAAGGTAAGGTCAACTACTATGAACCTTGAACTTGGAAGAGAGAAACAGAACTTCTTGATGTTTTTCGGTTCATGAAAATTGGGAAATGGGGAAAGAGAGAAGGCTGATCCAGTATCTCAGCAAAACCCCTAAAAAAAATTCTCTTTACTACAGAAAAGATTTGCTTTTATTGTGGAAAATCCATTTATGCTCAACAGTAGCCCGGACAACAGTCTTCACTTCAGACATGTAGCTGCCTTTTCCATATGCATGGCCTAGGCTCTGAAGAAAAGAACTGGCATCTTGAATTCGATTTGTAGTTAGTTATCTGAGAAATCTCAGCTTAAAGAATTAAGAATGTGCTCATGGCACCTCATGCTGCCAAGGAGACCCGGTACATACCTTGAGGACTGAAGCCTCCACACCCCTGTGGACTGGGCTGCTGCATTTCAGCCAAAAGGTGATAAAGACCAGACTAACTGAGGCCAGGTCATCATTCACCTGCAGAGGCACTCCCCATCCCACCCCATCCTATTCCATCCAGAGCAGCAGAAAAAAAATTTCTCAAGACTGCTGAAGAATGGAAAGTTTTATGCATCTCCAAGAGCACTCCTGAACACGGAATGGAACTGGCCACAGCTTGGATATGTTCCTTATAATAAACACTTTCTTCAACACTGTCATAGCTTTCACTTGCTCAGGGCTCAGATACAAGTTCACATGGCAGCTAACACTGAAAAGGGACAGGAGGAAATTCACCTCCATAAGTTTATCTTCTTCCCTTCAGTCAATGAGTCTCTCTGCTCTGTGAACACTTCCTTTCTACTTAGCTTAGAGCAGAAAGGTGCGACCCTTCTGTTCTGATCTAAAGCATCTCATTTTGTGAAACTGGATCTGACTTTCAACAGCTCCCACACTTGGCAAAAGTCCTCTTAGAAGTAAACAAAGCTCATGCGGTGCAAGGTACAAAATAACATATTGCCAATATGCCTAATTAAGCAGTAAGCAAAACACAGACAAGCTGATCTTGTAATTACAAGAGTGGAGCTAGAAGGCTTCTGAACAGGATATGCATATAGTTTGTTGGCAGGTAGAGGCTGGCTATATTTCTGTGTTCCAGAAAGAGGTAGTATCACATCAGGAAACCCTGAACCAGAGTTCAGGGTTTAGAAACATGGAACAGACTCAGAAGAGTTTAAATTCACTAAAAGCCATTAAGATCTGAAATCTCTCTCCACTCTGACCTGCTGAACATTACAGATCATTGTATGTCATCTCAGCAGTCTGTTCCCCACTAAAGGCTGGTGTGTACAAGGCTGGACAAACTGCAGCATCATTTCTATGATGGCAAATTAGTCAAGAAAGATCATTCAAAATGTGAATAAGCAGAACATTCTTGAATGCAGAAGAAGCTGAGACTCCACTAATATCCCTGGGAGTTTGAACTGAGGTGCTTACTCCTGACCCCAAACCTGGTGATGAGCCTGATGTTGCAAGCAGAACACAGCCAACAGGCAGAGGAGAGTGTTGGGATTCTTAAACAAGAAAGAATAAAAGACTCTCTTCCCCTGGCTGCCAAGTTTCCTTTTTCTTCCTACAAGTGCACACCCCTGTGAGGCCTCATATAATTTTGTAGAATTAGAATTTCTTTTCGTCAAAGATACAGCTCTCTTCCCTCCCAGAAAGTCTGTGTGCCACCCCAGCAAAGTCCCTCTGGGAAAAGCAAATATAACTGATTTGTCATCAGTCTTAACAAAGTCTAAGAACTGTCAGAACCCTGTAACAACATTTTAAGGTTGTCCAAATGACTCCTCCTGTCCATTCTACAATGGCTGTATGGCTCTTGGTAAAAATCTGGTCCCAAGCTCACTCGTACAGATTATTCCCCTCCAGAAGCTTAAAAGATAGTTGGTTATACACCAGGTCTTTGGACAGTGCTACAAACAGAGCTTTCATGTGATAAAGTTTGCTGAGCAGCTCCCTTCAAGTGAAACAAAAAAATCCCCACCCACCTACGACAGCATTCATGCTTGTTGGCTCTCCAAGCTAAATACAGAGCAATACAGAGGCCTAACAGCTACTTCAGATTAATAAAAATGCAGTTGTATCTAATGCTCACAAACCACACAGAAAATCTCCAACAAAAAACATACCCAATGGCCACAAACATGCACACATGTCACTTCTCCAACAACACACCTTAATGCCAGTCAGGAGAGTAGTGCACTGCCAACAGAGAAACTAGAAGTGGCAGCATCCAAAGGAGCAGCCCAGGCCGCAGGAATACAGTGCTGAACGGAGCTGTATGAACAGCAAGAACGAACACGAGGCTTGCCAGCCCAATTCTGACATGTGCTATTCAACATTAACATACTCTATGTCAACATCATGTGATGCATATCACTTCAGATACGTAGCACTTGCAGCTGGAAACGATGTAATTTACAAATTTATCAGAAGTAAAAAGTAGCAAAAAGTATAGGCGATACATATATATCTCATTCGTCTAAGGATCGCAGTGTAAGCTTCAATTAATAACATTTCTTTGCCACAGTTTTAAACTGAATTGGATCAAATGTCACTGAAAAGTTTCAAAGAAACCCCACTGAAATTAAGGCTCCCTCACTATTATAAATCAAAGTGATTTTATTAATGCACCTGTCTATTTAGGCTGATCTAAGATTGTAGATCTGCTCTTTCAGTTAAGGGGATACTGCATTCCTTATTTCTATACCCATTTAACTTTTCTGTTCTCATATATTAATATAAATATGCAGTGTGGGGATTATTCACATTAAATAAGTATAAACCAGGTCTTCTGAAATGCATTTATATTTCTAGAAAAACAATGCTTTGAGATTTTTATAGCTAATTAGCGTGTGGCAGTAAGTTTAAATTAGTTGTTGTCCCTATGAGATTTGCCTGTTTCAGTAAACCAGTCCAGAATATCTTCAAAGTAGTTTATTACACTACACTGTCTTTTTTTAATCTTTTGGTGAAAAATACCACTGCAGAGAAACACACACACAAAAATGTGTCAGCTATGAGAAAATGTCTCGTGTATAACCTAAACACTGCATCTTTTAGGTCAAATGATTGGAAAATAAAGTGTAAGACATGAAATATACTTGGACTTGTTTAGAAAAAGCAGCCTTAAATTAGTTTAATTATTATTTTTTCTCCCCAGTACAACTGATTTCCACAAATCCTAGTCCTATATTTAAGTTGCAAATTCTTCCAAATGTCCTTTTACATTATTTATGCATAATGTGATCAGCAACACACTAATTATAAAGCTTGTTCCCTGAAATTTCAAGGACAGCCCAGATAACTGCACCTTGGAAAGAAATTTCAGTGAGCTCCATGATTGTCATCTGGTGCTGACTTACACTTTAAACTTAAAATACCTTACAAACATGCAAAGATTTACTGTATGTGACATATTATTGTGTATGTGATAGTTATGTGATTATGAATCTCCCACAAAAAAAAACCAAATGAACATTTGTCAACAGAAGGGAAAGGGAAGAGGGGGATGAGGTGAAGCTGCCAGAAGGGATAGTCTGCCAAATACTTATTTCAAGAATATTGCACAAGCTCAACTAAAATGCATACGTAATAACAGGCACCTGAAAATTTCATAATTGCTCATTATGCAACTACACCTTAGGCACTTTAAGCAAGTAGTGAAGAAATAATACATGGGAAAACCTGGCTTACCACAAATTTTTTAAAAGGAGAATTAGGAAACTATACACGTGGGCCTTTGCTTCTCTCTCTGCTGGAACCCTGTAATCCTTATTAATCTGCTGTTTGTTCCTGGAAAGTAACTTTTCTCTGTCAGTAAAATCCAAAGTTCAGTTGGATTAATCCATGCCCCTTACTTGTAGCTGAAGCTGTGTGCACAGACACATGATTTTGACAGACACGACTCAAAATTCACTATCTATTTTCTATTTGCCATATACTTTGTCAAAGTAATTTAAAAAAATAAACTTAAAACCTGGGAACAATGTTACCACAGGGTGCCAAATTTGCAGCGAAAGCCCTGTGGGCTCCTGTCACGCAAAATTTTGACAAGCCTTGCCAAGTGGTTTCTTCAGGATGCAAACTGCTTGCAAAGTGACTGGGCCCTTTGTGCCGCAGTTGAATGCTGCAGATGGGAAGGTTAGAAAAGGGGTTTTGACAGGAAAGGGTAACTGCTGTTTTCACCCTGTGAAGTTCTCCATGCACAAATAAAACACAGTCTCCTGGTACAGGATGATGCTCGGTGTACCCTCAACAGCTCTGCAGATATTATTTTCTGACTGTGGAAGAGCGCACCCAAAAGTAATGTCACGGTGTGCTACCAGAACCGAACAAATCCACCCCTGAAACGAACCAACCAACCCACCCAGAGGCATTCACGGCACATTTCAAACCCGAGGTCCAGGAAAAACAGGACAGATGCCTTCAGCCGATCAAATTTCCAAGCTGTACAAAGTTCATTCACTGTTTAGGAACTTTAAACTGGAACAGGCCTTCCCAGTGAGAGTAAGATGATTCCCTGCAGATCTAAAATACCAGAAACCAGAGCAGAATACCAAGCGGAGATACACACAAATATGCACAAGCTATATTCACTCTTGTGTTTTTTCCTATGTGGAAAGCAGTTGAAGGCATGCCATGTGATGAAAACAATTCTCAATTACCATCTAACAGCAATTTGGGATTCCATCTTCAGCACAGACAAGGCAGCACCTTCTTTGCTTTCTGCAGCAGAGTGCAGCTGCAGAGTGCAACTTCCTGAACTGTGTAGGGGTGAAACACTTGGTTGAAGACTTCCTTCTTCAGGAGCACTCAGCATAAATCTGAATGCTATTTTAGGTGAAGCAAGAACTCCCCCTTTGCAGTGCAGCAAGAGAGTAAACCACCCAAAACATCATCAGCTTTTTTTATTTTCCTATTGCTACCTAATGAGCTACAAAATAGTTAGAGCTTACTATCTACCATCTCATTTATGCTGGTCTTAGGTGCTAACAGAAAGTTAATTTATCCAGTAACACGTTTCAAGGTAGTTTTAGGTGCCTATTGGGAAAAAAGAAAAATCCCAATACTCAGCTGGGTCAACTATAGTATGAAATATAAATTTGTATCTTGGACTTGAAGTCACCTGATTTTTGTTTCTGACAAGCTGTGGATGCAACATACAAACATACAGAACAAATCACTGAGACACAGTGGCTGCTACTTAAAATGGCATGTTCTTGGCAACAAAACACAAGCATGGGAAAATGAGTTTATGCTGAATGACTTCAGAAGCAAGTGAAACTGGAAATGCCCCACCTCAAACACCTCACATACAGTGAGGTTTCGTGCGTATTAGGGCCAGTAGAGTCGCACAAAAGAAAAACTGAGTGAATAAAAAGCCCTTACATTGGTTTCTCTGGTTTTCCTAGACTTTGACGTCAAACCAAACAGTATTGCTGGATTTGCTGCCTGACAGTGAAGTGAGACAGACTGAACAAATTGCTTAACCCCATGAAACACAAGGCACAACTTTGGCCCCAGCTATAAAAGGTGGCATCTGGAATGTTCCCTGCCCTGCAAGCTGAAAGGTAAGGGGAGACAGGATCTCTCTGGTAGTCAAATTCAGTACTAGCTACTGCCAAACACTGAAGTTAAATTTCTGGAGCTAGCAGACAGTCCAGTTTCCTCTCTTCTTTAGGGCAAAATCTTTAGAAAGCAGTCATTCATCAAAATTTATTTATCTAAATTATTTATCAAAAAATGCTGCATATGCTACTGCCCCAAACAAATCAAAACTCAATTGATTTCACAGGCCAAAGTAGAAATTTCCCTCCTCAAATTCAGGTGCAGACTGCCTACATGGTTTTCAAAGCAGTAAGTACATTAAAAATTACTTCTTGTCCACAAATCTGGACACCACATAATCATTAACATCCTGAAATATGGCTTTCCAGGGCCTCCATATCCACTGGCTCCTGTACATGAACCCTGCATTAAGCCTTCTGCATACAGCAATTTTAGATAGCAGTTCCAAGCACCACGGACAAGCCAAAACATCTTTTAAACAAATTTTACGTGAGTGTCCCAATTTGTTGCAAAAGCCTCAGGTAAAACCTGAGATTTCAAGCAATTAAATTACACTTGGAGCAATGCAGACATAACAAACATAACATTTCTTGCAGTAGTTTTCTGAACCACATGAATGTACTTCCTTTCTTCTCAAATATGCCTTGTTATGCTAAATACTGTTTTAATATTAATGAAACAACAGACTCCTCCAAAAATGGGTAAATGTACCCAAGACAAAGCTGCATATGAGAACTGCACTTGTTTTCTACAAATGCACCCAAGTATGGCTCTATTACTCACCTCAATTTTATCTGTTTTTGCATCTCCCCAGTAAAGCTTGTTTTTTTCAAGATCCAGTGCCAAGCCATTAGGCCACCCCAGGGATGTATTCACCAGAACTCGCCTTTCTGAGCCATCCAAATAAGCACATTCTATCTTTGGACTTTCACCCCAGTCCGTCCAATACATGTAGCTGTAAAAAAAAAAAAAAAAAAAAAAGAGAGAGGGAACAGTTAAGGCATGCAACAGGCAAAACAAGTAAGTGTTAAGATCTGTGTTGTTTTCTGCTTCCCCAACAGCAGCAAACAAGCCGACTCAAACTGTAATCAGTGAAGACAATATAAAGTTTGAGCAGTAAATAAATTAAACTATTGAAAATATGCAGTGGCCCAATTCTTTCATAGTTAGGATAACACCGAAGATGCAGAGAAAAGAAAATTCAACCAAACACCCAATGTATAGGTTCATTGAAGAACACTAAATTTAGAAATCACCTTTTATGTACACAGCTATTAAAGGGATAAAGCAAGGGAAAACCTCAGTCATTTCAAGAATATCTGACAAACAGTACACACATCATCCTGCAATTTGCAGTTTTTCAGTTTCAGGAGACCATAAGCTGGATCCAAAGACCTACCACAGGGCTATCACTGAACACAAAACCTACCCCATTATAGGATTGAGCACTATGGCTCGAGGTTCATCTAGGTTTTCTGAGATAAGGATCTTCCTCGACGTCCCATTCAGCCGGGTCACTTCAATGCGGTCCGTGCCAGTGTCAGTCCAGTACAGGTTCCTGGCCACCCAATCCACAGCAATGCCATCTGGATGGTTGATTTCTGTGGTCACCAGAGTCTGGGCTCCTGCGCCATCAAGATAGGCCCGACGAATTGCCCGGACATCGTCATCAGTCCAGTAGATGTAGCCTTCCACAGGGTCGTAGTCTATGGCAATTGCATGTCTGATGTTGTCTATCTGCAGAATAATGTCAGTGAAATCCGGCATGTCCAGCGAAATCCTCCTCAAGTCAGTTCTTCTAGCGAGCAGCAAGACTTCCTCAGCACCTGGGGAGAAAAGCATTCACGGCATTACTTCTATTGCTACTGACGTGAAGATTTCAGCAGAGCACAGCAGGCTGTAAACTGCTACCGCCGCTGTAACAGGAAGAGATTTCCTTAAATAAGGACACCAAGCTTTCATGAAAATATTGACTTGCTCATATTTTAGATGAGAATTTCTCCCAGACTTCTAAACTAATACAGACCATAGCAATCTGTCTCTAGAATCTAAAAAAAAAAATTTGGTGGGTGCAGGTCCAAACATTTCATCACATTATAGAGACTTGCTCAGCCAAATGTCTCACTAGCTCTATCAGCGCACTAAACAAGTTTTCACACATGCCCTACGCAATAAATGACAGGGGCTAACAGAAGACTGGAGTACTTTGTAAACAAATTCCATTAATGATTTGCTCCAGACAGTCCAACAAGAAAACAAGTCACAACCACATCAAGTATTTATCATTTGGCCAAAGTGGATGCCAAACTAATTCCAAGGCAATAGGATTGGTGTTCTTTTCTCTCCTCTATTCTTCCTCCCCACTGCAAAGTTTCCCTGCTTGTGGAAGGGGTGCCAAGCAACAATTTGGAGTACATTTCAAGGACAAATGGCATCTTTAGTATTGTCTGACACTGAAGTGGCAGCTTCTTTTATTAGTGAAAAAAGAGGACAGACAGCAAAATGTGCAGTTGCTTAATAAAGTTTCCCCACATCCACCCATGCATGCTTCAGCACAAAAAGAGAAGTATGTGGGTTATTTCTTACTTCTGTTACCAAGCTGATTCTGCGTATTTTGAAAACTGACAAGGAAATTTTATTGTTTAGCAATACTCCAAAACTGGAAACCTGAATAAAAGTCGTTTATTGCGTTTCATCCAGACCAGCAAACATCAGTAGGAGGTGGCAATTTCCAGTTCCCCTCAACAGCTCAGATTGAATGAAAATGGCCAACATGAGGACATATTTTTTGAGCCCACTAAGAATAACAGAAATTCAAATCCTCGTGAGAATATTATTCTAGAAATATTTCACACCTAGACATGCTTATGGAGTTCTGGAGACTCAGAAGTTGAATTTATTGTACAACAAAACCAAATTCACAATCACTATGGGTGCTGGATTTGGTTTTGGGTTTGGAAATCAGGGTTTAGCCTCCACATAATATCTTAGAAGCTCTGAAAAGAAATAATGCTCAGGACACAAGCGTATAACGACAAACATTCTAAAAGAGCAGTATTTTAACATCATTTAAACACTTTGAGCTACCTCAAGTCATTGCAGCTCCTGGATGAAGAGTGGTGCTCTCCTCCTTGTTATGGGCTGCTTGTTCTCACTTCTGTATCTCCCCTTCTCTCATGCAAGCTCAGCATGGCCTTGGACTATGGCTGCGTGCTGCAAACCACCCCAAAGAGCTGATCCAAACAAAAACTAACTCCACAGAAATAAAGCCATCGGCCTAAGTTAGCAACCAGACCTGCACCAGCTCCACAAACACTTGTGCTGGCCGAAGTGAGGGGTTCCAGCAAGAATGCTTCTCCCAGTCAGCATCAGCTGACAAGGTTTGGTAAGGACAGCATCACTTTGAGGGAAGGCTTGGGTAGAAGGAGAAAAAACAACTTGGAGCTCAAAAACCCCCTGGAGAAAAGAGAGGAGTGAAATCCCATTCATTCATGACAGCAAAGCAAGAGAGACATCTACCATCACACATCCATAATACAGATTTTCTAACCTCAAAGGTTTCAGAAAGACTGATTCTTATGCTTGAAACTTCTGCTCTCTTCTCTGGACATAGCAAAACTAGTAACCTTTCTGTTGAGGGGACAACATGCCTCAGCAATCAACAGAAGGCACTGCTAGCAAAAGCATTAATTTTCAAAAGCTTTATGAATGTCCTGGATTTTAGCACCTTTACTAAATAAAAACAATAGGATACATAAATCAGTTTTTGTTATTTTAAATTATCACAACATAGCAACTCCAGCAGAACCAAATACCTCATCTAACAAAGTTTCATGTCTAGCTTCTAGGCTTCTGAAATATTTCATTATGGGAATCAAAATAAAAATTGTTTAGTGCAAGTTAAGTAAAAATCCAGCCCTCAAAACTCAGCATGGAAAGGGGGATGTATCTGGTCATCTACGTGCTCTACAAACACCGAAGGGCTTTAAATTACACATTTAAAAAGACAGGCAAGGCAGGTGAGCTGCTGGATTTGCTTTTTACTTAAGAGAACAGCTGGAATGCATGGCACTCTGTCTCAAGGAGGATGATGAGCGAGTCAAGAGTTTATGGGTTAGGATTAAAGAACAGACCAGCAAGGGTGACACTGCTGTGGGTGTTTGCTACAGGACACCTGATCAGGAGGAGCAAGTGGATGAGGTCTTTTACAGACAGCTGGAAGGAGCCTCACAGTCCCAGTCCCTGTTTCTTATGGGTGACTTCAGCCACCCCCATCTCTGCTGGAGGATCAACACAGTGCAGGAGGCTCCTGCAGAGCACTGATGACAACTTTCTAACACAGGTGGTAGAGAGGCCACTGAGGAAAGATGTGCTGCTGGACCTTGTACTAACTTACAGCAAAGAACTGGCTGGGGATGTGATGCTGGGGGCAGCCTTGGCTGCAGTGACCATGAGATGGTGCAGCATAGGATCCTGCAATGAAGAAGCAGGGTCNAACAG
Organism: Edolisoma coerulescens; assembly: GCA_013397115.1. Lineage (NCBI taxonomy): Eukaryota > Metazoa > Chordata > Aves > Passeriformes > Campephagidae > Edolisoma > Edolisoma coerulescens. Next base: position 2,600,941 of record VWZW01001649.1, read on the forward strand.
ACCAGCAAGGGTGACACTGCTGTGGGTGTTTGCTACAGGACACCTGATCAGGAGGAGCAAGTGGATGAGGTCTTTTACAGACAGCTGGAAGGAGCCTCACAGTCCCAGTCCCTGTTTCTTATGGGTGACTTCAGCCACCCCCATCTCTGCTGGAGGATCAACACAGTGCAGGAGGCTCCTGCAGAGCACTGATGACAACTTTCTAACACAGGTGGTAGAGAGGCCACTGAGGAAAGATGTGCTGCTGGACCTTGTACTAACTTACAGCAAAGAACTGGCTGGGGATGTGATGCTGGGGGCAGCCTTGGCTGCAGTGACCATGAGATGGTGCAGCATAGGATCCTGCAATGAAGAAGCAGGGTCCTGAGTAAGGTCCTGAAGAGATAACTGATCTCTTCAGGCATCTTCTTGAAAGAATCTCATGGGAACGTGCCCTAAAGGGAACAGGGGTCCAAGAGAGGTGGTTATTACTCAAGGAACAGCATGGCAGCTGTTCAGACACCGACAGCACTCAAGTTTATATCCACCTTAACTTCTGAATCTCTACTGTAATAATGCGTCTGGAATCATAACATTAATATTGAAGTACAAGTAGTGTGAAGCAGAGGACCACCAAACACATGCCTAGCAACTGACAACACAGCAATTACCAATATTACATGTATTTCTAGGACAACCAATATTACAAGCCTCGTTGCATGGGAACACACAGATAAGAATCAAATGCATGTTTTGCCTCTTCACCCAAGGGATTGCAGGTTCACCTTGGTTCACTGTGAACAAGTTCAGAGACAGAGGAAGGAACCGTCAGTCTAAGGCCCAGATCACCTCTAGAAATGCTGACTAGACAACAGGCTGAAAGACACTGTTAAAACCTCCTAAAATTCACAAGTAGTACCAAAACAGCCTTCGCTTCCTCACAGCAGCAATAATTGGACTCAGATTTATCTCATCCAGCTCTGTGATAGGTTCACCTTTGCATAAGACCACACATTTATTTGCACTCAAAACATTATTTTGACCAGCAACAGGACAGCCCAGACACCTTGAATCAACTACATGACTAGAATCTTCTTGCAAACTGACGGAAATGATTTGTTTCTGACACATTCAGCTGCTCTTTTTCTGCAAGCAAACACTACTGTAGATACATTCCCAACCACAGTTCTGTCCCATGGACATACACAGATAAAAATAAACAGGAAGAAGAAAACTTCTCTCTGCTGATCTAGCAAAGAAAAAGAAAATCTTCAGCTGACAACTGGGACATTTTATTGGTAGTTGAATGGGATGCCTTTTCGTAATTTCTTCTAACAAACCTCTGAGGCTTGTAGGTCAAAAGAAACAATAAGGGAAATGAGCCACCTAGCCAATTCTGTAGGGATGCTTAAAATTAAGTGAAATACTACACAAAAAGACTCTTGACAGACATGCACCTACATCCTTGAACATTAAAACACACATGAACAGAGAAAATGTTGCCACAGCATGTACCACTCTGTTACACCCCCTACTTGAAAGCTGGTAACAGATCACTATCGTAAGTTATTTTTGATAGGTGCAAAAAATCCTGTTTTATTACAATGCGGTTTAGAATTACAGTTGGTTATAATTGTATTTGACTCCATTAGCAAATTTCTGCCAGAGAGAAAGAGTTGGCAGCCGGCTCTGAGCACATCTCCAGAGATGAGAACTTGACACTGGTTCTCTCTAAAAACCTGGACAAACATGCTTGTCTGGCTCATTAGTTTTATCTGTATCATGGACGTATTTTGATTATTAACATTGGTAGGAATGTTTTCAAGGCTACAGAAGTGTTGTGCTGTGACTTGCCCAGCGTTATCCTAGATACCCTAGAACCTGCCTAACACATTACAGCCAACTATTTACCTACTGTTAAAGTGCTATAGCATATATTTAATTAACTTCATCTTCAAAAACCTCTCTCACTGCAGCCACTTTTCTAACCACATGATTAAGAGATTCCTGACAGAATTGCTAACTGTTACAACATGGTCATTTGTAACACCACACAGTGAACAAAAGCCTTTTGGGGGAGAGTGGGAAATGCAAGCTATTCCAACATCACAATTGCAGCAACCAAACACTTCAGCGAAAGTTTATGAAAACTTTTCTATGCAAACCATAAATAGAGAACCAGGAGGAACTAGGTCAATCTAAAGTTTCCATTCCAAAAGTATTTTAAAATACCCAAATTCAAACTGTTTTATTTTTTCAACTGGTTTAAATTTTGAACTGCTTCTTTTTCTCTACTCTATTCAGCACAAGCTTTCTGCAGACCTTCAACAGAAATTTTCAGTAGATCTAATAACCATGAGAGCTGATGAGCTGTTCTGGTTAACATACAACCACAGGAAGGTTTGTGTTGGAAGGGACCTTGAAGACCATCTAATTCCAACCCCTCTGTCATAGGCAGGAATGCCACCCACTAGATCAGGTTGCTCTGGGCCCCATCCAACCTGGACTTGAACTCTTCCAGGGATGGGCCACCAGAACAATATCTGAGTTTACCAAAAAACCAAATAAGGAGGCTATATCTCTATTTGCAATTAATAAATCCTAGAGAAAGAGGCTAGGAGACCTTTTTTTTCTTTTTGCTCTTACACAAGGTGCTTTCCTGCCATACCCAGAAATCAGTATTGTTAATACCTATGCTAGGATAACATGCTTGCTTTGATTTGGTTGGTTTGTGCTTTTGTTATTAAAAATTCATGCTTCATGCTGGAAATGGCAACTGTATTCTATCTGCAAAATTAACTGCAATCAGAGCTGACAGCAGCAAAAACAGGCCATCTCACCAGCTTGACAAGAGCTTTTTTTATTCTTCCCTTGGCCCACTTCACATTTGACAAGTAACAAGACATCTATAACACAGTAACAAATGCTCCAATTTATTCACCCAACCTAAACACGTGGACTGCAGTGGCTGCCTCTGTTAATCTTTGCCAGAAAAGGCCATGCTGTTCCTTTCCCATTTGTCTGTCTGCTAATTAGGCTAGAACAATGACCTATTGTAGGACTCATCCCCCAGTTTTATGTATATGCATGAGCATGCACCTGCATGTACAGACTCAGTCTCATTACAAACAACTCTGGAAATCTCTACACTTGTGGGGAGAAAATCAGATACACTGTAAAAACAGGAAAGATTTTAGCTCTGCTCCAAAGAACAAAATGGTTAAGTGCTTTTTGAAAAGAGTGTGTTAAAAGTACTTTGCAGGCAACTCCTTTACAAGCTGTTTGAGCACAGCTACCTCAGCACTCTTGATAAACTAAAAAGATTTGTCAAAAAAGCAAGGGATTTTGTTGGTTGCTGCCATACAGTGAATTACCTGGCAAAGTTTCAGTGTATGGCAAAAGGCGGCCAGAGTACGGTTCTGGGAGAAAACATGGAGTGCGTGGAAATTGGTTACGCTGCCATGCTGTTTAATAAGCTTTCCAATATTCAAAACATCTACAACATCTTGCACAAGGGTTTAACATTAGTCGCTCTTCACACCAAAAGAAAAATGATGTAATGAAACTGACTGAGATTTAAATCAGCAAAACTCTGTAAAACCCCCTTCTTGCTCCTCAACCTCCCCCAGAAAACAGTAATATTTAAGGAGTTGAAACAAACTTTAGCAATACCTAGAAATACATGGGAATTTTTTTTATACTTTCTCCTTGGTTACCTCACTAGAGCCAGTTGCAACATGAACATCACTATGCATTCCAGTTCAGGCCTTTATTTATCTTTCAGTCTGAGAGGGAGACAGAGCTGCTGCTTCGGACTATGTGACAGTGGTGGGCTGTGAAAGGCTGGCCATGTACTCTCCAACTGGACACTGCACATGCAATTTAAAACCAAGGACTGTGCAGTGGGAGTGTGCAACCAGCAAAATAGAAACAGGAAAGGTTTCTTTGAAATAATGTTTTGAGTGGCCACATTCAGACAGGACTTGATTTAATTGAAAGGTAAGTAGGCATAAGGAAAACTAACAATTGTGACAAAGAAAGGAAATACCAGAGCACTTACGTAACTCATAAATTACATCATATCTGTCTGCATGTTACAGTGAAAAGCTATTGTCTACTGTTTCTTCCATTATCACAGTAGCAGACTTCTAACTTTGCCTGAACCAGAAAAAACACCTACAAATCAGAGTTTTGACACATTCACACAGCCACCAAAACGAAATCCCACAAACGGAATATTAGTTAAACTGCACAGCTGATAAGATCATTAGCACAAAGCAGCTGACTAGGACGAAAATAATGTTTCTTCCAGAAAAAGCTGTTGCAACACAGGAATCACAGTTACCCTATTCCAGTTTAGGATGGAGCTTCTGTGAGACACGTTCAGTGTGCACATGCCCAGTACTACACTTGCGAGCACAAAGCTTTGGGAAGTTACTACTGACAGAGGAGAAGATAACTCTCAGGAAGATTTACTCAAAACAGCATTAATATAACAGTCATAACTGCACTGGCAGTAACCAGAACCGAAGGTCAGCACAGCCATCTGGCTACTGCTGTACCAAGCAAAGAAGCTGACCTTACACACAGGTGTCATCCACAGATCTCAAAGCACTTGAACAACTAAGTCTTACCCTACCCTCGGGTCTGTCTGTGCTCTGTGTGCTTTAAAGAAAGAGAAGAGAAAGTTGGAAATGTTAAGTGGTTAATTTGACTGTTACCTTACGGATATCATACTCCCAGCTTCTACTCTTTATTAATGAAAAAAAATTAACATCCCTTTGCACAGAATTCTTAATAACAGTTCATTGCAAGCCATAGGAAAAAGGATGAGCCAAGAAAAAGTCTGTCAGAAATCCCTACTGCTGGAAAAAGGGTGGGCTTTGGATTGTGGTGTTTCCTTGCAAAGCATGGTTTCAAAGTTTACATGTGCCTGCTCTCTGCTGGAGACACACAATTCCACTTGCTCAGAGTAAGGAATCATTGACTTTAGAATTGACATCCATTTTACCACCTCATTTCTGTTAAAGAGAGTTTTGGCAGTAACACCTCAAATGCACAGAGACAAGAATCAAAAATTCATTACAACTCAACAAGATACATAATTAATACACATATAAAAAAATGAACAGAAATACAGTAGGTGTTCTACAATCCCACTTCTGTTGACTTCTAATCGCAGATGCTTCCCATTCAGCAAGAGACCTCGAACATATTAAGTTTCTCTGCACTGCTGTTATCCTTTACACAAACAGAAATAAATACTTTACACCCCATGAGCCCTCTCTGAGGCTGAAAACTGTATAATGCTTTGAAATTTAAGCATTATTTATTATGTGCCAAGTCTGATGGAGCCCCAGAAAATTCAGTTCTGAGCTGACACAATTAAGAAAAAACCAAAACAGCAAAACAAAACATACAAAAAAAAAGATACAAACAGCTGCAAATTGGGGTTTGCAAGAGGTCAGCCACCCAATGCTGGAAGAGGCAGTCACGCTACAGCAGCTTAGGTGGTTATCACTGGGTCTTGGTGACTTTGCCTGTGTTTGTTCCCAGCACACACTGAATGCAAGATGACAAAGTTTACACGTCAACCTTTTCAGTGCAGACCCAGGGTGTGGTTCTTTTGCAGCATAAAACCAGATTCAATCCAGAGACTCAACAGTGCTGAAAAGGGAGAGCGTTGCTATTTCCTTCATACGCACACACGAAAAAAAAAAAACCAAAACCCCTAACCACAAAAATAAGCTCTAACTAGACAGTGTTTCAGAGTCCTGGAAAGTAGTCATCAATCTGAAACATGCACCAACAAAGCCTGAAAAGAAAGTTTCATTCACCATAGCCCAGGAGAACCACGGACAACAGAACTAGATGATGAGGCAGACCTTCAAGAATGCTCCTCACTCCCTCCAGGTTTGTTCCTTATGGCTTGTTTCTAATGGCTTTTATCCAATAAAATTATAAATAAGGCCATTTCCATATGAGGCTATTTCATTTTGTTGCTACACAAAGTAGCCCCCATTTAGAAGCATAAAAGTTGCTATGAATAGAAAAGAATATAATCTTTTCATATAAATCAAATAAAATTATCCACATAACACACTAAATAAAGCAAAGAGACAACAGACTCAAAACAAACAAGATCTACACATGAATGAAAGGGAAAAAAAGCACTCATGAAATTCCTGTGAAATGGAGTAGAACAAGAAGAGGTAGCCTCTAGATTTCCCAGACTCTCAGGTACCCATTGCTGGACAGTTTTTACTTACGAACTTGCAGTTTCAACAATTCCTTGACAAGCAAAGGAAGTACAGTAGACCTTTGGGAGTGCAATAGGGAGAGAGGGAGTGAAGAAAAAGTCCTCCAGCTTCTGGATAACATCTCCCTACAGTAGTCAAACACCAGGCACAGGACAGAAGACACCCAAGAAATCAAAGCATCTTGCAACCAAAAGACCATGGTTTTCCACAGTTGCATTTCAATCACAGAGCTGTCAACAGGGAGAGACAGGTATCCAGTCAGCTCTCAAGGTTCTAGGAAATAAGGTAAAATGCAGGGTTTTTTTTGGTTTTTTATCTCCTGACAAGCAGATTAGGACATGACTGCTGCTTCCCAATACAGCTCCAAATCAATGCTAGAATATAATCAGAGTTTATTTATGGACACACCAGGTTTCTCTTCCAGCATCTTCCAAGTGCTAGAAGACTCCAGACAGTTATTCACACAATGCCAGCAGAAGCTTTATCAGGTACTTGAAAAATCTGATTCTACAGCAGTTATCCCAAATAACAAATATCTCCCTGACCCTTCTCTTTCTCAAAAAGGCTGTTCTTCTCCAATTAGCAGTTGATCTACTTAATGAGAAAGTCTGGATTAATCCATACCATTCTTCTTTATTTATCAGGAAGACATGCTAGCAAAGAAGCCTTCTCTGGTGGTTAAACGGCATGGGGTAAGTACTTCACCATGAAGGCATTTGTCTGCCTGCTTGTCTTGCTTGGAGGCTTAGTTGCTGTAATAAGCTCATGATTGCTCACCAAGGAACCGCAGAAAAAGCTTTTAAAACATATGATGTGCACCGAGAAATACACAGGAGATGAGAAGAAAGTGCCTTAGCGTTTCTTCCTTCAATAATCGTCTACCTCCTGCGTATAAAAAAACCACTATATGCCCTGCAGTATTTGCCAGCAGGTTCCAAAAACACTGTTTTCTATTTTGCAATGTGCAGAATGGCAAGGAGAAATAAGACACTGGGAGTAGTAGCCAACCCCGATCAACTGCCTCAGCAACAGGATCAAGGACAGATAAGGGAAGCTGACTCTTCAAACACCTGAAGCAAGCACTTTCTTCTCCAGTTATGAAAACGTGGGGGCTTTTTTCTGGTTTTCATTTGGGAAAACAATTTCCTCATTTATTTGAGAAACTGCAACTGTCACACCTTCCTGGCAGAAACCCTACAACTTCTATCACCACACAAGACTAACTCACAGCCAAACTCTCCCATTTTCAAGCAAAGAACAGTTGCCTTCAACTGGAGAAACGCCTCTGGTGAGTTGAGGTCAATGTGCCACGTCTCAAATGGCCACTTACATTCTGACATAGCAGAGACAATATTATTGCAAAAAGCAGCTGGCTAGTTACAACATCTAGACTGAGGTATCTAAAAGGAGCCAGATTTCTAGGAAGTATCTATCAACTGAGGTACATTTGAGGAGCAGGAGCAGAAGAGGGAAGAAATTCTCCTTGTTACCACTTTAAAACGACCCAACTCCTGCCACTGAATAAATAAAAGGTTCTAAAAATGAGTAACTTTTTTAGTTTGACTCATGTTATGCTTAAAGCTCAATATACAGCAGCAGTTCTCATGCTGGCTTTTAGGAATGCTCATGCTGATGCACAGCAAGAGTTTCATTTCCACATCTCAAGCAGTGTAAACCCTCTTTTCTGTAAGGGTAGATTTGCTGTGGTAAAGAAGATAATTGTGAATTCAGGTACCTGTCTCACTGTCAAACCTGCCAGCTACCTCAGCATTAAGGCAAGTCACCAGCAGGAGTCGATGCAATCTTGGATACTTATCCTTAACATATTTTTTGCACAGCCTTTAGGAAGAGACCCCTTATAGGAGCAATCCATTACCAAGCACTGCATGGATAGCATCAGCTCACAAATCTGTCCACGGTACATGGGCATTTACTTTTTCTGAGTTCAGTAATGATATCAGTGTAAGCTGATAGCACCATAGTGAAGCCTAAGTACCGTTACGATATGGTTGCTTTTGCAGCCAAATTTGTTGCCTTCAGCTATGGCAGAGGCTCATTTATGTTTCAATATATGTTTTCCTGGAGAGAGTTTTGCTCAGTCTACTTAGAATCATAGAATATCTTAAATTGTAAAGGACTATTGAGGCCAACTCCCTGTTATTTGCAGGACCAGCTAAAACTAAACCCTATGACCAAGAACACTGTCCAGACATGGCTTAGATCTATACTGAGCCAATGCCTAGTGTATTAAATGAACATACTTTACTTGGCACTGCCCTTACTTCCAGGCATCACTCCTTTGTGCAAGCTTCAAAATACCAAAAGCATTTCTCCAAAACTATGGCAAACTTGGATGTCACATTTGTCATCTACTCCTTGCATGGCATGCAAATACACCTATACCTCAACCACCCTTATGCCTTCTTACCAAGAGGTCTCTCACACTGCTTTTAAACACAAGAAAGGGAACAGAATCATGACCTTCCCCAAAACAAACAGAAAGACAATAAATCAGAGTAAAATTAAATCTCCAAGAGATTACAGTGTCACAGAATGGCTTGGCTTGTTTTGGTTTGTGTTTTTATGTGGAAGCAAGTAAAAAAAGGTTCCTTTTAATAGAGACTTAAATTTGGTTGGAGAGGAATTTAGATATGTAAAATGGATCAAGAGTTAATGATATCCAGGCCATGTGAAATTGCTGCAATGAATTTGCATAATGAGTAAAGTAAAATTCTGTAGCATTTACTGAAATATTTTATCTATATACTGCAGCAAGCATTACATATTTAATGAGAAGCAAAAAAAAATCCTGAAAAACACTTATTTAACTATACAACTAGAGCTACACAACTTCCAGAAGCTGCATGGATCTGGACTAATTCTGACACTGTGTAGCTCCGAGTGTCCTTGCTGAAGTTAAAAATAAAGAATAAAAAAGAACGTTAGCTGAAGTCCCAGTTTATCCTACTTATTACAGCTTCATAGCCATAGAGCCAAGCTAGTAGAGACCTGGGAGAGCAAGGTGTGGAATATTTAAAATATTTTGCAGGTATCAACCCTGGATAATAGGTTCTGAAATGCTATCCAATTAATTTTAGTTCGTACACAACTGACAAACTTGATACCATGATATCAGAAAATTATGTGCAGTGAGGGTAAGAACCTTTGAGAAGGCAACACTGACAGGCAGAGGGAATTCAGGAAGTCAGAGTGACTGCTTACAGGAAATATATCCACTTAGAAAAAAGATGAGGCTTTTGATATTCCTTTAGAGGTCCTGCAGCAATAGCTGCATGCCAGCAACACTGAATACGGCAGAAAGAAATTATTTATGTTCCAGAAACCTAAGAGAAACATGCTGCTGAATGCTGTTTACAAAAACCAGCTCAGTCTTGGAAGGATGCAGACACATAGCTGCTGTACAAGAGACTGGGATCAGGGTTTAATCACAGTTAGCTGGCAAGATACACAAAAAACATCTAGACTTGCCTGAATGTGATTAAACTGAACCACATGGTCAAGTCACAGAGGGAAGGAAAAAGGAGGGGGAGTCATCCAATATTTTGAGACTGCAGCTTTACCCAGCAAAGCAAAACAAACCTGCTCCATGAAAGCAGAACAGGGTGCAAAGATGCGGCTCCATTTTACCTGGAAACATTCACTTTAAGTGGTACAAATTATACCAAAGGTGCACCAGAGCTGGAGTGAGAAACAGATAAATTGTCATGTCATTCACTGTGCGCTGTGGAAAGCGAGAAGCATGAGGAAGGTGAATCTGCTCATAAGAGGTGACAGGTATCACTTGAAGACTCTGCCCTGCAAGGTAAAAATGGAGTAAATAATTTACTGCTGGAGACAAGACAGTAGCCATTAATACATTTGTCTTTCTCGCAACACTTCAAACTGCCGCTGGCCCAACAACAGAACTCATTAAATCCCAGGAAAGGAACCCCAGGACAGAAGGAGAAGGAAGGTTCTTGAAAGAAGACATTGCACATGAACAGAAGACTCACGAATCAAAATAATTCTGTTCATAAAGAAAATAAATGTGATCCTTTAACAATGAAAGAAAGAAAAACTTCAGGATAGTCCTAAATCAGCAAAATTACTATAAAAAGGTCCCCAAGCTTGTGAAACTTCCACCCTTTTGCTCTGCTTTTACCTGGCCTATTTGCTGGTAGAATTACACATCCCTTCTAAATGACTGCAACCAAAGTTTAGTTCCTTTCTCAAATATTCATGCGATTGCTCAAGTCAGCTTAGGAAAGGCTTTCAAACAAATGAACAAAACAACCCAAACAAAAAACCAAACAAAACACAAATCAAGAAAACTACCTGGTCTAAGAATTGAAGCTCCATTTGGAGACGTGAAATTTCGCTAGTCAGTTATTCTTGAAAGTTACATACAAGGTGTTACCAGTTACTACGGAGTAGGCCACTCTCCACAGGCACAACTAGAGTCACCAGACTCTGGTGGGCTTTACAAACTGTGACTTCATTACCCTCTATGCCAGTAAGATTAGGTTCAGACACCTATCTAAAATCATGTATTTGACACATGCAACAAGACAGCAGAGTTCCAACAGAACCTCCTAAGTAATTTCAAAGACCAGAGCTTGAACGTTCACTTCGTTAAGCATACATGGTCAGGAGCGGCAGATTTACTTTCCAAACTTATAACCCCCTTGCTTGTTGATACGGGAACTTCAAGGAAGTGCAGAACATTTTCAAGCCAACAGAGGAAAACAGACTTAGCACCGTGGGTCAGCAAAACAATACATTTACCTGCACAAAACAAGTACGCATTCCCAGAGAAGAACATACATTTGATGCCAGTTGTTATCTATCTATTGATCTAATATCCATTATTAGTGATGGATATTTACTGTAAAGGTAATTTTTTTTTATTTATTCAGGGCAAGTCTTTAGAACCAGAGAGAAAGCAAGAATGAATCAACACCAAAAGCTAAAATTACAGGAAAATGAACTATTATTTTAAAACAGGCACAATACTTAGGGTTCCAGCATATCAACAGTTAGTTTAGTCAAATTATAAAGATCCAGAGTTTCATTACATACAGACGTAACTCAGCAAGGCAAACACTGGCACAGCCTGTCCTTGAATTCACATTTTTTGTTAATTATCTAGGCCCTTTACCATTTATCAAGAGCTACAGAGTGCTCTCACCTGAACATTAGCAATGTATATATTCTTCAATATTCAAGAGAGCTGAAATCACCTAAGAGCCCCAGGGCTTTTCTGCTCAAGAATTCTTTCCGACAGATATATACAGTAACATTATATAGTTATATTTGCACCAGTAAACTCTCCATGTGGACAAGGATTTTGAGAACAGAATGCTTTTTCCTTCTACAGATAAACCCGCAGCAGCTTTTGTGTAATTCACTTAACAGCCTGAAGTCAAAGAAGCTCATATGCCCAAGTCACTCTGTACTTTTGCACCTCTGCCCAAGCCAGCGGGGAACAAAATGAAGCGCTGGTCAACAACCGTGGATCCCGCTACAACATCCCTACAAAGGGCTCGTGTGGAGAACAAAAAGTCAGTTCCTTGCAACCAAGGAGTTAATTAGTAAGATGGGAAAGAGAAGCACATGGTGTTGGCATAAGGCAGACAGGGCAACAAAAGATGTGGAGCTTGGGAAAGAAATAATCCATAAAACTGAACCAAAAAGCCACATTCTTATGCAAAACCAGATTTCCTGTTCTCATCCCACTTTTTTTCCCTCCTTTGACAGAAAACCCTTGGCAGATTGTCTGGCCCAATAATGGAAAGGTGAAAGCACAGTATAAGCAGTCGCTCCTGCTTGTGCTATCTGCCAAAATGCCAAAAGCAGGCTGACCTTCATTCCCACTGCCAGAAACATGAGGTCAATATCAACGTCTAAAAAGGTTGTCCTGAGCATTCAACATTTTTTTTAAAAGCTGTGAAAGGGAAGCTTTCCAAAGCTGGAAGGAGGAAAGGGAAAAGTCTCTCAGCAGCTGCAAAACTACCTTATAAGCCTTTCAATTACAGCAGGATGAGCTAATAAAGCTGGCCCCTAAACCCTGGAGATTCAGTGTTTAAATTGTGCTTCTAGTTCACAAATGAAAGGCATCTATTATGCTTGCTCTAATACACAGAGGAATCAAGCCACACCAGAAAATAATTATACTATTTGACTAGACTCAAAAATGCACTGGAGACAGGCAGCAGGATGGGCAGAACACTCTCCAAAACCTTGCCTCCTAGTGTTCTACCACTGTGTCAGTGTTAGCTGCCTGCTTTTGTAACATGCATCTTTAAAAAGACTTCCCAACCAATGAAAAAACCAAGCTTTCAAAGGATACCACAAGGCTCGTTCAACCTGAGGATACAAAACATGCATCTAGTTACACTTTCCAATTAAAGCATATACTCCAGCTATCATTCTCTAAACTGCTTTTTATTGGTGACATACAATCCTCTCCTACTGCTCAGGGACATGGACAACTCACCTAGGACAGTATTTTCTCAGTTATCTCAACAACTCAGCCACCACTTTATCATAGATCTCTTCTGGACAATGAATGGGAGAGAGTAGAAGTTTGGCCACTGTTCAAATGGAAAGATGTCCTATATTAACTTACTTCTAATAAAATCCTTCAGCAATGGGATCCACATACTACTTCATTCCTACAGAGAACTGGCAACACTAGATACAGACAAAATTCTCTGATTTCTACTACAAGGGATTACTTTAGTTCATAAAAATCACCGTCTTTGGCAGCTTGGTGGGAGGTTTGGATGCAAAATGACATTTCAGCGTATCGGGCAGCTCCTCTCAACTCACTTCTGCATGGATCAGCTCTGAAGCAGTGAACCCAAACCACGCCAACACTGTGACTGTAGAGAAAAGCCAAGTTCCTACCTGCTTTGCACGTCCTGCCATCGTCTTCCAGCTGCACACCAGTGGGACAGGCACAGCTGTAGAAGGGGTCCCTTGGAGACAGCAGGCACAGATGGGAGCAACCACCGTTGTTTTCTTCACATGGAGTGTGAACTTCAAGAAACAAAACAGATTTATTCTAATTTTTCTTGAAGCCCTAAAGCCCTGTTTTCTCCATGAGGAAGAAATTATAGCTCCCAAATGACTGGCATAAGCTTTAGTGCTAAAAGACAGAGGAATCACAATATAAAATGCTTGATTTCCCCCCCTGCCCAGCATCTTAACTCTAGAGGCACCTAAATTGAGATGTACCCAACTGATGGGACAACCAGTTCTATGAAAGAAAAGCAAACACAACAATTTGTACAATTCCTCCATGACAGTAGTGTTGCATGTACAGGGCAGGGATGGACATATGACAACTGAACACTCCTTTCTCCTTTAGATGGGGAAAAAAAATGGCAGCAAGACATAAAACCATATTAATAAGTAATTATGGATAAATATTGCCACTTATAAAAATTATTTGCAAGTTTTGCAAGATTTCTGAAAAACTATAGTTTGAATCATCCTCTGAACTACTTTAATATAAAAGCACAAAATGCCTGCCTAATTTGACTTTTGTTACTTCCACTGACACTCACAGAGCAAAAAAAAATGGTGAGGAAGGAATCCAAGCCTGATCTTAATGAAGTCAATGGCATCTGAGCTATTTTCAGCATATGCTCTCTCCCTATGTGCTGGATTTTCTTTGTGACTGACTCAGAAATTCTATGACCCAAGGCTGGGACATTCCTGGAGCTAAAAGCAATGACAAGAATTCAGCACACACAAACTCTTATCTGGAGCTGTGAGATAGACCAGGGTGCTGTGCATACCCAGAAACCTCAATGAAAACTTGCACATGTTCCATCCCCAGGATGATTTCCAAACTCCTTTTGCTTACTTTCAGGCCTGTTTACTCACATCCTATAAACTTCATTGGAATAACAAATGTTATCTTTAGGGAAGCAGATTTTACAGTTAGCATAAATAAAGAAGCCAGTCCAAATGGCAAGAGAGTATTTCCTTTCGACAAGAGTTGATTCTTCCCAGAACTACTTGATTATATACATTTCTACAACATTGCTTTTAAGTCCCATGCTCACAATGCTAAAAAAACCCCAAAACCTAGACCAACTGCCACATGGAATCACACGCACATACAAAATATATGCAGCTCTACTCGATTCTGAATACTCTACACGTGCCTTCCTTTGAAGTAGCACCATAGAATACAAAGAAAAATAGAGGCACATGTGTGTTCATATAAAAGCTCAAAACTAAATCCCTTCCATACTAAGACATTCACAAACAATTTGATACATATTGAAGATAACCACCATCAAGTCTGGACTGCAAAAATTGCACTTATAAGTACAACATGAGCATTATAAATTTTGTGGCAATTCTACTTCTTAAAAGAAAAAGTAATCATAAGCATTTCTTACAGTTGTCTTTAAAGTAATGGCATTAAAAAGATGTCAGGTGAGTTGGTACTGTTCTTGTTCAAATATTCCAAACCAAAAGAAGTCACTGAAGTACTGCACTGGATTTTGGATTTTGCTACCAACTGGGACAGTGAGCGAGCCACCAATTCAGGCCAGAATATTCAAAGGAAGGTACAGGATTCAAGCACTTCTACCTTTAGCAACCAATCTCTTGACAAGTGTGCAAAACCTTGAAACTCCACACTACCCGTTTTTCTGACGTTTTCCCTGACAGATAAGTAACAGTCATGCAGAGGGTTTGAGAGAATCAGGACATACAGTAGGGCTGCCGGTCCGGGCTCAGGACCTGGATGTCCATGGGCGAGTACAGGGCAGACAAGATCTCTCTCCTTTTCTCTCCCGTCCTTTTGTTACAGGCGTGGATGGAGCGCGTCTGCCAGTCCGTCCAGTACAGAGTGTCCCCAGATAATGTCAGAGCAAAGGGATGAGTAAGGCTACCTTCGACCACTTTTTGCCTTTTTGGGAGAAAGAGCAAGGATTAAAAATGGATTGCTTCCACTTGTTACCACACGTTACAAAATCTAGCTTTGTGAAAACTCATATAGGAAATGTCGTCTTTCATATTCACTGGACCAAGAGATCCACCTGGTGATAAAAGTGACAATCAGACTGAAAAATGTAAAATAAGGTTTTACCCCTTCATAGCATTAGGACACAAATATATTGCGTTTCAGAGCATCAAAGTATCTGATTCGGGCTCTGCACTGACCCCTGAAGTTCCTTTAACTTCAGGAGCTTTGCAAATACCCAAATACAAGTAACTTTTCAAGGAAACTTAGGTCCAAAGAGTGCTCCTCTGATTAAAGTAGTATATGACATCTTTGCCCAGAACTTCAGTTGCCCTCAGTCTTTTCTTCTAGCAGAAAAAGGACGAAACGACCTATGAGTCTCATTAAAAGACTCCTTTTAACTTTTTCTGCAGCAGAAACAAGTATTTTTCAGATTATTTTTAATGTAGAGCAAAGGTCAGTTACACTTGTTCTAAAACTAAATATTTATAATTAATACAAATCAGAAACATTTCAGATGTTTTTTTCAATGACATACAGCCACGCTTCCGAGAATTAGCTGAACTGAAAGACACAAACACATGACATTTCTAACATGTTTTCACAGGATCCCAAAATTTTTCCCTGTTGCAATAAATGTATATAATTTAGATTCAGTCGTTTTGAAGATACTTACTAAGTCAGAGGAGAGATGCCTGACAATTCCTCAGTCAAAACACTAGGTACTCAGTTTTCACAAAATTCATGCATTTTAGGTATACACAAAGGTACGCACACACCTTTCAGACCAGTGTTATGACACAGCAAACCATTATTCAAAATTTTTCATCATACAACCTCGAGAAAGCTGAAGAGAAAGCTCAGTGTCATCCTGAAGGAAAATGAGGAACTTAATTTTCTTATACCTATATTCAATCTGCATTCAATTTTTTTTTCCACCAAAGATATTCAAGGAAAAACAAAAATCAGCTAACATTTGGCAGGGAAAGGACTCTCTTTCATTTTGAGCAGCATAGGTACTTATTTGCATTTTCCGGGGGGGGATAAAAAAGTACCCCCAAAATTCTTGATATACATTCAGACATGGATAAGTTTAAAACAGACTGACACATGCAAATGAGTACTGGCATATATATGAGAAAACAAAATTATTAATAATCTTTCTCTTCTAGAGATAAAATTGAAACTGTTCTAAAAATTCTGTCTTTCTAATTACGACTAATTATCTTACCATAAAACACAACAGAATAAATACAAATACTAATTTCACTTTCTCTTTCCACTCTCACCATTGCTCTTTCCTCTTAATTAATAACAGCAGTGGCTGTATCCTAATATCATAACAGCTGTTTTCCACTATGTATTGCCCCTATTTCCATCATTCTTAGATATCAAGTCTCCCTTTCTCCTGTAATTACATCTCTTGAAATAGTTCCAGAAAATGTGGTTGCAAATTGAAGCCTGCTAAGAGGCAGATTTCTCCAGTACCATTAATCCACTACATAGAATGCAAATTTCTTTTTTATTTGAATTTTGAGGTAGTCCTGAATGGATTCTGGGATGGCAGGGGTGGAAGCATTTGAAACATCACAGATTTCTTTATTGTCATGTATGAGTGAAACTTGCTCCATATTTAAGGAGCAGAAACAACTTCTAAAGTTACCATCTAGTCTGAACCCTTACTGAAATCCACCTTGACACCAGAATCCAGGAGCCCCAACTTCACAGACTTCTGTTTCAACACTAATCAGGGGAATGGAAAAGGGAATAAATAAAAATTTCATTTAAAAGGAGTTATCATTAAGATCAATCTTCATAGCATTTTATGAATATGCTTAGCACTTCAGGATTTATTACATTGGACAATACCTGAAAGTTCACGTGCAGTTAGACATCAGGAACTTCCAGAATGGACACTGTACAGGAATGTTCTGACATCAAGCATGCATTTACACGCTCTAGCAGCTGAGTAAAATATGCAAGAGTGAGCCAATTTTTTCTTAATGCAAAATACATTATTTTTTCCTAAAATGCTATTTGATTTATGGTTCAACAGAAATCTCTTTGGGAGGTGGGGCATTGATCTATCACAAAGTAATTTGGACAGATTGCTGGAATTAGCGTATTCAAAGGCTTGCTCCCTTTCAGGTGGCCCTTCTCTACCTTAAAATGAGCACAACAGATTTTACTTGCCAATTACAACCTCAAGGTTTACACATACATAAGTAAAGTCTATACAATTTGTATGTGCATGAAAACTGCAGAAACAGCCTGGAAACCTCAGGCTCTGCCACTTGCCCCCAAATCACACAAACATATTCATGTTGTATTATACGAAAATCTTTCTTTCTGCCTACGAACCTGCAGCCAGACTTTGAGCTGCCACTGCCTTCTGCAAAGGCCTTTTCCCTTGTCTACACCTCGGACTGTCAGTCAATACTTGTCACTTACTACAATGCCACCATTATCCAGCTCTTGCACAGTGATCTCAAAGGAACTTCAGAGTGCTTTATAAAGGACTTCAATATTGCTATTGCTCTTTTATGACTGTGAAAATCAGGCATAGAATGCTTCTCAGTAAAAAAAATTAAATCGAAAAACACCGTGGAAAATGGTTTTTTGGGGAAGGCATATTATTCTATTACACAGAAATGTGTAAAATAGAACTCCTCCAACTTTTCACCAAGGCAAAACAATTTCATTGACGCAGGCATTTAAAATGTTACAAAATCATGAAAATGAAAATGTCATTTAAAACTACCTGAAGACCAAAGTCAGACAATAATGCAGAGATTACTCTGGCAGGACTTTTTACTGCATATGACACTCACCCTTCAGGACCAACAGAACCTTCCCATTGAACACTGCACAGATGCAATCTCAAATGCCTAAGACTGCCCTGCCTGCAGTATCACATCTCCATGTCTACAAAAGCCAAAACTCAACAGCACACTTGGAAAGGAGCCACCAAACAAAATTTCCATACTGCGCTTCCCAGCAAGCTTTAGGAAAATCTGCTTCCTAACTGCCTGTTGTCTGAAAAAACCTGAATTTAGTTAATTAATAGGCATGACATAAAGGACATCTTTGGATGGGGCCACGAACAAGTGTGTCTCAATGTGTATTTCCTGTTGGTAAAAAAAAAACATTAACAATACTGTAAAATCCAAGTCACTAGTTAAACGTTATATTGCCTAGGGTCAAAAATAAGCATCTCCAACTATTTTCAAGACAAGTTAGAGCCTAAAAATGAAAAATTCTGCTGTACAAGAAGGCTGTGTACATTCTATAGTGAAACACTGATACAAACAGTCTTACTCTTAAAACCAGTTTTATAGTATGTGAGGCTATTTTCTGCAAGGCTATTAAGAACTGCATTTCAAAAAACTGATAAGGTATTTGCATTATTCCAGACTACTGGGAAAAAAAAGTCTCATTCCAAAATGAACACAGAAAGTGAGAAATAACTTACACCTTATTATAGACTAAAGGAAACTTACCTAAAGGAGCCATCCAGATTTGCCCTATGAATGAAACTCAGTTTTGCGTCAGCCCAGTAAAGTTTCTGCTCGTCAAGATCTATTGTGAGTCCATTTGGCCAATAAATATCGGAATCAACAATTATCTTCCGCATGCTGCTGTCCATTCCTGCCCGTTCTATTCGGGGTGTTTCACCCCAGTCAGTCCAGTACATGTATCTGAAAGAGACATACACAAATTAAGCCACAAGCCATGCTGGGGTAGCAGCTCTTTGCAAAGCCTGTAATGGTACATACATACAGCAGAGTATAGACACCAATCTTTACTCCCAAAACCTTCACATACTTATTAAAGTAAACCAAACCCCAGGCCCACAGGGCACAAAAGAAGTCCTTCATGAAATCATCTCACAAGCTTTGCCTCGGCGTAACGTATTTACCATTCTTTTCCAATGCTGGGCAGTACCTAATTGTCACAAGCATTTACAACTGAGTACCATCCTTGTGTGGCCAGTTATTAGAAGCTAATATCCTAAATCACATTCTGAAGCAACTAATTACCTATCCAAGCAGGCAATGACCACAGCTTAACCTCCTTTTCCAAATCTAGAGAGAAAAAAAGAATAAAATCAAGTGTCCTGAAATATGTTTCTGTCAATAAATAAATCATGACTCCATGAAGACTTAGACATTAAATTTTTGGATATTTTTTCCCCCTTCCCATCCATGTCCCAGTTTCCCTGTCACTCCACCTATGGGCAATTTAAGTAGCCTGAATAGACAGTAACAGCACATACCAATTGGAAAGGACCAGGTCAAAGTGTGGCAAATCACACAACGTCTACATGAAAAGTTGAGATTGTACAGTTACAAGAGAAATAGTCTGGTTAGAAGAGGACAGCCAGTTCACAGCTGGTAAACATTACCCAGCATCATATATCCAGCTTGCAAGTTCAGCATGCAAACACAATACAGCCAACTCCAAGCACAGCTGCCCCAGGCCAGTCAGAGAAATGATACTGCTTTCCCAATGCCATCACAGCCATTTGGGGCACGGCTCTGTGTCAGGAAGCCTTTGCCCTGAGTAAGTCCTCAAACATAACCAGTATCTGTGCACTGGACCCATCACCTCCCCGGGCTCCCCGAGCTGTATTAGACCAACAGGAGCACCAGCTGGGCACCAGCTGGGCAAGCACACTGAGCTGCATCTAAGCTAAGTCCTCCTAACACTGGAGCTCCAGAAAAGCATGGTGAAGAGACATCTATTCAGTCTTGCACAATGCTTAGCCAGATGTTTCATAACCCGGCTTATCCCAGACGCTCAGCTCCTCTGAAGAAGACAGCACTTGCTATGCAACCACAGTGGGAACCACAAAGGAAGTAAATGAGTGTGGACTGTGAAAACACACTTATACACAAAAGCTTCATGCTTTATTTTATGAAAGAGAATGCTGTCCACTTCAGGGATGGTGTGGGGACTACATTTGTAATCGCTGTCATGTTCCTCTGCAGGGCAGTCTCCCTTTGCAGCACAAGACCCTCCTGCAAACTGCAGGGGCTCTGTAGCTGCTTTACCTGCAGCTGGGGCCATTTCAGCCAAGGAGGAACAGGCAGCTCTACAGTTATCCCCAGAAAATGTCCCTCACAACACACTTAACTTTAAAATGCTCTGATCTCCAGGTGCATCCTACATCCCAATTCAGGCAGATCTAAAGTGCTGTTCCAGGGGCCTGTGTTCCCAGGGGCAGTTCCAGGGCAGTCACAGCACCTGCTTGGACCATTCTGATCACAGCAGCATTTATAATCATGAGCAGTTTACCCCACTGAAGAGGGGAATATAGATAACCATAGAGATAGAGAGACAGAAAGACAGAAATTGCTCACTTGTATCACAACACACACACACACCTGAGTGTGAGGGTAAAACAAGTTTTCTATTGAAATAAAAAAGCTTCCATGCAGGTGAGTCCTCAGGTTTCTGAGACAGCTCATATTAGAGTGGCTGAGGCAGAATCATGTCCCCAGATGCCTTCCCAAAGCTTCCTCAGCTCCAGCAACCAGGATAGACTGACTGCTCCTGAAGAAGCAGCAGCAGCAGCTGAGAGCTGCCCCAGTTCACAGGACAACCTATGAATGTAAATTGCCACTCATTTTGGTTTTCCTTAACAAGTCAGGCTGTAATTTGTGGCAACTCAGACTGTGTGGGGAAGCAGCTATTGACAAACAACTAAAGACAGAGAAAAGCAGACATAAAAAAACCTGTCTGCACAACCAGCTGCTGAATCACACTGTGAAACTGATATGGCCAAATACTCATTTTTGGTCAGGTCAAATCAGTTCTCTGATCCAGCTCATCTGCACTAGCTTGCACCACCTGCATCCAACTCTACAGGAATAAAGACAGACAAAAGATGGACTGTTGAATGAAGAAAAACATAGCTATTAGAAGTGACTTTGGGCCATATCATGTGGGTATTGAAATGTATAAATGCAGACTAAAAAGGAGCTTAGACCAAAATGAAAAATCCCATGAAAGTTACCTAAAAGAAAAAACAGTGGAGACAAAACTAGCTAAGTCCTATTAAACCCTTAAAGCAGATTAAAAGGATGAAAAAAATCCCCTAAATTATCATAGAACAAAATTTCTTTCCTCAAGTCTTCCATTAAAATTGCAGCCTGCACTGAAGCTCAATGCATTCAGATGAAGGGGAAAAAAAAAAATTTGTAAACCAAAGGGCCCTCATGGCTTTTATATGATATTAAAGGAGCTCCAGCTCAAGAGCCCTTTTCCCAAATAACACTGTTTAATTTCATGGGTGATGTGTGTTTACTCTTGGCCTCACAGAGACTGCTGTACAAAAGTAGTACTTTCAAATTCACACACGAATTTGTCACAGGAAAATTACATCTCTACATTTCAGCTCATTACCAGGCACCAAGCTCAACGTTATTCAAAGGTTTAACACTGTGTGGTATTAGCAAAGTAACCGCACCACAAAGAAAGGGTTGGCAGGATGAAGATGCACTTAGACAACATGGGGAACAATCTGAATGCAGGCAGCCTTCTTTCAAAGCACTTCTCTCTCAGCTGGACGTTTCTAAAACAACATACCCTGTTCACCACCTTGTCCTGACTACAGGATCTCTGCAACCTCCCAAGTATCATAAAGCTGATCTTCTCAGTGAACTTTTCAGAGTGAATCTCCGCAGTAACCAAACACCTACTGAGGTAAAGGTTTCCTTCCTTCCTTCCGTGCACTCCACAGAATCCCCATGGTCCATCACAGGAGTGCATGCCAAGCCATAGAATGGCAAACACAATTTTTGCCTCCATTTAACCCCCTCTCCTTTTCAAAGAGGTTTCTGTCCTTTCATCAGGCAGCAGGTGCTGAATTGCCATGAATTCTAGGAAATCTGCTCTGATTTGGGGATCTCTCAGCACATCAAGACCCTGAATTGGGAGCCTGGAAATCAAGGTAAGAAGAGATCAGCTGCTCCTACATCAGGACGGCTCTCCTCTGGTCTAAGTGAGCCCATTTAAAACCACACCACTGCCAAATGGAGCACTTCTCCCCTGGTGCCCACCTCTGGTGTTGATGTTAGCATTCTGCAAGGAAACAAAACAAAAAACCCAAAACCTTTCAGTTACCTTAGCAAATTATTTGTCTGACCAATGTTCCCCCAGCAGTGGTGCTCAGACAGAGGAGGCAAATAAAGGCAACAACCAGCCAGCTGAAGCCACCTGTGAAACTTGCCCAGAGAAAGAGGCATTTCTCATCGACTCCCCCTAGGCAAGTCACTCACCTCTGACTCTGCAATTAGCTAGGGCAGTCCCTTTCATCCCTCTTCTTCCACCCTTCTCTAGCCTAACATCTAGGCTCTTTTGACATTTCTTTGGCAGCACAAGGCACAACACAGCACTGGGCATGAGACTCGTACAGGCCATAAAATGTCATGTTTTAACTGCATGCCTGTGAGGGATTTTCAAGAATGCACAGCATCAAGTTTTCCCTTTTTTTGCCCTCCTTTATTTTGAGTGACAAATTCAAACCAATTGAGTGACAAGTTCAAACCAAATTAAAAATACAGTGTCCTGGCTGAAACACAGAGTCACCTGAAGACAGAAATTTTTTGCACGAGTTATAAACCCTAGAGAAAAGAAACATCCATGTTATTATGGAAAGAATGGCAGAGGCTTAGCTAAACCAGCACTGCAAACTTAACCAGAACAGTAACAAGAGAAATTTTTGGGGCAGGGGGAAAACTACCTTGATATGATTTGTGATGAAGAGAAAGACAAAGGCTAACTACCCTTGAAATAACACATGGATCTGATTAAAAATATTAGTCTCCTGTCAAAAGTACTGAAATCTGCTTGCACTAGCTGGTTCATCACAGAAAGAGTGACACAGGAAAAACAGTGGAGAAATTAAAGATTTTAGTAATGTCCTGAAGTAATCATTAGGCCTCACAGCTTGCATCTTCCAAATGCCTCCAGTCTACAGGATCAATTCTTACACAAAGAGCAAGCACTTTTGATTGCAGCTTTATGGACAGGGGGAGAACATGGCAAAAATCTCCAAGTGGCTCCTCAGAGAAAGAAATCAGTCTGCATGTCTTAACAGTTTATATGTAGGAACTGATTTGATTCATCCTGATTTAAATTAACCTTAATTCAGGAGCCTGGAGTGATAACTGACATATTATTTCTGCAGAGGGGAATAAAAAAAGGGCTTTCCTAAATTTATTTTTCAAAGAATGCTCAAGAATCCACATCTCTTATTGGCCTCAACAAAAAACAAGCACTTTCAAACAGTCAAGACATCATCAATGTTTCTGGGACAAATGATGGTTCAGGACTGGGTTTTTTGTTTTTCAAATAGAACCTATTTTGGTGGTGTCAACAATCCCTATCGTTTTCACCTCACCATTTAAAAAAAAATCGGTATTTAGCCCAGATAACATTTCAGAAAAATAAGTAGAGTAGGCAAAGAATCTCAGTCTGGTACTACCTGTGCTATTGTGCCTCCCAGTTTTTGAAGCCAGTTGAAATGATGCACACTGAATAATAATGAAGAGCCTAAGGCAAGAATTTGGGTAGTTTTTTGTTTGGTTGATTTTGTTAGTGGTGGTGGTGTTTTTAAATGTAAATTACAGAGTTTTAAATACCCCTGGGCCAGGGCACACCATAACAATTGTAAGAAACTAAAAATATCAAAACCAGTATCTTTGTACACATTAGATCAATCACATTTTAGGACTGAGATCTGGCATCTGAAGAGTTTTATATCCTGCTTGCATTGCAACAGGTCAATAAAAGCCTAACTGCACGGAGGCTGTAAAAGAAAATGAAAACATGAATTCCTATAGAGCTAATGAAAGAGGAAAAAAACCCTTGTGAGCAAAATTCACTGCTAAGCAGCTATCACAAATCAATACTCTTAAAAAAAAAAGTAACCAAGCAGCACTACAGAAGCTCTGAACAAAACGCAGACCTTGGGCAAACTTGTGGGTTACTTTATCTAGTTCTTCAGAGATGCTTAAGTGTCTTCCCCCCCGTACTGGTTTTTAACCTTACCTTCAGACTTCCAAGGCAGAAAGGAAGGAGGGGCAGGGCGAAAAAGAGACTAACATCAAATAATAATTTCACAGCACTTGCACCAATTCTGTCCCTAAACTGAACTGCACTTAGCTACACCAAAGAAACCAGCAGGAACAAAGCAGAGCAAAAGCCAAAGCTCCACCAAAGATATGATGTAAATGTATACTTCCTTCTGAACACATAGCCACTAACAGTCCATCCAGTCCAGTAGCCAGAAGCACCAGACCTAAGAGAGTACATAAAATTCCGTTACTGCTCTGTATGTAAGCACAGTAGCTGCAAGCTTCACTACCAAGCTTTCTAGTCAGAACTGAATTAAATGCAATTCAACTGCAGTCAACAAGTCACTGAGTTTTGACATATAAATTACCACATTGAATCAGGGCTTAAATGGTGCTTCCCTTCTATCAGAAGAATGGGACTGAAAACCACCTTGCAAAAATAAACAGATTTTGAAGTTGGCAAACTGCACCCCAGTGGGGTTTTTTGTTGGCTTTGTTTTGGGGGTTGTGTTTTGGTTGGTTCTTTTTTGGTTGGTTGGTTGGTTTGTTTTCTTTCCCCTGCTGAACTCATTTCAAAATTCCAGGTGCAGGAGCAAAATCAGGATGAAGACTGTATTTCCCCTCAGTTTTAGAGCTGCAGGTCATTTCTGATTTCCTGGTGCTTCATGTCTCTTGTCATCATTTTTGCAAAGATTACAAATCAGGGCTGTGCCCTGCAAGAGCAGCAGATCAGCCATCTGAGCTGGAAGGTATCACAGACATAATAAAAAGCAGCCAATGCTGCCCAAACACTTTTTTCCATCTCCCAAAATGCAGCACAGTTGCCAAACCTTACATAACCTGCTTACACAAAAGGGGCCAGTTGTACAGATGATATAAATCAGTACAAACTTCTCCAATTTCAACAATGTTCTCGAACTTATACAAGCCCATGGCACAAAACAGGAGTTTACAGGAAATTGCTATGAAGTTTAGATTCCTGCACATTTAAAACTTACTTCCCCCATCCCACCTTTGAAGCTACAAAAACTCCACTGTGAAATTAAATAGCCCCAACTGGTTACAGAAGAAAAGAACGTCTATCTCGCATAGCATTAAGCTGCAAATTACTTACTCAAATTACCTTTTTTTTTTCTTTTTTTCAAGCACCAAATTTTGAGACCTGGATGTTCTTGACAAAATCAGTACATCAAACCCAAAAATACTGCACAGCAGGTAATCATTACAACTAATCACATCGTATTCAAAGATGTGTACAAAGCAAACAAAACCTTTGACAACCAGCCTTCTCCACTAGAGTTTTCCTACAGTGTCTTTTATTCTGACTGATTTATTCTTTTAAAATACATATATCATAGACATATAGTGTAGTATACCATTGGCAACTGAGAACAAAGAGGAAAGACATAACTTCCTGTCAACTAATGGATGCTCAAGTATTATTGAAGCGCTTGCAAGAAAAGACCCCATCTTTCCCTGCTCACTCATATGGAAAAGGAGTACAACATCCTAGTGATCTCTCAAAGCTAAACAAGCTCACATTCAATACAGTTTCAAGGACCCCTTAAAAAGTCAGGTTACACGACAGCGTGAAGCTGAAAAATCCTTGGAGGGAAGGACTCAAAAAGATTTCCAGAACATTCATCTGCTAAAGGAGGTCAGCAGTAAGGAGACACTTGCAACACTACTGGGGGGTTGCACATGCTTTGCATGTTATGCACTTTCCCCTCTAAAAGCACGTGCTAACACATTTGCATGCAAAAGCTACAGAAAACAGAAAAACAACTCACACAGCCAGGTTCTGAGTACCTCTAAGGCTGGAGACTGCACATCTTCTCTGGGCCACCTGTTCCTGTGATTCATCACACTCGCAGGAGAGAAGTTGTTTTTTTTCATTTAAGCAGAATTTTCTCTACTTCAGTTTGTGCCTGTTGCCTCTCGTCCTTTTCCTGGGTACCACTGAGGAGAGTCCAGCTCCATCTTTACGCCTTCGCACGCACTGATAAGATCCCCTGAGCCTTCTGTTTTCCAGGATGAACAATCCCAACTCAATCAGCCCTGCCTTCAGTGGTGGATGATCCAGTCCCTTAACGATCTCTGAGGCCCTTGGGTCGGCTCACACCAGCATGTCTGCGTCTCTCTCGTGCTGAGGAGCCCAGAGCTGGGCACAGCACTTCAAGGGTCGTTTCACCAGCACCGAGTAGAGAGAGAGGTTCCTGATCTGATAGCAGCGCTCCTGATGAAGCCCAGGAGTGCTGCTGGCTTTCTTGACAGCAAGGGCATATTGCTGCCTCATATTCAGTCCATTGACCCCAGGCCCCCTTCTTCTTTCACAAAATGTTATTTTGAGTCCAAATCTCACTACATTCAACCCATTTTAAGACACACTGCAGACACTCAAAATTCAGGGTACCCTCATATCAAGAAGTGCAGAATAAACTGCTGAACTCTCCATCAGCTTGTGAGCTAAACCCAGTCATGACTTAACTACATCCACCTGAAGTTAAACCTAGATTTCTTCCTCGCTCCATAAGAAACACTGCATTAAAACCTATCGGGGCAGTCCAAAAAATTGTATCTACACATTGTACTGACTTGATGGAAGAGGGGTGCAGCAAACGTATTGAACAAGAGTAATCCAACTGTGCAAGTCAGGTGCTCTCTTATCCACAGATCTCACAGCTGCCCTTAAACATTTAGCTCCAACCAACACATTTTGTTTCACTGTGCTGATGCGCTTTAACTCAATGTTTGGGGAAAGGTACACTCCAGCTACAGACAGGAGTTTGTCAATGCATGCAATCTCAACATGTTCATTTGCACGCTTGTAATTTTAAACACAGCAACAAACAAAACCTTAAGAACACCTTCAGCAGGTGGAAAAATTTGTACTTCAGCTTATACTAATGCTTAATTTTACACTAAAAAAAAAAAAATTAGAAACATGTTTGGAGTTAAACCAAAGCAACCCATTCATGACAAACAGAATAGTGCCAGTCCAGCCAGACCAACATGTTGCACATGCCATGATCTCCACATCGTGGAGCTATAAAAAGCACCCATTAAGTCATCTAATCAAAGAGCTTCCATCACCTCTTTGGTCCCAGAGCATTCCTGACTTCGCCCAAGAAACCACTGCAACACACACCGGCACCGTGACAACTAAGCTGTTCCTTCTGTTCCCTCAAGAAATGGTGTAGAAATTCAGAATATAAGAATACAATTCCCAAACTACTTAATAAGACTAAAAGTGTATAGGGCAAAGAAGTTTCAGTCTCCAGGACTCAATATAGGAGGAACCATAGAATCTGTAGCAAAAGAAGAGTGCTAACAGGGGAGGGAGTTCAGTGGGGTTATTAAGGAAGTCTACACATTACCACCTCTTTCCCATGCAATTTTGGGGGGCTGGGGAGAAGTAAATCACTTTTCCCATCATCTCTGAACAGGCAGGTCCGCTCTCAAATGAAGCAAAAGGTCTTTGAACAATATATGCCCCTTAGTCATATCTATGAGCAGGAAAAGGGAGAAATAAGCAGAAGAGACTAATGAACTATTTAAAGAAAGGCTGTCACCATCAAGGACACTCATCTGAAAATTAGAGTGAATAACAATTCCCGCAAAAACTTCAAGTTTCTTATGCATGAGATTATTTGCAGCTATTTGGAGACACATATCAAAAGCTTTCCAAGTCCCAGAATTTACAGCCATCCCAAGATACTGGATATGACTCTGAACCAATTTTACAGTTGAGTACTTCTCTTTTATTTTAAGATAATAATTGTGCTACTCATATATTACAGAGTTTCAAATAACTAACCAAAAGCTTCAAAATAATTTTATACTTGCAATTAATTACTAACTAGAAGCACACAGGATATAAACTAATCTCTAGCTTTCAGGCAGCAATAAGCATGTTTCACTCAAAACCCGGGCATCTGCTGCATTTTAAGCAAGTAGCGATGAGTTAGAGTCTCTTAAAAGCACAGCCTTTACTCAAAGGATGTTTCTTGCTTTTCTTCTCCACCACTTGCAACAGTCACAAGGTTTTCTTCAGTATTCCCTCTCCTCTCAACTATTCCAAAGGAGATTAAGGCCAGAAGATACACTGCTTAAAAGATGTCATCATTCACACTTATTTGTATCAAAAAGCCTCAGTCTACTGCAGCTCATACAGATCCCAATAATTTCAACACAGCAGGCCAACACGCTTAACCTTAAGGACCTGCCATGCTGCTGTGTGGGACCAAGGTCCCGGTGAATCACCAGTAAACACCACTGCAGTTTTAAGTGCTGATATAAACACAGTTGTGAGTCAGAACAGCTACAGGTCTGGTTCACGGTTTTGCTGCGACACTGAGGAAACACTGGATTAACAACTAGGCATGTCTGAGGCTTTTAATTTTAGACTCTGAACTGAAAGCTTTCAAACTGTGATAGCTGTCCCTTCTATAGCCATTTTTTAATATCCCATTTGGCACATTTACCATCTAATCCTTTCTTCAGTGCCAAATATACCTTAGGTCAATGACAGCCACTGCTTGCAGATTTTGGCTGATTTACCACAAGCAACCTGAGGCAATGGCTAAGTTGGGCTATGGCACACACTCTCTTAATGCTGTTCAGAACACGATTAGACTTGTTTTAATCTCTAAACTAATAGCCATTCTGAGGAATGCCAAAACAGATGATTTATTTTTAGTACTCCATAATTTTTTTCTTATTGCTGCATTCTAATTTGTATCTTATTTCCTTTCCCTGAAGCCTTTCCAATTCCAAAAGGGGAAGATTGCTCCATAAATGAAGTCAGGTTCTGTGGTGGTCCACTGGCATCGGCACTGCCTCTGCCCAACAGACCCACACCACGCCATGGAAGACTTTTCAAGAACTAAAATGAGGGAGGAGATGTAGAGAGAGGTTTGCAGCTTTCCTTCAGTCAGTCAAACCAGTTAAAAGGTCCTTATTCTCCTTTTTCACAAACACCATTTCTACAGACCCCACCAGAGTTAGCAGGCCAGCTCAGGTATGGCAAATTCAACAACCCCAGTGACTACACCAAGTGATGACTGCGGTTATACCTGCACCAAAAAACCCACAAGACAGCACATCTTTTATTGAGGCAAGCAATTTTTATCTTTCCTTAAAATAACCATTTCACAGACATTTCACAGATGTCTCATTTAGCTCTTTGTGCTTCAGCAAACGGAGGGGCAGAAATTTTTCAAGCACTACTGTCTGCTGAACAAGCCAAGCTATAGAAAATACAGCCTGAACTTGGACAGTAAGCTCGCTCCAGAAGGTAACACAGCAGCCATCACACAAGCAGGAACAAATTCAAGATTTTTATTAACCAAAGTAAATATCTCTAATACATTGTAGACTTTAATAATGTGAACTAACTACTTCATTAAGCACTTAGTGAAAATCAGATATGAGGATTATGGATATGCTACAGATCCTCAGAATCAGAGCCCTGCATTACATGGAGAAGGTAACAAGTCTTGAGATTTTTATGTCGTAGATTTAACGATCCTTGTCAACACACGTTCCAGGGTGTTCAGATCTAAGACCTTCCCTACAGGACTGAGAATTAACTCATTTGTTTTGGCTACTCATTCATGCATTCTTGTGAAAACTTCTTTTCAGGAAACTGAAGTTTCCTTGCCATGACATGTGACAAAAACTTGTTTTTCAAATACATTCCTCCTTCTTCAGACAATGTTCATGATATTTAAGTTCTTTTGCACTGCATTGCAGGGAATTTGAGCTACCTCTTTTAGCTGGACTCAAGTAAAATCTTTACAAACAATAAATTCAGTTTTGTTAGAAGTCGCTATCCTGAAAACATGGAAATACTTATGCAAAAGCCGCAAATTCCAAGTTAATAACACCAACACTGCAGAATCCCCCATCAGCCATCTACCTATCAAGAATGTATATAAATGCTAATGTTCTCCAAAGCAATAACAAGAATTTAAGCCTAATGTCCTCCATTATATAAACTCAGCGTCACATAACCTACAGCAGGACTGGGATCTAAATGTTCAAAACAAAGCATCAGCAAATTTACACAAAAATATTTTGTACACTCCTCTGTCTTCTTAGTTTATCCTTCATTTCAGGGAAGAATAACTGGATTATCACATATTCTGCATCCTTTAATTCCTAGAATATACAGTGGGTGCAGCAAGAAAGTTTTAACGGGTTATGGGAAAGAATGACGTTACATATTAAGCTGACTCCTGTTCATTATGATACTCTTTCAGAGCATCAGAAGACCCTGTACAATTAATGATTTTCACTAGCTCTGGGAAGAAGAGAGACCCACAGATAAGCTTCACAGTGTCTCCCAGCTTGCCTTAGAAAAGTGAAATTTTAGGAATGCACTGAATGATCATTAGGGGAGAGGGATCTCTCTTTTTGAGTCATAACCTTGAGATAATCACTGCCTTTAAAGAAGGAAGATAGGCTGAGTGTGCAAAAGATGAAGCTCTGTTTAAAAATGACACTAAACCACCATCATCTGACTTACTACTTAGGAAGCCCATCAGAACATCTGAAAAATCATACTCCTGAATGTCAACTGGAAATCACAGAAAAACAGGCTTCAAAAGGAAACTCCAGACATCAACCAGCCCATCTCCCATGTCCTAAGGCTTGGTCATTACACTTCTGATGTTCCTGAGAGATGATCGCTGTATATTCAATATGCTCTCTATTCTCTCAAATTAGTCTATGTCTTGAAGAATTGCACTCAAAATGGAATAAAATCTACTCATTAAGCAAACACCACTCTGGGCATAACACCCCACTGCAAACACCACAACAGGGAGTCCTCTATCCACCTCTGCAGAATAGCCTTACTAAAGCTGAAAGACAAGAGAAGGTGTCACCATTTGGGACAACGACATGTTGTTTTCTCAAGAGAAGGAAATTAGATTTGCTTGACTTGGAGCAATCTAGACAAATCCATGTTCGGGTACTAATAGTACCAGCTAAACATTTGCAAACTGCTTATTTGTCCCATTTTGCTTCTGGAAACTGAAGTTGACCAATGAAGTTTTCTTCCTCATTTTCTAAGCTTCCCACCAATGCTTCTCTAGTAGAAACTGCTAAAAGGACAAAATCACATCTACGGAAATTCTTCCAAACTGAAAGCAAATGACTAGCCACTGACAGATTGCCTCAACCAGTTTTAAGAATTGAAGTATGAACTTCATCAGATTTCATGATCCAGAAAAAAAAACCCACAAACGTACTCAGGTGCTCTGATCTAATCTAATTTTAGCACAAATTCTTACTCTTCTAACAGCTGTAGTAGTACTGTATTAGCCACCTGATTTCAAAAACTTATTAACAAAAAGACAAATAAAAAGGTATTAAATGGTTCTTTTCTTCTACTGTCCCACACTTTTCTTTCCCTGAGAATACCTGGAACAAAGAACAACTGGTTCTATGGGAGCTCAGCCCCAGAGCCTGTTGTGCCAAAATCAAATGTCATGATCACTATTTCCAGATGTACCTAGGAAATATTTCAGAACTACCAGGTGAAATGAAGTAGGTGTAAAAGCAAACTTGATTGCTTTATTCCACAAATATATGTAATGTCTGATTCTTTAAATTTTCTTTAAAGTTTAATATATTAGTTATTCGGGCAAACCTGTCTTTGATTCAACACTTAAAGAAACAGTCAAAAGGCAAGGAAATGCTTCCACTTATGAGAAGTCAGTGGCACTGGCATTTCATGCAAAGTGCCACACCACTCCCTGTAATCCATCTCACTGTGAAATACTCAATTTAACATCACATTCGCTCTTTAAATATACTACTGAACTCTACATCTAATTAATCAACATTAATTAATTCTGCATAGATTACTTGCTGTCAGGATACAATAGGATTCCTGTTAACTTATTTAAAACACCTCTATACAACAATTTGCTGTGGGAAGAATTCCTTTCGCCTAAAGGCATCTATAGGGAAGGTAGGATTAAGAGGATAAGGGCCCCTCTGGAAAAGTCCTTTGGCCCAACACAGTCACCCCACTTTCCCTTTTGCTGGTAACGGCTGTACCTTTCCAGCCATTACCTGAAGGATACAGGCAGCTCCAGCATTTGGCGCGTCAACAAAACTAAGGGTTTTGTTTCTTTGGGTACACACAGTTTCATTTAGCATTTGTACACCCTTTATGTATTAATCATAAATGTACCTGTAACTCCTCACATTCATCTGGGAGGCCTTATGCAGGAAACACTGCAAAAATAACCAGACAAAGTTCCAGTCTGTGGCATGGAAGGTGCTGCCATGGTGATCTTAAGTTGCCCTCTGTTGCTTAGTTTCCATTTTCACTTCTCACACACCTAAAGCAGGGAGTTTCTCAAGAAACTGTCCATCTCCCAGAGCAGGATAAACCACCAAATACTTTATTTTTATGGTTTATACTAAACCCTTGCATTAACTCAGCATCATTTTGCAAAGCGGCCAGACTCAGTGAAAATATCAGTTAATGCCAGGTTTTCCTACAGGTGAGAAATCTACCTATGTATACCCTAGAGGAAGGTAAAGTGATCTCTGAGAAAGTGTGAAAATGGCACATCAGTGGCAAACCAGCTCACTTGTGTGGATCTGTGCACACAAGAGAAATGCACGTCAGTTCTCTTTCCTCGCTTTCACAAGGGTCCATCTAGCACAGAATATATTTATTCATCACTGCAATGAATGCCAGGCCCAAAGGACACAACACCAGCACTGCTTGTGCACAGGGAGAGCAAACAGCACACATGAAATAGGGGGGAGGACTGAAGAGGGAGGGAGGAACCATACACACATGCAAGTATTTTCAAGAGCACTAGAAGTGACACATTCAGTCTGTATGCTTTACTGTTTCCTAACACGGTCACCTTACAGCACTGAGAATCCACAGTTTCACCTGGATTCTTTTCCTTGCTGGCACAAACATTATTATTCAACATCATCACTTAAAAATATCCTGGTTTTGTTTACCAGAACATAGCAAGTGAGAATTCTCATTTCAACACGTGCAGATTTGCACATGTTGCTGTCTACATTAAACAGACATCACTTACAAAAACAAAATTAACTTACCAGACAAGATAACTGAGAAAATAATAATAATAATTTTAAAATGCTTGGAAAACTAGTTACTTTTCCAAAGTGCAATGGGATTAAGCCAGGTAATTATACTGGTTGAATATTGGGCTTGGCACCTAAGAACAGCTGTATTGTTCTTTTTGGCTCAAGGTCTGGGCTGCCATTTCTTGCCACAAAATATTTAAGCTCAAACATATGTTCAGTTACAGATCTTGAGAAAAATACCTCAGGAAAATGTAAAATGAAACAAAAGGCTATGTGTTCTTTTTCTTTTCAGAACTAAAAACTCAACATAAATCACCACCGTATCCATTTAAGCATTTAAGCCAAATTAATATTTACCCATGAGCCGGATCCAAAGCTATTGCCCTGGGCTGATCAAGGTCTTGCCAGAAGAGGACTTTTCTAGATGTTCCATTGAGATTAGCTACTTCTATCCTATTGGTTTCTGAATCCGTCCAATAAAGTTTTTTCCCAATCCAATCACACGCCAGGCCGTCCGGGGAAACCAGACCAGAAATGATGACATTCTGTACCACATTCCCAGTTTGGTTAATGTAAGTTTGCTTGATGGCTTCTTCACTCACATCTGTCCAGAAAACGATGCCTTGTGAATACTGGAAGTCAACCGCAGCAGCATCCTCTAAACCACTGACCACCACAGTGGACTCCAGCTTCGTGCCTCCAGCGTCCACGAGCCGGACATCCCGCCGGTTGGCAAAGAGCAGAAAGGGAGACGCTACAGGAGAAAAAAATGAAAACATGTTAGCATTACAGGCATCTACAGATGTTAAAAAGCTGACTATGTGTGTGGCAGAGAAGGATTTCTTTTCCCAGACCAGCAGGGCAGGGAGCACTGAAGAAGTGTCACAGAGGAGAAAAACGTGCGGTATCCAAAAATCTCTTCCTTCCCTATGTCAGACAGAGGTGTAAAAGAGAGATGGAAGAGCAGGACCAATTCTTTGTCTATGGAATATGAAAAGCATCTTCCACGTAGTTAAGAGTTCAAACTATGACCTTTCAACAATACCTTCAACAATACTTTCTGTCTGTTGTTCTAACAACAGACAAATCAGAGCAAATTAAAGTCTTCATGGTTTAAAAGCTTGGTTCAACCAGCTGAATTAGTAACAACATGCAGAAAGCAAGCTCCGATGCCTTTCAGTAGCAGGCTAGCAGCACTAGTTACAACATCCTGAAATGCTCCTACCAAGCACCTTCCCAAACAGCAAAAACTGTGACAGAATTTCAGTACTGTCTTCTCTCCCGCACAACAGCAAAAGAGAAATTCAAGACAAGAGTTTGATGGCAGACATGATGTAGGGTGTGGAAGTTTGTGGAGACTGCTGTTAGCTGAAAGAGGCAGCCAGAGCCAAAAGACAAAGTTTTCCCAGCTTTCCCAATCTCCCCCCAGTTTTTCTAACTCAAGCAGTAGCTGCTGGAGTTCTAAACCAGTCTCCTGCTGACTTCCACAGCTGCATGTGCAACCATTTCACTCGATGTGCTGCCTTCAATGCACAGCCAGCAAAGGTCCAATCATTTGCCACTCAACTCAAGGAACAACACACAGAATAGAGCAGCATATATAACATCTCCTATGGCTTCAAGCCTGTCATATAAATACCTTTAGTTTTAAATTCATGTTACTGTATGTAATATATAAGAGCTACTTCCTGATACTGTCTTTCAGATTCAATTCCTCCTGCACTTTTTAAAAAAGAAGACAGTTTATACAGTGTCTGAATTGCAGGTCTGCAATGCTGGCAGCCCTGTCACATGCTATTGCCTTTTTCATGGATTCTGGCTCTGGCTACATTCTCGCTGAAGACCGTGTGCCACTGCACATCCTTGACAACAGCTAACATGTTAGCACAGGTCAAGGACCTCAGTCAGAATATACAACTCAACTTCAGATGACCTCAAAAACATGCATAAAAATTCAGAGTTTTTATTATTATTCTCCATGGTCTTTTTTTTCCCCCCAAGTCAGAAAAGAGATTGCTTTATTTTGCTTTTTGAAGGAAGAGTATGCTGATGTAATAAGGAAAATTTACATCACCTGGTGATTTTAGTGAGGGTCTTGGACAGCAAAGAGAACCAATTGTTATCATTAATGTTTCACTGAAAACGTAGTATCTTTGTTCTCTACAATATTTAACTCAAGAAAGTTTATACAGCTTGAGGAGAATTACTTTTGAAGAAATGAAGTTTCAGTATCCCTCCTATTTCATTTCCTAGCTTGCCAAGTCCTTCTCTCAGTCATCTTCAAAAATACTAGGAATAGTACCAGGAAAGCCGGACAGGTTAGTTATTGCAAACAGACAAAAAATGTCTAGAATACCAAGTGCTTGTTTTCTTCTCTGCAACTCATTGGTTCCCCATAGCCACGTCTGTTTTAAGTGGCACTGCATCAAACCATTCGAACACTTGGGAAGTTTCATGTTAGAAGGCTCTAAGTCACACATTCTTTCAGGCAAAGACCTCAAGTTATGCACATTGCCTCACAAAACCAGCCCCACATCCAGTCAAAGATTAAAGCTGTAAAAAGCCTACGTAGAAATTTTTTTTA
Organism: Edolisoma coerulescens; assembly: GCA_013397115.1. NCBI lineage: Eukaryota > Metazoa > Chordata > Aves > Passeriformes > Campephagidae > Edolisoma > Edolisoma coerulescens. Next base: position 2,636,926 of record VWZW01001649.1, read on the forward strand.
AAATATTGTCCAAAAAACATGTTTAGAGGAACATGAATAGATGGATTTTCAACTAGACATTTCCATGCTGAAGGCATTATTAATGCTACCACAAAGGAAAAATGAACCTGAAATATCAAGTCCAATCAACAGCAGAGGAACTCAGCAGCTTCTTAACTAAAGATCAGACATGAAAAATGTCTAATCCAATCAGTATCAACATTATCCCAGCTCCCCATCCCTTTCAACAGATTTCTTCCCCACTGATGTACACAGTAGGGCAGCAGCACGCAGATAACGCGTTAACCACCGTGCTCTCTGTCACTTCTGTGCCTCAGAGTCATCCTGATGGAAGTGCAGCCGCATTGTGCTGGCCATGAGCACCCAGCAGGGAAATCACATTGCCCTGCTTGCAACTGTGTTAGAACTTCACTGCACACTGATTGATTATTGAAAATGGCCAGGCTTTATCCCCTTCAAGAACAAGTAAGTATTCCACTTCCTTTGGAGAAAGACAAAAAGAGAAGGCAGAACTCTGATTTTGAAAACTATATTCACTTCTCTGCTCCTCCCCACCAGACTATTTTTTGATCCAAAATTTCTTTTAAAAATGGTTACAGAGCCGGTTACAGAGCCCTTCTAGGGATATACTGGTTGGGAAAACAAACAAACAAGAAAAAGACAAAAACTCTACAAAAAACAGTGATCAAAAGAACTGCTTCTCTACACTAGTTCTTGCCTGGAATGCTGCTGAAGAAACCTCATGTCTCTCATATAAATAAAAGAAATAAAGCAAAAGTCAGAAAAGCAGTTAAGCACTCTGCTTCCACCGTCTTGTATTTATAACTTCAGGTCAGAATGTGATGGCTCATGAGCAGGCAAAGTTAGTTCTGGTAACTCTATAGCTTCCACTAAATACAACTTCCAAGGTGTCCCAAGAAAAGTTCGCAGAACTTTTCAAATTTTCAACACTCCCAGTTAGTAAGCAGTAAATCTGAAAGAGGCAACCAAGACAGCAAACGTGTTTCTAGAAAGGCAGATGCAAAGCATTTAGTTTCATAATATTACTAAGCTCAACAGTTTAGCAATTCAAAAAATTCATACTCTACACAATGACAACCAAAAGGGTTTTTAAGGCATTAGAATGAGAAACAAAGCTCAAAGAGCTTCAAAACAAACAGCATTGACCAAAACCTTGATTTGCTGTGCCATCAATAAACCATGCTAGAGGTCCAAGGTCATCCCACCCATACACGGTGCAAGTTTATTTTGAATCCCACATGAAAGTAGAATCAAAACTTCATTCCCAAGAACACGAAGACCAATCTCCTTCCAAACCATGCTATCTTCTCAGTCCTGAACTGGGCTTGATGGTCTACAGAACACCCTTATCCTTGATGCATTTAATTCTTTACTGCACAACTCTTGACAAGGCAAACTGGAAGGGCAATCAACAGGAGTTTCTGAGGAGAGGGATGGGGGAGACACAAAAAAACCAGCAGTAACTGACTACCATTAACTTTCAAATGAGCTTATTTGTTTCACAGGAGGAAACACCCCTTGCTTGAGAAGTTATTCCATGGTTAGAAGGTTAAGAAACTCAAACGAACACTCAGTGTTATGCTCTATTTTGATCAGCAATACTCTTGACAACTGCAAATTGCATGAAAAGGGAAACACCAGTTTCTATTTTGAAAAAATAGAAGAATAAACAGTGAAAGGATGAATGCTGAATGTGGAGGATAAACTGTTTATATCCAGTCTATTACCACCCAACTGAAATGACATTTTAATGCAGTCACAAAAAAAAACTATTCTTTTTCAGTAAAATTAGAACAGTTCATATTTTTCCATAATAGGCAATATTTAAAATGTCTGTACGTAGCTGCAGTTCACAGTCTTTGGACAAAACAAAAAAAGAACCTGAAATCCCACAAATTTTCAAATAAACTCTAAACAGATAACAGCCTGAACTATACAAAGTTACGGAATTTCTTCTTGCAGCAATTCTACAATCTTACTTGGATCGTGCAGTACTTGATCAAAACCACTTCATTCTAGAAAGACATATTATTTCTGTGCAAAAACCCACCAATTTTCCTGTGGTTTTCTGCTAACTGGAAAACACACCCTTGACTTGACAATGTAGTGAGCTATCTACACAGAGGCCTATTGTACAACCGTGTGAAAAGAGAGCTTCTCATCAGTCTATTAACAGCAGAAAAGGAAACACTTCTGATCAGGCAGGGTAAGAATCAAGCAAGGGTTCAATTTCCAGCTTTGCCTTTGATCCTTTAAATGCTCATTCCTTTTCTGTGGCCAATTACTAAATTTTAATTGTTTCACCTGCATCAGGAAAGTTCTTTTGTGCAGACATAACTTAAGACTGGAGGATTTGTACACTTTTGTATAATTCATTTGGTTGACCACCATAAACAGTATCAGTTTCTGAATTCAGTCATTAACCTCCATTGTTTTAATTTTACCCATCACATTTAGAGCACTTGAATTTTATAAAGTGCTTCAGGGGTACCCCGCTAGCCCCAGCAAAGTGATATGAAACAAACAACTAAAAAACAAACAACTAAACAATGCACTACAAACAACTAAAAAATGCACTACATGGTCTTTGCTATTAGTTTCAGTTTCTAAAAACTAGTTTGACAGGGCTCAACATGCATATTAACACTAAGATGATCATGAATGATAATCAACAGCGCATTTGTCATCAGTTGTTGGTTTTTTGCAAAGCTGCAGCAGTTCTAAGACAAGCTGAGCAAGAGTTTTAAAAAGTTATATTTATACTACTGCTTCATACTTGTTGACATGCCTACATTTTGTGTCCTTCCCCTTAAAGCCAAAATAGAAAAACATGAGAATACTGAGGCACGTGCATGATTTCTACCCTTGAAAGCATCAGATGCACAGAACAAACAAAAACCCTATGTATAGCACAGGAGAAAAGCCTAACTTACCAGTTCTTAAACCAGTTAACTAGGCTAAAGTTCATGGAAAGGTTTAACTGTGCTTTTAAGAAAAGTGACTGAGGATCTTGGGAACCTGGCACACAACATAAAATGAGGATCTCATTTTAATAAGCATACAAGCGAAAATAGCCATCCAAAATTACAGCATGTGCACCAACTTATATTTTAAATATTATTGCAATCCTTAACAGGACAATTGCAATGGAGACCTCTGTGGTTAAGCCATCTGTACAGCTGGACAGAGAGAATAGCATAATTCTTGCAGCAGTCAATGTCCCAAACCACAAAAACATTTATTACCAAAGAGCAAAAAACCCCCCCACACCCCTACCACAGGCATGCAAGATGGTAAAAAACAAACATGTCAAAACTTTTGCACCCAAGGCTGCACCATGTTATGGAAACTCTAAGGCAGGATATGGAGCACGCATGCATCAGCTCTCTACACTTAAAAATAGCTGCTATGCAGAAACAAGACTGCGCAAGTAGGGTCCTAACAGCCGTAAATTAATTGGAGAAGCCACTTCTACAAACACAAAGTGATCCCTCTTGTCCACCTCTAACTCTCTGGAGCACATGGAGGCTTAGATCTTGGATGTCATAGAATCACAGAATGGTTTGGGTTGGAAGGGACCTTAAAGATCATCCAGTTCCAACTCCCCCTGCCATGGGCACGGAGACGTTTGAATAGGTCGCTCAAAGCCAACCTGGCCTTGAACACTTCTAGGGATGGGGCACCCACAGCTTCTCTGGGCAACCTGTTCCAGGTCTCATCACTCTCACAGTAAAGAAATTTCTGCTTAATGTCCAATCTAAACCCACTCCTTTTCAGTTTGAAGCCATTCCTCTTTGTCCTGTCACTACATGTTCTCGTAAAAAGTCTCTCTCCATCTTGCTTGTAGGCCCCTTCAGGTCCAACTAGGTCAACTCAATGCCTTCTCTTCTCCATGTTGAACAACCCCAATTCTCTCTGCCTCTCCTTGTAGGAGAGGTTCTCCATCCCTCTAATCATCTTGGTGCCCTCCTCTGGACTCTCCAACAGGTTAATGTCCTTCCTCTGCAGGGAAACCATCAATGCCAAAAGATAAGATTGTATATTGATCTTCCAGTACTAACTGCACATACTCAACCTGAGTTTCAGCTTGCCAGGTAGAGTACTCTAAAGAATGGAGGGCTATGGCTGTCATCTTCAAAACACATTATGGAAAATAAAGTGAATTCCCAGTGTAATAACTAACTTACAGAATATTCTTGCTCCAACACAGAGGTAGGTGGTAGCAGTTTTAGGGCACAAGACTAAAAAAAAAGCAGGATTCCTTGGTTTCACTCCCACACACTTCTTCTCCCTTAGCAAAGAACTTGAGCAGGAACCTTGGCCCAACAATTTGTCAAAATCATTCCTCCTGCTACAAATGCACCCTTCCTTCTGCTATTAATTATCTCAAAGGGCTGCAGTGAAGCCACTCATGCTCCAGTAAGGCACTTGAAGATATTCCAACAAAAGGCTCAGTGATGCACTCAGCTTTTCATTCCTGACACGGCTAAGACTTCTCCTCTCTGTGAGCTGATCATGTCAGTGACGACTGATTTATAGCACTATTTGGAGTGGAAAATACACTCCTTCTCTAAATTACATCCCACTCCTCTAACCCTCCTGTTCAATCCATTTGATAGTAATTTTGCTTTCCAAACCACGAGGTGTTCTGGTTATCAAATAAGGAGGATTCATTTCCATTTTATCTGATTTTACTCAGAATCAAGGTCTGAAATTCAGGATGAGACCACTGAGAATATCATACATTTACACACATTGTGTACAGCAGGCAATTTTTGTAAACTTTCCTCTTTACCAGTCTATATTTTAAATTATTTACATGGTCACACCAGGCATACACCAGGGTACAGTAATCCAATCCACACTAGTATCCCATATTATAAAATGTATTTGGTAAAAGTTCTGTTTATATATGCTAAGTATTGTCTCGAGTATCACTGCAGAATACCAGAAGACAGACAGGATCTCAGTGATCTATTTGCTATCAGGCTACAGTAAAAGCAAGGCTATTCATCCATCAATGTACCTACAAGAAGTGACATGGCTTTAGCCACAAATACATTTGGAAGCAGGTTATGTAAATAAATTATGTAAGTTTAAAGGACATCTGGTTTAGCAGCAGCAAGCTGGAAAGGGTCCACAGAAAGTATATAAAAAAAGTTTAAGTGGGTTTAGAAAACATATGAAGCTTGTTCTTCTCATTAAGAAGAGGAGCTGGGAAGGTTGTGAGATAAAAATACAGTAAAACAACAGACCAACCAGCAAACACTTTTATGAGAGGCTGAAGTTCAGTTTTTCTCAGCCAGTGGAGAAAGGACACACTGAAGAAACTACATCAGGTTAGGTTTTGTGGCTTTCATTGATGGGGAAGAGAACGCAGACACAATGCAGAGAGGAACGTGCTCTGAAGATACTGGAACACACTACAGAAGCGACAAAATTGCTTGCAAAAGGTGACTTTTAATAGCAGTTGGCTAGCCATTCCCCAGGTATGGTTTTTGTACAGTTAATTCCTGCCTGAAGAAAGGAGTTTCTTTTATATGTCTTGAAATCAAAAACTAATTAAAATAAAAAGAGCTCAGTCAACTGAACTCCCCATACTGCTTCACTGAAAGTCTTAAGGATGTCTGGGATTGATTGAGTTTATGCCAGCTTTTACACAAGATAGTTTTGAACTTCCCAGTAACTCAAATCACTGTTTCTGCTGCCCTCCCAAAACAGATGAATTTAGTAGCTTTTTCAAATAGTAATGTTAAAATACTGCTAAATAAACTTTGAGCTACTTTTGTTTTGTTTTTTAAATAAACAAGCAGCAAGTCTTTTGAAGATCTTATTATATTTTTCGCATTGCATAGGGTTCCCACACACACAATAATGACAGGGTTTTAGGAGGACAAGAGCTACTTCAGACCACTGGTTTTGTTTGGCAGACTAGTTTTTAAATAATAATGTTAGCAGTAACAACAAAATATAGCACTGATTATATACCATTTCATCTCCACTGGCCCAAATTAGTTCATTTCCCTTGGTCAAGAGATGCCAAAGTATTTCTCTGAAGAGCGTGCTCTGAAGAAGTCCAGCAAAGGTGTTTTACGGAAATTATGAAATTTAGGATTTGTTCTATTTAGCTGGGTGGCAATTAAATACTTTTAAAATCTCCAACAACGCACTCTAAAATTATTCCTTATACTTCTGTCCTGTTTCTAGTTATATTACCTACTTCAAGTAAAAAAAATTTCACATGTCAAAAAAGCCAAATTATTGGATTCAGTGTGCATAATTCAGCGCACTTCCGTCTCTGCAGATCCTGGGAGCAAGCTACATGTGTTGAAGACCACTCTTATGTAGACACATTATTTTAAAGGAAGGTTTCTCAAACTTTTCTCTCTTTTCCCAAGACCACCCATTAAGCACACCACACAAATGCCTCTCCTGGTGCACCAGGCAATGGCTCTCTCAGACTGCCCTTACTACTGCTGTAGCAAATACTGAAACTGGTTACACAGAACAGCATATTTCATCTTCTAACACAGCTTTAGCAGCTGGAAAGGACGACAGCCAAGCCCATGCGAGCTGACAACACTACAAGGACCACCAAGCAGCATACAGAACATCTGAAAAACTAAACAAAACCCAAAATATCAGCTGTGATTTGGGGACACATCAACTTATAATGAGATACCCATCAGATAAGACTTGCAAGCACTTTGAACATCTTATTTAGAGAAGAACATGATTCACTAGAGCATAAAGCAATTTTTATTTGGTCTGTATCATCAGAGGAAATTTCTAAACATTATTGCAAAACTGATTCTTGGCAATCTCTCTGTGCAACGCACAACTGGTGTTCAGCCAAACTGTTTTGAGGATTGCAGCCTCCTGCAATCCTGACTGGCTAATGTTAAGCAGATAAAATCTCTGCAGTCTGAACCCCCACATCTTCCTGACCTCAGGAAGGTTCTCACTCGAGCTTTTTACAGAGGTTAAAATATACATGGGATTTTCCCAAAAGCAGTATACTGTTCACAACCACTTGTTTGTTCTTCTGAGGCTTCTGCTGCAATTTGCTGTTCAAGAACCACAACGCGCATGACAGCTTAAATACAAATATACCATCTATTGGGGATTAGGGAGCTGGCTTCAGACAGACACCACCAACAAGCTCTGGAAACGAATACTTTGAAAATGGCTGTTAAACTGAGCATTCTCCAGTCTTAGAAGTCAGCTTTCGAGTTTGGTGCTGGTTGGAGATTAGAACCTGCACTGAACTCCACGGAAGCTTAAACTGACAATTTCCATCAAACTTCAATGATGATGGCCAAAGCTCCCAAGGTACACTGAAAATCCCAGTCTAAATGAAGACAGCAAACTCCACAAGAAAGGTGACAACTTCCCTTCTCTAAGAAGAAGTAGGCAGCAGTACTGCAGAGGTCTGCACTGGGATGTTTGAGTCCAACACAGTGCCAAAACAGGAACTGGAAAGCAGAGACCCATCACATACACATGGGTGATCCAGTGGCACTATAGCCAGCCTCCAGTCCTCCTCTGTGTTAAATCAGTAACAGTGTGACACAAGGAAGGCTGTCACAGATCCCACACACCACCTGCTATTTCAAGATGTACCAAGCAACTTCTCCAGGCCCATCACAGACTACTGCACAGGATGCTCACCTCCTCTGGCTGTACAAAGCCATGGTCTGTGTGCTGCTGCCCTCTTAAGAGTGAAAGATGCTGTAAGCATTTAGAGTTTACAACCCCGGGCCACGAAAACTTACGGTATGGGTAACCTTTAATGACAAATTACATGCATTGAAGGAAGAGTATTGCTTTATAGTGTTTTTCCTGCAAAAGCCCAGAGTGCCCCTGCCTCTCTGCCAGAAGCTCAGTTCAGAAGCCTCTGAGGACCATGTTCTGAGGCAAGTCACTGAGAAGATATCATCAAAGAAATAGAGATTCTTATCACAGGCACATTCACTTCAACAGCAGGTTCATTGCTTTGTCAGTGGTTTCATATTTTGATAAAGGATTCTTTAGGGTACAAACCTGCATTTTGTCTAATACCATTAGCTTCACCACCAATAGCTCCAGTTCCGTAACAGCGTTTACCATACTCCACACTGGAGCTGTCAGGTGACACACGACTGTTTTCTTTGTGAGAATTAATATGGCACTCTGCTTGTACCCACAGAAGTGGGAAACAGGCTGTCCATTGAGATTTCTGGTATTTTCTGATTTTAGAATAAGCAGAAGTGGCACTGAAGTAGTCTCTTACATGATATTGCTGTTGGGCTTTGCCAAAATGGGTAAGTGCAGAAGGCAGTGCTTAAAAATAGGGTTGGGGGATGTGACAGGAAAAAAATATACTTGGATGTTTCACATTCTGTGATGCAGAGTACATGGCAACAATTTTCCTGTTGTTATTCTAAATGCAACAGGCGTGGATTTCCCCCCACCCCCATGATATGCTCAACAATTTTAAAACTGCAGAGGAAACTGAAGATTTGTCCTACTTCTGCGTAAACTGGTTTAGAAGAATGCAGACAAAAGGGTGACTTCCTTGAACATCTAAACATGACTTTTTCTGGGAATAACAGTTCAGGTCAATCCGTGAATGGAAAAAAACCCTGCAGTGTCCCCTATTTAGATTCTGGATGTCAACAGGAGCAAGATTCTTTTCTGTTGTTTTTTCTTTTTCAGTATTCCTCCTTGGTTTGGCAGACAGCTGTCTGGCCAATAATAGTAGATTACACAGTGATGAGGGTTCCAAACTTTTAATGGATAAAATAGTGGTTCTACATAATTTGGAAAATTTGGCTTGCAAATTTTATCCAGGACTTGAACAAATACAGGCTCGACAAAGGTATGCTTGTTTCTGATCTGAATTGTTTCCAATTTTTAGATCCAGTTCCAGATGTTAACTCCAAAAAACACAAATCTTAAGAAAGCTGAAAAAAAGATATTTTACTTCTATTTCCACCAAAGGTACAATATGTACTGTATTTGCAAATTGCAGAAAAGGAGACTCAGAAATAGCATGTGCTGGATTCAGCTGCTGACAAATGTTACTCAGTGGAACAAAAGTACAGTCTCAAATGTAGGTTCCACAATTTGTCGTGGTTTTCTTCTAACAATTAAGAATATTCCCAAATAAAACCACCTTGTTAAATGGAACCTGCTACATGATACTGAGCTTTAGAGGGTGTAAAGTTAAGTCTTTAGTGCCAAGTTGTAGACATGATTTCTGGTTTTTGTGCAAACTATGTTCCAGTCAAATATTCAAGATTTAGTTTTTGTGGGAGCTCGTTAGGAAGGAGGAAAAAAAGAGGACAAGGTGAAAAAGGTTATTTCAGATAATGAAATCTGTAACCTTGTGCTTGTACTTATATCACTGGTAATACTTAATTTACCACCTCTAAGGCAGCAAATAAACAGAACAACCTGTTCCAAGCTTTGCAAATCATTCCTTGCAGAAGATGATTCTGCTTTAGCCAAGAACATTGATGCAACCAAATCAATTCCTTATGGCTCCTTTTGTCTTTTTAAGGTCAGTATTTGTCATGCAAGTTATCTGGAGTGTTTGTACTGATGGAACTACAAAAAGGAACATCTTCTGCTAGCTTAGCTGAAGAAACATAAAATAAACATCTATGTTATTTGTCTCTCCATAATGCAGAATTTAAGGGTATTTCCAGAAAACACAGTTTTCACCTCAAATCCTCCAGGATAAAAGAGTCTCCACATTTGGAGAAGTGTTGATAATCTTCAAAAGAAAGCAGATTGTATTAGTTCTGTACCTAAACTTATAGACTGGTAGTTTGCGTGTGCAAGAAGGGAAACGTGTTTTGGAATTCAGCCCCAGAAAGCCTCATTCCCTTTTTGGAAAAGGTTTTGAGTCTAGATAATTATTGAAAAATTAAGAAAATCTGAGAGGCAGTGGAGATTTGGGGCTCTAAAAGGTAAGCTACACGGGAGCTGTTTAACATTATTGTTTTTACAGTTAATTACTGCTCTGTATCATCTCAAGATTATTAACTAGTCACTCTCCTTGGTGTCTGTTGAGTCCTGGTGTTCGCAGAATTGTGTGACATGCATCTATTGATAGCGTGGTATATAATCAAGCATGAAGAACCCAAAAAGGAGACTAAAAACAATATTAAAGAAGTGGTGGCAGGGTGCACCAAGGGAAGGCTGTAAAACCGCAAAATGAGGAGCAGCTGGAGGGGTTCCCCAAATGCCCAGGGCAGTGCAGGGTGTAGTACACACACCCCTGACAAACACAGTGTTCCAGGCCAAACCAGAAACTGCGCAAATCAAACTGCAGCTACACTGTGTTAGGAGGGATCTCGATTTAAATATGCCCTTTGTATTGGGCTGGGTCAGATGGGTTTTGTTCTGCTGTCTGATTGAATTGGCCACTCATTCCTGCCCTTCCCCAGGGGCATGTCACTCCCCATCCCCCTGTCTCCCGCTACACCACAGATGTTTTGGTGTCCTGAAATCTGCCCATTTGCCTGCTCACACGGTTGCTTTCCTTGAGCTGATCCTGTCAAAAGGATCTGGGTTTTAAAAGGCACATAGATTTTATAAAAAGCAATAAGGCAATTTCTTTACCCAGCTCAGATGCAGACAGAATATTGTCCAGTTGCAGACCTGCAGTGCACCTTCTCTTGTGCTGCTGTGTCTTGTCCACACAGTGCTCAGGGGAAGGAACTTTAGAAGAGGTTTTGTGCTTAAAAAAAGTAATACATTGGTATGCACAAGTCTGCTGTACTCTCATGCTTTAGGCATAAACCTAGCCATGCACAAACTCCCAGACTAAAGATTTTGAAATATTTCCATGTAGAGCTACAACAAATTATTAGCTGTTTTTCAAGTTAGTCTTATTTGCCTCTTGAAATTTTCATGTGAGTCTCAATAACATCTTACTGGTATAAGAAATTAACTGTCTGCACTGCATAGGCAAGAGAAGCTACCACAAGGTTGTCAAATACTCTCATCTTACAGAAACACAAAGGAGGAGAGGTACTAGAAAAGCATGGTGCACCTCAACTTCGACAGCAGGTTGAAGAAAAAGAACCACAATTATTCTTTTCTTCCCAGGTCACTCCAACACTTAATTCTTCCTTTTCCTTCTACACGTGGTTTCCCCACCTGTATAAACAGCCAAGCCTAATTATTGTTTTAACCCAACACATATCTGCCTTTTCCAAACAAGAAAGGAAATGAATGTCTAAAAAAACCTGAAGTTCATTATAAAAGCGGGGGATAAAAATCAGAAGAAAGTCAAATTCGTCCCTGCAGAGAAACGAGGTGGGGGGAAAAAAAGAAAACAACAAACTTTAAACAACATGAACTGTGGTCACTCATACCATGGAGACACCTACAAGCCAGAACTGTGATTTGCACCCTGAAAGACTCAGTGTGGACACGTTGGGAAGGACTGTCACAGCTGAAAGACTTGCTGTCTAGAAACACAAGGCAGAGAATGAAAGGAAACCCACAGAGGACCAGCATTAAGGGTCATGCAGTCCACAGCACAACCAAGGCAAGAGCCCAGTGTGCTAATCAGGACCGTAGTAGAGTCATGGCCAGTTTTTCTTTCCAAAGAGAGTAACTTACATCCTTTTCATACCTCAAGCTGCCTACAATTCTTTTTTTTTTAGAAAGGCATAGATTTTACTGTGATGAGCCATTTAGGAACGATCTCAGCCACCCCAAATCTCCCATTCTTTTGGCAGCCTAGACAAGGTGTACTGCAAATAAGAAACTGGACTTCTGATAAACAGCTTATCTAGAGAAATGTAACCAAGTGCTTTTGTGTCCAAGCCCTATCCCTTATTTCTGCAGAAGGAAGGGCACAAGCCTATTACCACTACACAAGGAAGCAGTACCATGGAAGGCAGAACAACGTGCATTTGTTTATACTGTAACAAAACTAAGTCAAGCAATGTGTGGGCATCTGATCATCCTGTTTTATACACCATATCCCCTTTCTCCACCCTCCATTTGCACTATTTGGCTGTGCCTTCATTGCTAAAGAGAAAGATGTAAATTTTCCATTGAGATAGCTATTTGAACGTAAGGGTGACAGATGAGAACTGGAAATTTTACACCAAGTAAAAAATCAGTGTCATTATTTCACTCCTCACCCAAGATTTCATCAGCTGCACAGAACTGCACTGACTCTATCAGGAATTTTACGTCAAGATTGCAGTATCAGTGTAGTAATTACACCTGTTTCAGCAATGAAGACGTGACCCAGGACTTTCACAGCAGGAACCTTTCTCTCTTGGTGTCTGGAAAACATCCAGGGCATTTCACGTGAATGATATTCCAAACAACTCTTTCAACCACACACAACAGTGGAGAAAAATTAACAAATACTACTGTCCTTCAGACACCAGACTGGGAGTCTGAGGCAGAACACACGTAACACACTCACCACTGCAATGCTCTGCCCAGCACTGAGCACGCTCACAGCTGGACTAAGGATCAGTGCCATGTGTCTGCTCTCTGGCAAAAGCCTTTTAGCACAGAAAGCTTATTACAACCAGTTTTTACACCTCTTCTATTTCCAGACTGTTTCGGAGTTTAAATGTCCTGGATCCCGCCCTCCCTATTAAACATGTGCATATCCTTTTACTTACTAAAAACACCACAAAATACAACTGTTAATACAAAAAGCTGTGTATGACCCACAGCCTAAAACCATGTTTCCAATCCAGAAACTTGACAGAGATGGCACAATCAACATGTCAGACACTAGCACACTGTCAAGTACCAACTGCACTTTAACTTTTTAACAAGACTGTGCAGCAGACTCTTAATAAACATGAAACACATGCAAGAAATGAGCATTTGCATTTAAGTAACTCCCTCCAGGTATGAATGACAATGACTAAATACAAAACAAACATCTGCCCTCTTATAATACAATAGGGGCTTATGAACCCAATTTAATCCACAGATTTACATGCAAAGAGAAGGGCTTTTTTCCTACATAGTGAAGATGGAAGACTTGCTTAAAAATATATTATGCCCCAAATGTAAGCCTTATGTGAGTAATTTCAAAAGCAAACAGAAGACACCTTAAATTTCATTAGTGAAATGCAAAAAAATTGAACATGTTGTCTGCATCCACCTAACCTTTGATGCACTGTCTGAAAGGGAAGCCTGAACAGCCAGCGTATCGTTAAACCAGAGGAAAAACCTACCTTCTCTAAAAACTAGATGTAAACAAGACCACAAAAGCATTCACTTTTTATGAAAAACGGCTTTCTCCTCAAAAATAGCGAAAAAAGCACCTACCAACAAAACCAACAACAACAAAAACACCCCAAGCCACACCAAACAAACACTAACTTGAAGCACAGTTGACAAAAGCCCTTCACTTCTGCACTAAACTCAGGCAGCTCCTGTGACTAAATAATTGCTCAGAGTTAACGCAGCCTTCACCTGGTCCTTACAGAAAATACTGTAATATCGCAACAATAGTAGTACAAAGTGGAAATAGGAAAGTCCTTTATCAAGCTCACCTGGTGCAGAAATGAACTAAGATGCAAATGAAAATTAAAACTTTTTCTCCTTTAAAAAGGGGACCTAAAATCCAGAACTCCCTACTTATGTCAGGCTTCTGTTAATTACCATGGGCAATATGGGTCACCCTTGATATCAACAGACTTCACTTGGGTGAAGGAAGCAATTCACTTTTGAGGACAATTCAGAGGTTTTTGTCTCCTTTGCTGTGAACAGTACTTGTAATGTAGAGCAGTACTGTGTGATAAATGTTATCACCTCAGCAGGAAGGAGATTAAAAACCACCAACTCACTTTATAAAAGTCACCATGGGGCCAGTAACTACAATTCATTATAACCCATTCACTTGTGTTGTGCATCAAGAAGCTCTGAAATGAGAAGATGCTTTATTTCCCCTATGTTATTATCAACATATGACAAACATCAGCTTTCTTTAGTTTTATTTGGAGGAAGTTAGGGCATCTAAAACCTCTCAAGAATGTGTTCCACTGATTTTAGCATTAAGTTGTTTCCTTTATAAAACCTGAGAATGCAGAATACATTTTTATATAGATATACACACACATACACACACACACATATATATATGCTTCATGAGGTAATAAGACTTGACACCAAACATTTCTAAAGGCTACTTAAGCCAAAACTTTCAAACCAAAAACTTCAGCTCATGCATTAATTGTACAAGGACACCACAACATCAAAGGAGAAAACATCTATCTACTCCAGAGAACAGTTAATCCATACAATTAACCCTCCTTCACATCACATCACACTATAAATGCGAACACATGCTCTGTTTCTGCATTGCTCAGAAGATTCTCCAAGATGCTATTCTTGTCACTAATGAGGTGCAGCACAATTAAAGACTTGCAAAAATAACACACTAAGCTTGGATTTTTTTTTATTAAAAAAAAAACCAACACAGAGAACCATCACGTCACAGGCTGTGCAACATGTGAATTGCACAGAAACATGTGGCATTATCCTTCCTTCAAAGCTGAATATGTTAGACCCATCAAATCCTTGATCTTTCAGTATCACAGTTTTATTAGCTAGAGAAAAATTAATTTAAGTCATATTTTAGCCTATGTCATTGAGCAGTCTCCCTCTTTCTCCTCCCTGATGCAGGCATTTATTAGTAATATGTTTGATGGAGGGGGGAGAGTGGCAAGGGGAGAACAGAAGGAAGTTAAAACAATAAAATATTTTTTAAAAAAAATGCTAAGGATAAGATATCCCACAAAACAAAAGGTAATTAAGCAGGTTACTTTCAGCCCTACTTTACTACAGGGCCACTCATTTTTATGCTGTCACTGGAAGGAGCATGGTATCGCAGCAGAATGCTGCTTCAACTAAAACCACTGGACAAAACACTCCATTTGAAACACAGTCTCATCCTAATCTACACCAGGTGTTGCCAACAAGCTCCTTCTGGCTAATGTAACACCATTAGTTATGAAAAGTTCCCAGTAGACTATAAAAACAAGATAAAATTGGTAAATTCACTGAATGGCATTACATTATTGCAACTTCATTTGCATGATCCGTGCCTATATATTGTATTATGAAAAAGAAAAAAACCACACCAAAAAAAACCCCCACACAACCATTCCCCTGGATTTAGGAAGCAGTAAGAGAACCAGTTGTTGAATTCTGTTTGTGTGTCAAATCAGCCTCTGGGGAAGAGTAAAAAAATAACTAAAACCTAAACAATAAACTGCAAATAAACCAAATTTGTGCCCTTTCTGCTCATGCCAATCTTAAAACTGTATAGCAAGATGTGCTTTGAGGTAGCCAACAGAAATGTTTCAGGAAACCTTGTTTTTTTAACATGAACTTGCAGCTGTCAGAACTAGAAAGTTTTGTGCCATTTCAGACACTGGGAGGAATTTTGAAACCATTACTGCTTTGCCAGTGCAACAGGTGGAGCTGAAGTTGGGAGATCTGTAGTATCCAGCAGAGTCTGATCATACATTTGGCACATGCTCAGCCAAACGTGGGAGAAAGCATTCTGTGCCTGCCTATCTGCTGTAGACTGATCTATTTGTTAATGTTTTGGGATCATCCCAGCAGAAATTTTCCTCTTAGGATTAAGCAATATTTATGACAAGGCTTTGAATAAATTACCATTCCATGTTTCAAAGTCTTTCTGAATAAAGATAATAAAACACAGCCACTTCTGGCCACATACACAACAGAGATCTGACAACTGACATCATACACATCAATAACTGCAAAAAACCACCAAAAAACCCCAAATAAACAAAGGAAAAAAACCACACTGATTTTTTTTTTTTTCGCAGGTATCTTACCTTCCTGGTGAAGGCTGAAGTTTTGGAATTGAATTTGAACAGCTTAAAAGCTAAATTTTCATTAAAAGAAATGTTGCTAAGCACACTAAGCAAACACAAGTTACTCAAATACTCACAGTAATCTGTTCCCAATGTCCTGCTGAAGTTTAAATACGAAAATAACCCTGTGAAGTCCATTCCCTTTTATAAACAGCCAACATTAGTTCAGACTTTATAATAACAAACTGGTGCTAAAATTTCTTTTTTCAGTTTTAAGTGTGTGCACATAATGTTTAAACATCCCCCACTGCACTTGACTGCTCTACTCTTGCATACAAAACATTTCAATTTAAAATGAAAAAAAAATTATCAAAATTAGTTCCTGGAGAAAATGGGAAGTTTTTGTAGAATTTGGTGGACTGCTTCTGCCTCACAATAAAGCAGAAGACAAGTTACACAGGAGAAAGCACTGCATGCAGCTGTAATTCAGAGCACAGCAGCTGACAAGTTATATTTTTATCCCTGCAACCTCTCCACGATCTCCAGTTGATGCCTAAGCCTCGAGAAACCATGGAAAGGCTTTCCATTAGTAATGGTACATCGTCTCTCAAGTGCTGTGAAGCTTTACTGACCCATTGATCAGTGCCTGCCAACACAGTGGTTTGCAACAGCAAGGAAACTTGTGCATCAGCGAAGAGATGCCTGAAGCCATTTTAGTTTCCAGCAGAGACCAAGGTTTTATTCATGAAATTTAAATAAGTAAAAAAAAAAACCCAAAACCAACCCAAAACCAACCCACACAACAAAAAACCAAACAAACCTGCTGCTACAGTTTCAAAATAAGCAAGAAAGAATGTGTAAAGCAGCTTCCTCACAACTAATGGTCAGGGATCTAAACACCTGGAGAATTGAACAGTAATTAAAAAACAGAACAGCAGAATTTACAAGTAAAAGAAGGAATTCCTACCCCACACTAGTACACACAAATTGAATGTACCTGTCCTACACTGTGGCTTCCCAAGCAAATCCGTATTTTCCTGTTGTCCATTCAAACGAGTCCTCCCACCCACCTCTGCCTCACTGCCAATCAAGGGCCAAATGTGTCTGAAAGACACCCTTGCCATGTGACCCACAATGTTCCCACAGACTCTCGGAAGGCATCCGCCCTCAGAAACAACCATTTGTGGACAAAATGGTCCTAAGAGGATATCAACAAGTGCATGGAAATGTGACATGTTATAAACAACCATGATAATGAAACAGTTTACATCAAGATGTGACCAGCAGATGCTCAGATTCAGTAACATGAGCCTGTAACTCACTCAATCCCCCCAGTGTGAAATGAGTTCCAAGACCAAGACGAATAAAGGACTATAATAAAGTATTCCAGAACTAATCTTTGCCGGGAAACCATTCCAAAATACAAGCACCCCAGGGGAAGTAATTGTGGAATAGCTGTTAGATTTTGAATTCATATTCTACCTCAAACAAAGCAAGTTTTGTTACCCTGAAAAAACCTTATCATCTGTACAAGGAAGGAGATTCTAACAGGCCCCAAGTAAGTTCCTCAAAGTTCAGCACTTCAGTGCATCTCCTTTAGAAAGAAAACTTTCTTCTATGGCCCTGCAACACTGACTGCACAGAATCCTAGGAGTCAGAAAAGCACAAAAGACAGGGCACCAGAACCTTTACCTGTATCTACCAAGTGTCTTCTACAGTGGCTTTTAAACAGGCATTTTGCAAATATAAGAGCACCACTGTCATGAAGCAAAGACTGTGTGGAAGACCAAGTCAGCTGCACCAAGAACTTACAGGACTCCACATCCTCCCTCATTGCACACAGACTTCCTCAGGAAAAAAAAAAAAACAACAACCAAAAAAACTCAACCAGGCAAGAGGCCAACACTTACAAAGATCCCATAGCCATTGTTCAGAGAAAACAAGTCACTTGTATCATTCCCCACATGCAATAAGCTCTAGGCTGGCTGTATTCTGCCTCTGAGGACCAGCACCAGATGTGCTCTATCTCCAGATGCCAGGAGTTCCACAACCTGGGAATCAGCAACCAGAGTTATTTTCCATGAACTAATTACTGTCACAAGATGGCAAAGGACCAGATGTGTCAAGGTGGTAAATACCCAAGGTAAATGAATCCTAGATCACTTACATCTTTTGCAGGTAACAATGAAAACCTTAATTTGGACCATGCAAGTTGAGAGATAACATCAACAGAGGTCACAAGCAAAATATTTCTGCCTGCTCATCTTCCCTCCATCGTGCACCAGGCTGAATGGAAAGCAGCACTCCTCAAACACACACTCAGTTGCAGCTTCTCCAGTTTTACTAATTCTGTCATGGGCAGACAATGTTAGTGGAGCCACATGCTAAAGGGACAGCAAGCAGCTTTTCCAAACTGCCAGAAATAGAAGGGTGGTTTGGGGCTGCTTTTTTGTTTTGTTTAGGGTTTGGTTTTCTGCCTTTCATTCAATGACGCTGCCTCATCATCCTACTTATGGAAGTAACCTAATAAGTTTCCAAGAGCTCTCTTGACCACTGCGTAATAAAAATTACCCACCTAGAGACATTTCAGCCTTTACCAGCCTTGGTTCTTCAGTCAGTCAGGGGAGAGGGGGGAACAACACAAACCAAGCAGGTAAAAGTTTTAAAAACAATTTACAAGATCCCTGCCTAGAAGAGCTTTCAAGTGAAGAAAAAATACCAATATAGGAGAGTGATACAGCATGCAGAAACTGTAAAATAAAGACTGCTAAAGGTAAAGAAAGTGGTTATGCAAGGTCAAATATTTAGGTGCAGAACACTGATCAGGCATACAATTTTGATGAATAAAATACTCATTGCCCTGCATTTTAAGGAATGCCTTACCTACCATCCTGTTATAGTTCAAGGCTTCATTTCTCTCTAATGGAACACCAGTCATGGAGAGAGTAATGCAATGGAGTCAAACAAAGCAGTAGACGGTTATTTAAAAACCATATGCACAGGAGAAGATGGCTCTGAGGTGCTTCTTGTGTAAAACACTCCAAGATGGATTCAGAGACCATTTATGTATCACTGTCACCTGTTCCCAGAGGAAATGCTGAGAGTTCACAGACTTCAGGGCATGCTTTGGTAATACCACCAAAAACAAATCCAGGTATACTGAATTCCAGTCCCATACCTGGCAACTGTGGAACTCTCCTCCTTAAAATTCTGTATCGACACCTAACATCAGGCGTTCAAGTCTACATAAAAAGCATGGTTGTGGTTTTTTGGCTTATTGAGGTTTTTTTTCAGACACAGGAGGTTATTCAATAACACAACTATTAGAATGAAAGGGGAAAAAACAGAGCAGGAGAAACTGGTTAACCAAGTGCATAAGCACATGAGAACATAGATATTTATTGTACACATGCTCACACACAGACACACGGGGAAAACCTCCCCACCACCACCCCTTCCCCCCAAAGTCTCACACCCTTCCCTATGTACATACTTCACCATAAACTAGCCAGGACCTTGCAAGAGGTTACTTCTGCCTAGGTCAGCACTTCTCTGAACTAGGAGCAACTCTGTCTCTGCTCCAGGAAAACTGAATGGTCTGGTAGCTACACACAAGCTACAGAGCTCACTTGAGCTGTCTGCAACTCTTACAGAACACCTGCAGATCATGGTTTATTTGCTGCAAGTACATCCGACACTCACATTTTTGCTGGTGTCTGTGCGTTTCTCCAAATTTCACCACTAGCTACAATGTTCACAGAAACTAAGTTATAAGAGCCCTTAAAAATTCAGTTACTCTACTCAAAAAGTCTCGAAGAGTATTTCCCCACTCTTTAGAGGATGCATGGTTCCTTCTGTTAGTCACCACACCTGGCTTTTGCAATGGAAAAGTGCACCTCTTTAATGGCATCACAGAAAACCTTCTCCTCCTGTGTACAGACTCCAAAGTCACAGCTGACATCGAGTCAGGGGGTTTTGTGGCTCAGGATGGGATGGCTGTTGAAGATAGATCAGATGAGATTAAAATCCGAGTTCATACAGGTTTCAGGGGCAGAGAAAGATTGTAAATGATTCAGTTCCAATTTATTGAGGCTCCACCATAATTTTGCCTGCATTAGTCACACCCTACCTACTAACTCTCACTATGCAGCTTGCCTAAGTAAGTCCAGATGTGTAACTCTTTCTGAGTATGCCCTTTCTATCACTGAACACCTGCAAACTGGAGATTTAGAACATAAGTAATAGTCTTCTATATTCAGACAGTAAAAAACATACTGTTAAAACCCAGACAGACAAAAATTCCCCCTAACTACGTATTTCTTTTACTCAGCTTTTGAAGATGCAGATAACATACAGATTTTTTTAAATCATCCACAGCTAGGAAGACTTTCTAAGTGGAAAATGCCACCCATGTGCATTTTCATCCTCTTAGCTCTCACTTGGGAACATGAATAACTCAGCAGTTTAATTTGCTTTTATATCTTTTGGGATAGCCACATCCAGGTAAGTCAGCAATACAGATTTCTGAGGCTAAAACATTTTCCCTTTGGAAAAAAAAACATTGATGCCTAAACACATCATACTTCAAGCTGCTGAACTTCAAGCAGGGGAAGCAATCAAAGAAAAACCTAAAGCAGGAGTAAAACTATTTGTATCATTTATATAATATTTTATGTCAAAATTCATTCCTATAGGGCAGGCAACTCTATTCTGAGCTTCTTCTAAAACCAGAAAATTTTCAACAACTGAAAAGAAAGCAAAAGGTGACAGAACAGATTAAATAGGAAACTTGGTGGCCATGAGTAAACTTCCTTAAAGGGGACAGAATTCGTAAGTGATACTTTATTTGAAATAACTAGTTACACAGAGCCTCCAAAGCTCTTGGAACAATATGCACAATGTAAGTAGGGACCAATATACATCTAACACTGGGTAATTTATGATTCAGTGGTCAAAGGTGAAACCTTCTATAAAACAAAGGATTAGGGTTTTGGTTTTTAAGTTCTGCTGCTTTGAGAAGTTCAAGAAACAGCATACTGACTTTTGTATTAAGCTTCAAGTGCTAAGAAGTAACACAAAGTATGTTATACAGACATTCCCTAGTTACACAACAGAGAACAAATCTCATAACCTCCCAGTCCTTCTCTTCCTTGAGTCATTCACTGTCATCAGCAGAGACAGCTTGTTATCAAGAGGCAAACTCTTGCTTTTTCTCTTCCTCTACAATGAAATGTAAAACAGGTAAAAAGACAGCTCTGTTTCAGAATATATTTTCCTGGCATCAGCAAGACACTAGTCTAAGTGACTGAACCTGTGTTGGGTCGGTGTGGCAATGTTTTGGTAACTGAGGGAGCTACAGGGGCGGTTTCTGTGAGAAGCTGCTGGAAGTTTTCCCCCCATGTCCCACAGAGCCAATGCCAGGGGCCTCCAGGACAAACCCACTGCTGGCCAAGGCCAAGCCCATCAGTGATGGTGGGAGTGTCCCAGGGTTAACATATTTAACAAGGAAAAAAAGTTATTGTGTAGGTAACAACGTGTGATGAACTGACAGCAGCCCCCTTTCCTTGTCCCCCTGCACTGCTGACGGGGAGGAGGGAGAAAATTGGGAATAAAATTAAGCCCAGGAGGAAAGGAGAGGTGATATTTAAGATTTTATTTTACTTCTCATTATCCTACTCTGATTTGACTGGTAATAAATTCAACTAATTTCCCCAAGCTGAGTTTGTTTTGCCCATGACAGTAACTGGTGAGTGATCTCTGCCTGTCTTTACCTCGACCCATGAGCCTTTCCTTAAGCTTTCTCTCCCCTGCCCAGTCAAAAGGGGAGTGATAGAGCAGCTTTGGCGAGCACCTGGCATCCAGCCAAGGTCAAACCACCACAGAACTAAAAACAGGATTGTGAAGACAAATACGTAGCAGGAACATTTCCAAATGCCACAGCTTTGTGATTGTCCTTCTAAAGCAATCATTTTTTGCCCCAAAAATCTTACTTTTGTATCTGCACAAAAACTTGTAGAAACTGTCCTTTATTAATTATTTGAAAATAATCCTTGAACAATAATGAAAACAGTGAAGACATAAGGCCTTTCACATTGCCTCGAGTATCATGGATGTTCCACTTCTAGAACTACAACTAGAGAAATCAGCTTAGGAGAATTTCTAAAATTTGACACACTGAGATTTCAACACTCAACAGCCTCTTCAGACAAAGTCTGGTTACACGGAAATATGCCACAGCTTTCACAACACCCTAGAAATGATGGGCTGAAGGAAAACAACATGACAAAGTGCCCAACCACCCCACTGGGTGCAAGGATGAGCAAAACTTCATAACAATAAGGTAGCTGGCAGACCACTCACTCAATGTCACAAAAAATACCCTTCAGTCTTACCTGAAGGAACAGATTTAAAGGATGTGTTATTTAGGAAGTCTGAGAAACAAGAAAAAAAAAAATCCTAACTACAAAGAAATCAAGATCCAGGTGGCAGAAGCCAGAAAGTCCCCAGAGATGTGCAAAATCTATCCCATGCATAACCCAGCTGTTCACTTCAGGAGCACATACTAAGTACAAACTAGGTACTTCTGATCACCACTGTCATAGGAAGTCCACTAAAAAAGCATTTCATCTCTTACAGCAAGGCCAAAAGGAAGCCACTTGACCTTCTTGATAGCCATACTCTACAGTGTGATGTTATGTGATAACAAAAAAAACCAAAACAACCAAAACCAAACCACACCATTTAATTACATTTCTTGTGTTCTAAAGATTTTTTTTCCCCTTCTTAAGCCCAGCTAGTACAAGTTCAATCTGGAAGAACAGAAAATAATGTGCTTGTGCAAAATTAATGAAAAATAGTACAAGGACAGGAAAAACCGTCCATGAAACTGGAATCACAATTTCCACAGAAGGCATGCTGAAGGTATGGACAAGGATTTAAGTGCATTACTGCTGTTAGGCATAATCTTGCCTAATTCAAACCCTGGAGTGTATGGCTTAAACCATAAGTAAATACAGAATTCCATGGAATTCTCAAATTCTACGTTCTCAAATGACGTATCAACAACCCATAGATTATAGCAGCACTGAACACTTTCATCATCTGAGTCTTCTCAGATTCTCTACTCCTTTTCCTTCTGATTTAGTTAAAACCAGCACTGAATGGCAGAAAAGAAAAAGAACATCTGCAAAATCACGTTATGGTAACACTATTTGATTCCCAAACCCCAAAGCCAAGAAATTCACTAAGCAGGTTCACTCAACCCACTGCTACTCCTCATCTGCCCAGAGGTGCACAAACACAAAGCAGACAACACTTGCTCACACTCTCTGGCCTTGCTTTACTCTTAAAAACACTGCAGAAAGAAGGGGTGAAGCTTCTGTCATTACCGACTGCCCCCTCCTACCTCCAGTCTAATTCTGGAAGGCTGAGGATCAAGAATCCCCCAGGGCTAATTTATCATCTTAGCAATCATGGGTAACAAGTCACTTCCAAAAACCTCTATTAATAAATGTATAATCCATCACATTTAATGCAACAACATGGTGAAGTAAACTAAATATACAGTCATGGCAACTGAGGAAAGGGCAACAGAGAACCTCTGGAATCACCATCACAAAATGTTATCAAATTCTGAGCCACATGAAGAGATGTCAAGATAAGTAACTCAGTCATTTATCTCCCTCTCAGATAAAACTCAAGCAAACAAGTGTCCTGTAAGGACAGAACCACCAAATTAAAAGCATACACTTTCACAGAACACCATATGCCCTTTAACAAGAATCCATGAGAAAAAAATGAAAATCAAGACCTTTGTGTAACAAAATAAAAACCAGAAATACAATTTCCATCTCTCTACTTTCCACAGTAGAGGAGAGAGTTACACCCTAACACACTTGCAAATTCATTTCTCCAGCTGCATCATCTTTCACCATGGCTCAGGAACGGCACACTTGATTTATTGAACAATTACCTGGTCTACGTCTATAGTCTCAACAGGAAGACCAGAGATCAAAAATTCTGCCTGCCACAAAGAATTTTTGTTACTGTTTAAAGTAAGTGAACTTTAACTGGGGAAACTCAATTTCCTTACGTATAATAGATAAATAATAGATGCCATCCTTGCAGAACATTCAGAATTAGCTAAAATACACACAGCATTTCAGAAAGTAAAAGTGCCAAACAGAATTCAACAATTACCAGATTATTAACCAGGCACATTTTTAAACACACATGCCAACATTTGACCTTCTCAGACTACTGACAATCTCACCAGGAACTTACTACTGCATCTGCTGTCAGTGCTGTTTATTGCAACAGCAAAAAGCCTTCATACTGTGAAATGAAGACAATTCTGTAGCTGATTTACAGTCAAGAAATCTCTTTTCCCAGTAGGCTGTTTCCATTAAGTTAATCTAACACACCACAAATTATTTATTGGTTTAAAGGATGTTTCAATTGCTTTAACACTTTTATCATCCAGAGCAAACACACCAATTTAAATCAAGCACGTGTCAATTTATTGGCATCCTTGCAAAGTCGCCCCTGGATTTAACATCAATACAAAATGACACCTTACATCTGTCTGTGCTGGCAGGCAAAGTGTGAGTCAAGCAAGAATAAAGGAAAGAACAGCTAAATTAAAAATCCTGTTTATTACACAGACCCTCAACACCCTTACCAGCCCATCATCCATTCCTTACACTCTCTGGAGCTTCTCAGTAGAATTGTGTGGCTTAACAGATATTTTCAATCTTTAGTAAACAAAAACCACAAAGATGAGACACTGCTAAGTTCCACATTCCAATTTTTCTGAGAGAGAAGAAACCAGAAGAATTGTTGGCCCATAAGCTCCTAACAAACAACTGTACTGAACAATACTTTGTGGGACATAGTTCCCGTTTTCTTTCCTCCTCTCACCACAACTGTTTCATCATACAAAGTCTCAAGAATTGCTAAAAATATCCTTTGACTCCATCATCAGCTTTTCCATAGCCTAACTTAATGGCAGCAGGATGCTCCAGAAGTACTTTTTCCAGTTCAGAAGTCTCAGACGTGAGCTATCAGGAGATGGCACATCTTTGGCTTCTTCAGAAAGACCTCAGTGTCCAAACAGCACATGGGTTTGGCTAGCCAGCATCCCTAGCCATCGTCTTAATCATTTGCTCCTGCCCTAAGTGCACTTGCAGTGTTGTTGGACGTGTCCTGTCAGAAAGAATAGGAAAAAGAAGAACAATCCACATGCCTCAAAATCTAAGGACAATGCTGTTTTCCGCTGTGCATAGTGGAGCTGCGTTGTTGCTGGCCTGTGCCACAAACTTGAGGGGACAGTTGTTCTACTGTCATTCTTCCCCTGAAGCTCAGGTTGGTACCTGTTTGAGTTCTCCACAAAGGTCCTGAGCAGAAAATAACATCCATTTCTTTCAAGTGTTCTCAGTGCTGTGTTGTGTTTTTTTTCAGCCACATCAACTCCCAAGAGAAATTCTGAACTTACAAAAGCTAAACACTTTGAATGTTTAATAGCCCTTGGGTTAAACATGTAAGGAAAAAAATCAGAGGATTTCTTAGAAAGAAGGTATTGTAGGTAACTTTATTTCTCTTCCTTCTAAGAAGGAATTTAAACCTAGTTATTGTCCTCAGTCTCCAGATGGCAGGCTGCTTTCCTACAATACAGTAAGTTCACAAGAAATGCTGATCTAACATGAAACTAAACCTTGTCATTATAGCTGTTTCTGAGCACCACCAATTGAAATTCACCAAGTGAAATTTATTTCTGCTTTGACAAAAAGAGAGACAATTGCTTGGAAATGTATGCTGTTGGTTAATTTTTAACTAGAAGCAGAGTTACCGTAGACTCTCCTATATAGTAACTCTGGTGTGTGTATATTCCAAGAGAGGTTTTGTAACCTTTATTTCTTGTTGCACTGCCAAGCCTCACCCTAACACTAAAGGATAACAAGCTCCCAGAAACAATCTCTGTTTGCTAAAAAGTTACCTTGGCTTGCCTTATTCAAGAAACATGAAGGGCTGAGAAAATTCACAGCTGGGACAAAACCTATGGCCTATTTTACTAACAACTACATTATAAACAACTAAAAAAAAAATTCTCAAGCTAAAGCAGCAAGAGGCAATGGTGGAACTTATGCTGGGGTATCGATGAAATATATTCACATTCTTCTAAAGTACTGCCTTTGAATGTCATGCTTATCTACGCATTTCAGACATCTACAGTATGAGTGATTTTAAAGCATCTCTGTGTGCTTTAAAATAAATTTAAATAACTTAATTTAAAGTGAAATAGTAACAAATTAGTTCACACACCATACCTAAAGACAGTTAAACCCATTTAACCTTCCCTGGAGAGAGAAGATTCAGTGCTTTCAAAGTATCAACTTAAACTTCAGAGTCAACCTGAACTTTCAGTATTTCCTCACTACTTCAAGAGGATTTATGACCATAATTTGTGACAGACCCTCACATCATGCTAGCAGTAGTTACTAGGAAAATAGCCCCCTAAATCAATGACAGACTGACTGAAATGGCACTGAAATGCACTTGAGGACTCCTACACAGCACATTTCCCCATCATAAAATTAGTAAGTGATTTTTTTCCTGCTACGTTCAACATTTAACCACAGCGACAGGTTTCACTAGCTTTAGGTTATCTCAGGAAAACAGTATGGATTAAAAGTCATTTTAGGGTTGTGCTCAAATGCCGTTTTTATTTCCTGCTGCATCCCTAGTTTCAAAGATTTGTAACCATCACACTTCCCTGTGTCACACTTCTCTCTTCACCTTTCTGTGTCCTGTGTTCGTTGGTATAAGGCAAATAGTTGTTACATTAAAGAAAACTAAGATACAATCTCACGATTTTGGGAAACATTCAAGTGCATGACAAGACACAGTTAAGCAAGCATTTGCAAGTTTAAGTAAAAATAAATCTTGCTCGAGATAGTTCTTAAGCAAGAATTATCTCAACTTACTCGAACATTTTAAGGCCCCCACATGAAATGCCCACTGTGCAATAATAAGAATCCAAAACTTACAATATTTTCACGAAAATGAAAAAACATTAAATATTTTGCATGAGCAAGAGATTCCCCCCTTCAAGGAAGCACCAAATGCAACGATCATTTTGTCTTTTCACAGTGAAATGAGAGTCAAGTACAAGCCATATCTGAAACAGATTTATCATTATTTCAGGCCACATAAATAAAACCACTCCTGACACCACCACATACAGAGCAAGAACTTAGCTCTAGAGCAAAATTATTTCACAGCCAAAGTATTCAAGATCTATTACAACATGCCAAACCTCAGTGAAGCTTTAGCGCTGCAGAAGCTCCAGCAGATCCCCAATCGTGCAGAGATGCATTTACATATTCGTAAGATAAGCACATCAAAATACTTTTAATAGCTAAAAGTCAGGCATCTCCTTACAGAGTAGGGATTCTCAGAAAGGGAACTAAATCCACGGAGAGCCTCTCATAGTACATTCATGCTCCTTCGAAAAGGACAGATAAACTGTCATTAAAAGTACTGTCCAGATCAACACAACAAAACCTTCCTACTAAGTAGGCAGAACAAAGGCAACGTCATTAAGATCTATAACCAAGACTCCTTAACTAATTATTAAAAATGGTACATTTGTAGTAGAGTTCTTCCATGCACATGAAGGAAGGCAGCTATTCATACCAAACATACAATATATGAAAAGAATCACTGTCTCTCAAACGAGGTGAATGAAAACCAAACTCCAAGTTAGAATTTATTCCTTAGTTTTACCACGAACTCTTACTTTCCTAAGAATTCCAAATGCAAAGTTATCCCTTCTCAAAAATACCCCTTTCTATTATAGCCTGTTGCGTTAATGTAAGGAAATCTTTTAAGGAGCCTTCATTTAGGACTCCTAGAAGTTGATTTCCCCCTCCCCCCTGCCAAAGGTACATATAGCTTCATTCAGTCAAGCAGGAATCTTGACCATCTTTACACAAACAAAAGTGTTCAGAAAGGAACAAACCACACTTCAGGTTTTCAGAAACATTTTTAAAAGATTGTAGCAAGGCATATGGAGAAGGTGGACCCTGAGATGGGAAGGGTATCTTTTTGATACAATCCAGACAGAATAAGCAATACATAATACACACCCACACAGAGCTCCAACTAAAAATATAGAATGATGATGCCAGCAGAAAATGGTCGGTTCTCTTGCTCTAAATGACAGTTCTAATAATTACAGGAGGTTTGAAAAGGTGGGTGGCCTAATAAAAAGAGGCCCTGAGGTGATGTTCTGACAGCCTTGGCCACACTGCCGAGTTTTCTAAACTAGGAAATCGCAACAACTAGGCTTGGGCTTGCTCAAGCACCGGGGTGATATATTCAGGCAGACCACATGCAGCAGCAAAAAACCAGAAGTCTTGCACATGCAGCCCGAACTCCCCGTCTCGGGCGAGACAAAAGTCGGGAGCGGAGCCGCACGCAGGAGAAATGCAGGAGGAACGGACACCGGCCCGCTCCCCACGGATGCTACAGGCGGAGCACCGCCTCCGTTTATTTGTGATTTAAAAGGCTTAGCACACTCACTTAAAAACGGAATGGCCAAGGGAAAGCGGAGGGCAGGCTCCGTGCCCGGGACGGGACACCCGGGCTGCAGCTCCGGCATCGCCCGCGGGGCTGGG
>VWZW01001649.1:2665499-2729145 GCA_013397115.1 Edolisoma coerulescens
TCCCGAGGGAACAGGCAGGAGAGGCCTCCTTTTCCTGCGCACCCTTTCTGCAGGAAAGAGGAACGAGGAGCAGTAGTTTTGGGGGGGAACCGACGCAGGCAGCCTCCCGTCCTCCTCCCGCCCCGTCTCGTCCATGTGCGCGTCCTCTCCCTCCGCGGGAGCCTGGCCCCGCTCCCGCCCCTCCCGCCGCACTCCCGGCGGAGCGAGGGGAAAGTTTGCCCAAGTCCGACAACAAAAGGGACAGCGGCGCTCGCCTCCCCGTCGGCCCGGGCCCCGCGACGCCCCGGCGAGCTTACCCCCGGCCGAGCCCGGCTCGCAGCGCAGCACCGAGGCGGCGAGGAGCCGCAGCAGCAGCAGCAGCGGGAGCGGCGGGGCCGCCGCCGCCTCCATGTTGTGCCGCCGCAGCAGCTGCCGGAGCGCACGGAGCGTCTCAGGCAGGCTCCATGCTCGGGGCGCTGCGCTCGGCGAGGAGGGAGGCGGGGAAGGGGGGAGGCGCTGGAGCCGACCCTCCTCCTCCTCCTCCTCCTCACGCCGCCGCCAGGGAGGGGGCTGGGATGGAGGATCCCGGCTCGCACCGCATCCCGGGAGCGGGCGGGGGCGCACCGTCCCGCCGCAGCGCGTCCCACGCGTGGGAACACCTGGCCGCGCGGGGAGGAGGTGGGGCTCCGGGGCTTTCTTCTTTATCTTGTTAACTCGTTCCTTCTGGAGCAATTACTCCAGAACCAGCCGGGAAGGGTGGAGAAGATGGCTCGCCGCGTGTTCAAAAAGCAACCTTTCGCTGGTGGATTTGGAAGTTAAAGCTGGGGACGTCCGTCCGTTTTTCTGTCTCCAGGAAAAAGGGTAGTTGTTTTCTTCCCGAATGGAGGTTCGGTTTTGGCTTTCTCCTCCCACCAAAACAAACATTTTATTAAGTCACTCTTCCTCAAAACACAAGTTTTCGAAGAAAAATGCATTCAGCAACAGGCTTGTGTTGCCTTTGCCCCCCGTCTCTGTTAAACATGCCACCTGCTCCTATAAACACATTACCACCAGGAAAGAGGCAGAAACGGCCCTGTGACATGGGACTTGTGTAGTGCCGGGGCCGGGTACAGCGGGCTGAGAGCACCCGCCTCACACTGAAACATCCCGCACCTTTCACAGGCCAGATACTGTCCCCGCCTCCCTCACAGGGATAAAAACAAACGGGTTAAGTCAAGAATTTTCATTTAAGTGTCCATTTTGCCCTGTGCTGACATTGATTTGACAATAAGAAGAAGGATTGCTAGATGGTCTTGTATAGAGGTGGAAATCACAAGGGTCCACCTGGCATCCCCTTTAAACGATTTTTGCAAGTCTCAGAGCAGGAGCCATAAATCACAAGCAAGCACTTAGCAAAGGGATGTTGCATTTAATAGTTTCACTACGTTTCAGAGATGAGTGACTTCCAGGTTTCCCCGTTGCCACGTACTAATTTCTCTGCCTTGCTGTAGGTGCTACAGCAGCAGCTGAGATTTCTTCTTGGTGCCCTATTGACCCCTGCCCATCTCAAATACCAGGATCAAATATTCAAGAATTGGTTTAGGTCCTGTTGGTTACTCCATTGCAGACGTGCCCTGCAAGGGAAAAGGCTGAGTGTTTGGGTTTGCTTTGTTTCTAAAGTCAGCAATATTCGACTTAGCTCAGAAAGCAGTTTAAAAATTCAAGGAGTTACAAAAGGCTTATAGTGAGACATTAAAGATCACCTAAAAAGGGGAAAGGTTTTCTTCTCTCTCTTGCTTCTGGTTTAACATACAGAGAACATGTATTTTAAAGAGGGCTCATTTTAGACAGCATTTAAATCCTAGAAAAATCTCAACTTCCTTGAAGGCAGGAAAAGCAGAAGTTGGTCTGTGGTGATAGATCTGTAATAAACTAGAACCCAAATCTAGGCTGCTGTAAATCATTAATGGAAACACTTTGTGTGAACACCAACTGAATAAGGGTTTTGTTTTGCATCTGCTTAAAGAAATTGCCCAACACCAGACAAATAACTGGAAGAAAGCTTTCTTTGTTGAAGACAGTGATTGGACTTTACTTTTGATGGGTCTGACCTCCTGCATCGTGGAAATTACCCAGCAGTCCTGGCATCACAGTAACTGGGGTTAATTAGAGGCAGAGAAAGGGCACATGAAGCAGTTGTACTTGCAGCAGGCACTGGGAACAGTGGTGTACATATCTCATCCCAAACCGCAGTCAGCTTGGGGGCCTTATACAAAACTGGTTTGTGTGCCTGCAGGGAGAGCCAGGCTGTCCTGTGATGGCCTCCGTGGCACCAGGGCAATTGGGTTCCCGGCCCTTCCTGCCCCTCACCCTAACAGGATCAGGGATCAGCTGCTGAGATGACTTATCCATCGTGCCAAGCCATGTGGAGGGGGTGAGTCTGCCCACAGGCTGTTGGAGGGCAGCAGCAACTTCTCTTTCAGCTTGCAGTTGCTCCCAGCAACTTGTTAACTTGGGTCCTAAGGTCCCATACTAGGACACAGTATGCCTGCTGCTATCCCTGCTCCATCCAAGAACTGCTTGTCCCCCTGACCCTGTCAAACCGCATGGTCAAGTCATGAATGACAGCAGTTTATACCTAAAGGGAGAGATAGCAGCACGTGAGCAATTAGCAGATTGGGTAATAGACTGACTCACAGTCTAAAGCAAAATGAGGAGATCAGGCCATGGAGGCAGGCAACTAGGGAAGAAAATCTTACCAGAACACATCTTTGGGGCTTTGACCATAACACCTCTGCTAAAAAAACATTAAAGACATTCATCTAAAGCGATGGCAGATGCAGTAGCAGCCAGGAGCACAGTCTTTCTCCAACCCAGAAGATGCCATCTTAAACTCAGTTAATATGTTGTAAGGGGAATTTGGAGGAAGTTAAAGTTGTGCAAATCTGAAGTCATGAGCTGAGCAAGCTGCCTTCCACCTATTTTGCAGCCCTGCAAAAATTCCTCCAGCAAAACTAGGGGAGGCAAAGCTGTGACATTCCTGAAATGTCCGATGTACATATTTTTGCAGGAAAGTAAAAAACAATGTAAAAATAAAAAACACTTACCAGCATAGCACAAGCATAGTTCTATCCTTCCTTTTAACTGAAGAAAGAGGGATCTCTTTCCATACTGCTGCATCTCAGTGCCCAAGTAAGAATGCAAAAAAAAAAAGCCAATACCCCATTTCATCTAATATTTCTTGTGTACTTCTGGGCAAGTCACAGTCTAACATTTCCTCAGTTTCTCTTCCTGCAATAAAAGAGCAGAGGGAATAATTTACCTAACTTTCATAATTTCTGTTTATAGTTTGACATAAACTGCAGCAAGTTTGGAGCCTGATTGTAGGAAGCAGGAAAGGGAGGAAATCCAGACTGGGAGCCCAGTCCCCTGCCAAGGTGTAAAAGCAGGTCAGTTCCTGCATTCTTCTGTTGCCATCCCTGATGGAGAGAGAAAGGAGGCACATGCAGAGATACAGGAGGGAAAACAAAGAGCTGTACCTGAGGACCCAAAGATGTTCTCCAGGATAATGTAGCCATCCTGCCACAGCTGGGAAACTTGGTTTGACTGAAATGCTCCAGATGTTTCTACATGTTTACTCCTACTGGATTTCTCCTTCCTACCCCAGTTTACAGTATCCTTCTCTCCCAGCTGCCAGAGCTGTCTGAGCTCCCATGGAGCTAACATTTAATGACAACTGCAGAAGGCCCTAAAGTGAATTTACTGTTTTACAACTGACACCCAGGTTTATTTCATGGTGAATATCAGTACCAAGACACGCATCTTTATTCCTCTGGGGCAGCACAGTTCAGTCAAGATGAAGTCACTAGACCCAGATAGACTGAGGCTGCTCTTTGGTGCTTTGCAAAGGAAAGGTAAAGTGATCAGTAGAAAACAAAGACACCATCAAAACATTTTCCTTCTTTACTTCTAAGGCCATATGACAAAATAATTTTCCTCTACCCATGCCTCAAATACACTTCTTAACCCTTTCACTCCCACCTTCCATTTAGAAAGCACTCTCTGCCAAATTATGTGTAGGGACCTCTATTCTTTATCACCCTTTATCAGAAGAGAAAATGTTTACAGGTAATCTAGAACAAGTCAGAAATTACAGCAGAAAGTACTATCTGGATACAGGTTCCCTCATCTCCTCAAAAAAAATAGACACACTGAGAAAAACATATATACACATTCAGCTGTAGTTAAGATTATCCCTCCTGAGCAGAAATCTGAAGCAGTCTTGGTAAGGGGTAGGTTTGGTTCTGAGGCTGCATGGGGCATTTAGGTGCTGCTTTGAAAAAGGTGGGGTTTTAGGTGCCAAATAATACTTAACATTTAAACCTAAATAACTGCACTGCCACTCATTAAGCTGCCTGAAAGGGTGGGAAAGTGTCACCATCACCACCTTCTTATCCATAAAGAATGACAGTAAGAAAAATAATACCTTTGTTTTATATCATGCAGTTTCCCTGGCACTGCACAAGGATAATAGCCTAATTTGTTCATACTAATTATTCCCCCAAACATCTCAGCAACCCAACTTTGTGTGGTGGTTTTCTTCCCCTTCCTTCTGCTCCTTCCCCAGATCAACTCTGGCATGAACTGAACGGTTAAACCACCACAGTCTGCCATGCAGACACAGATTAAAATCAATGCTCTTTCAGCCTGTGGTTTGTAAGGTCCTTTTAAGGCAGTCTTAAAAGAAACAATGAAAAGGAAGTCAAACTTTAGTGCATTTAAAATCTTTGTGCAGAACTCCTTATGCTTATTGGGAAATCTTTAAGGATTGAAAAAGCTTGAAAATCTTAGGATTCTCAGTGAAAGGTTAAAGTTAAATATCGAAGAAAACTACGCTTTTCAGGCAGCCATGTGAAAGAGCACAGGTGCATTATAGGTATAACTGGAGAGCATTAGGCACCTGATTATCTTACATTATATTACATATAAGCTGAAGAACTTTCCTGCATAGAGAGGGCTCCAGTGCCACACCTGAATTGCAGCCCCGGCGTTTCCAGTGCAGTGACCCCAGCGAGGTCGGTTATGGCAGTCACAAACAGGACTGGGAGATCATCGAAAAATGGTTTTGTCAAATAGTTATGGCATATTTTAAGGGAGGACAGCACTGCAAGTAACCTAGGTGAGACCACAGAAAGAACAAGACACAAAATGGCAATCTTTCAGCATTTTCCAGTGCTTGAGATTTTCCGCAGTACCCGGGGCCCATCCACCAACAGTTTCTGCTCCAAGAGGGATAAATGGGACACGCGTGCAGTAACTCAAACACAGGAAAATCAGGAGACATTGCAAGCCAAGGGATCAGAGTGCTGCAGGACAGAGGCTTCCTGGCAGAAGTGAGTTAAGGGAGAGAGATGGCTCACATAGGTTTGCAAGAGAAAAACTAATATTAAAAAAAGTCTGACAAATGTCCCACTGCTTTCTCATTTCAAACAACATTTAAGTGAGACAGCGAGTGTAAAGAGCCTGTTCCCAAAGCCTCCTGCTGGCTAGCAACGTCAGGAACAGAGGGGCTGACACTGCTTGAGAAACATGTCACCATAAAAAGTTCTGAAAACATAAAAATAGTTCAGTGGGTTTTTTTGGTGGTGATTCTTGGACTCTGAATGCTTTTCTGGTTACAACTACACTCCCTGCTACAGCTACCAGAACAGCAGTCACCGCATTTCCCTGCACTGTATGAGCTAAAGTTTTTCTTTAAAACCTCCATGACAGCTGCATTTGCAAAGCTGCTTGCAAAATTAACTATTAGTCATCAAAGTTCTGTATCAAAAAGAGGAAATATTATGAAGGGGCATGGAAATTCATTTGCAGGGGAGGGAGAAGATGAACATCTTCAGTGTCTCAAAGTAGGTGTCCTCTTCTTTGCCCTGTAAAGGCAAAGTTGTGAAGGACCATATTTTATTACAAGCAACATCAGTATTTCTGTAGCAAAAGCAATAGCAAAAACTAAAGAAGTCATCACAGAGATAAATATTAAAGAAACACTAAAAAAATCCCTATATGAATCATAGAATTATTTGGGTTGGAAGGGATCTTTTAAAAATTATCTAGTCCAATACACCTGCAATGAGCAGGGATACCTTCAACTAGACCAGGTTGCTAAGAGCCCCGTCCAACCTGACCTTGAATGTTTCCAGGGATTGGGCATCCACCACTTCCCTGGGCAACCTGTTCCAATGTTTTTTTACTCTCAATATAAAACATTTCTCCCTTATATTGTGGTGGTTTAACCCCAGCCTTCAACTAAGTACCACGCAGCTGCTCACTCACTCCATCCCACCACAGTGTGGGGAGAAGAATCAATGAACAAATAAAACTTATGGATTAAGATAAGAACAGTTTAAAAAACAAATTAAAACAAAACATTTTAATAATAACAATGATAATAATAATAACAAGAGTAATAATAGCAATGAAAAGGAGAGAGAGGAGTAAACCCCAAGAAACACAGGTGATGCACAACTGCTCACCATCTGCTGACCAATGCCCAGCCCATCCTCCAGCAGTGATTGGCGGCTCCAAGCCAACTCCCCCCAGTTTATATCCTGAGCCTGACATTTTATGAGACGAAACATCCCTCTGGCCAGTTTGGATCAGCTGTCCTGGCCATGCTCCCTCCCTTCTTGTGCACCTCCTCACTGGCAGAGAGTGGGAAACCAGCAAGTCCTTGAGTTAGAGTCACACTATCTAGCAGCAGCTGAAATATTGGTGGTATCACACTGTTCTCATACCAAATCCAAAGCACAGCACTGTACCAGCTACTAGGAAGAAAATGAACTCTATGCCAGCTGAAATCAGGATGCTTATATCTAGTCAGAATCTATCCTCTGTTAGTTTAAAACCATCACCCCTCGTCCTGTTGCAGCAGGCCCTGCTAAACAGTCTGGCCCCATCTCTCTTAGAAGACTCCTTTAATATTGAAAGGCTGCAACAAGATCTCACTCTTCTCCAGGCTGAACAACCCCAATTCTCTCAGCCTTTCCTCATGGCAGAGGTGTTTCAGCCCTTTAATAATTTTTACAGCCCTCCTCTGGAGCCACTCCAGCAGGTCCAACAGCCTTTCCTGTGCTTGGGACCCCAGAGCTGGGGATGCAGTACCCCAGGTGAAGTCTCACCACAGCACAGGGAAAAGGGTACCATGAGGAGCCTCCAAATGCAGTATTCATCAGACAGAACTGCCCTGAGGATACAAGAACAGATGCTGGATGGGTCATGGAAAATTGATGTGATTTAGGGTAGCATATTTACATGCCCCTGCACTGCTCCAAACATCTCTGCACTGCACAGGTGTCTGGGTACTGAGGAGAGCAACAAGAGGGTTTTTTGAAGGAAGAATAAACACAATTTGTATTCATACAACTGCCAGGTTCTGCCTCACTTTACCCCTCAACCAACTGCTGCTGATACACACATGTGAAATAGTAGTGCATGACACGAGTTCGTGACTGTCAGATTCATTCATGCTTTCAGGGACAAAGCTCACTTCCCCCATTGAAAGCATCAACCAAGTAGAATTGGAAGATGAGGAAATAGTATCAGAACAACCTGGTGGGGATGTGCTCCCTTTAATAGATTACTGACATGGTCACAGACTGAGGTAGGTTTTTTGACATTTTCAGCATTAGAAGTTTTTTTTTTTTTGCTTTTGAAAGCTGCTCTTTTACCTTTTGAAACACAAAGAATGTTGTAAGCAGGGGTAAAGCCGTGCTTGACTAGTTACCATCTGACTAATTTTTGTGGGTGGTTAAGATGCCGGGCAAGACTTGCTCTGTCCCAGCAAGATGGAAATCTTTTCACTGTATGCAGTGGGAAAGGCCCTTATGATATGGCTCAGTGCCATGACTATTTAGATATTAAAATGGTGGATGTCGAAACCAGCCCTGAATGCAGTCACGTCAATTCTACCTGCCATCTACTCACTGGGAATGCTGGGAGCAGTTCTTGCTGGGATTACACTGTGTGCTCCTGGTGGCTGCCAAATGAAGTAGAAGTTAAGGGAGGAAAAAAAAGAAGAAAATGACCTGTGGGGGAAAGTTGCAGGCTAGTGTAACTAGAGGGGAAAAAAGCCTTGATAAAGTTTCCTACAAGATTTATGTGTTTCTAGATGTCAATACACACAAAAATTAATTGCATTTAACCTTCTCTTGAACAGTACCTGGTCTGCACTTTGTAACAAATAAAAGTATATAGAATCATAGAATGGTGTGAGTTGGAAGGGACCTTAAAGATCAATTAGTACTGACCCTGCTGCCATGGGCAGGGACACCTTCCACTAGAACAGGTTACTCAGAGCCCTGTCCAGTCTGACAGGAATGGACATCCACAGCTTCTCTGGGCAATCTGTTCCAGTGCTTCACCGCCCTCACAGTAAAAATTTTTTCCTAATATCTAATCTAAACCTAGTGTCTTTTAGTTTGGAGCCATTGCCCCTTATCCTGTCACTACATGCTCTCATTAAAAGTCCCTCTCCCTCTTTCCTGTAGGCTCCCCTGAGGTATTGCAAGGCCAGAATTAGGTCACTCCAGAGCCTTCTCTTCTCCAGGCTGGAAAACCCCAGTTTTCTCAGCCTTTCCTCATAGGAAAGGTGCTCCATCCCTCTGATCAACTTGGTGACCCTCCTCTGGACTGGCTCCAACAGCTGAGGTCCCGTCTGTGCTGGGACCCCAGAGCTGGATGCAGCGCTGCAGGTGGGGTCTCAGCAGAGCAGAGCAGCGGGGCAGGATCCCCTCCCTCCCCTGCTGCCCGCGCTGCTTTGGATGCAGCCCGGGACACGTTTGGCTCCCTGGGCTGCGAGTGCGCATTGCCTGTCCTGAGTTTGCTGTGTGGCAAATCAGACGGCTGAAACTCTGCCTGCACAGCCAAATGAAGCCCTTCCCGCGGCCGTGCCGCAGCGGGACGTGCTCCCGCAGGGCCGGCCCGGAGCTGGAGAACCTGGAGGTGGCAGCCTCGGGGAGCGGCGCTCCTGGAGCCGCAGCCTCGCGGAGCCCAGCCGGCACCTCCGATTTCACAGCGAGTGCTTGTAGCACTTCT
Organism: Edolisoma coerulescens; assembly: GCA_013397115.1. Taxonomy (NCBI): domain Eukaryota; kingdom Metazoa; phylum Chordata; class Aves; order Passeriformes; family Campephagidae; genus Edolisoma; species Edolisoma coerulescens. The sequence goes on from VWZW01001649.1 coordinate 2,674,548, forward strand.
CGTGTTGGAACACAGCGGCGTTTTCACCATTCATCTACTTGTCACGGGTTTTTATTTTTAAATTATTGGTTTTTCCTCTCTCATCGCTGTTGGACAAAGCACATTGAACCAAATCAGAGCTGTGTCAGCAGCTCGAGGGAGCTCTGGTCAGTAGTAAGGGGCTCACTGCAATGGGCAGTATCCAGCTATAATAAGGATTGCTGCTACTCCTGGAAGAGTCATAATCCAAGGTAAGTTAGGAGTCTAGTGATGCAAAACCTGAGCTCCTATTGGTCTGTCAACACTATTTAAAGAGCATTCATTTTCTTTTACAGACAGTCCAATATTAATTATAAAATTAACAAACTTTTGGTCACACAGAACTGCAAAACCTGTTCTCACTTCAGAGTTAATTTGACTTTCAAACTCTCATGTGCCAGCAGGTGGCTGTTGAATTTGTGTTACAAACAGCGTGGGGGAACTGAACATGTTGAACTGTATCCACGGTGATACGCAAACACAACAACACTATTTCTGTGAGCTTTTCTACCCTCTAACCGTTAATTCTTACAAACTGGTTTTGGAGCTGGATTTTCTGCATCTGTTCACATAGTTTGCACCTTACAAACCTATAGCATCCAGAAGAGAAGCTTAAAGTCATGATTAGGGCTATCATCCTGCTTCAACAAATGGCATCTGCTGCAAAAGTAGCAGAGCAAGCTCTGCGTGATCCAGGAAACTCTTGGAATGCATCGAGGGTAAATTCTTAAGCCAGGTAAGCCAGGTAATAGACATCTCTGCCAAAGGAGATGTGATACCAGACCTGTCACTCCCCAGCACAAGTGACCTAATTGGTGACATCAAGACTGGAGTCAGCCAGGGCTGCAGTGATCCTGCATTGGTGGAGTTCATAGTCCTGGGGAATATGGGTCAGGCTGAATAAAGTCAGGCCACTGAATTTTAGGGAAGCAAAATTCCTAAGTTTTGCTTCCCAAGTTCAAGTCAATAACATTCCCTGGAAACTGCACTGGGGGACAAGGGAGCAGAGCAGAGCTGGCAGATCTTTAGGACGCTTTCCACAAGAATTCTCAATCCCCACACGTGAGAAATCAGGAAAGGATGGCAAGAGACCATTATGGATGAGTCAAGACCTCCTGGTGAAAGTAAAAGGGCAAGGAGGAAATGCACAGTCAGTGGAAACAAGGAGAAGTGTCCTGGGAAGAACATAAGGACATTGCTTGTATGTGTAGAGATGCAGTCAGGAAGGCCAAGGTGTGGCTAGAGCTGAACTTGGCAAGGGATGCTAAGAATACTAAGAAGGGCTTCTGTAGGTATATCTGCCAGAAAAGAATGTCCAAAAAAGTACTACTTCTGATGAACATGACCAGCAAACTGGGACCAACAGACAAGGTACTCCATTTTTTCCCTCATCCCTCTTCCCACACCTCTTGAGTGGGGCAGGGCAGGGACTGAGGGAGCAAAGTCCCTCCCACTCTAAGAGAAGATCAGGTTTGACACCAGCTGAGGAACCACCTGAAACATACATAAGTCTATGGGACCCGACAAGACGCATCCCAGAGTCCTGAGGGAGCTGGCTGATGCAGCTGCCAAGCCACTCTCCACGATATTTGAAAAGTCATGGCAGTCAGGTGAAGTCCCAGGTGAAAAAGGGAAACATTGCACTCATCTTAAAAAAGGGTAGAAAGGGAGGTCCTGTGAACTACTGACCTGTCAGCCTCCCCTCTGTGCCTGCTAGGGCAACAAATCCTGCTAGGGCTCGGAGCAATCGGATGTAGATGAAGAGGACATTGGACTATATGATCTTTAAATTGTCCCTTCCAACCCAAATAATTCTATGATCAGATACTGGGCATATTCTGGACTTCACAGTTTTCCTCCACCCATCTGTGTCTGATAATAGAAGTACACATCAAAAATACAATATTTGCACAACACAAATACATATTAGACAAGATTTTTGACAGAATAATACAGCAGGCACACACAGGCACAGGAACATGAAGCTGAAACACCATTTGGGAGATCAGAACTTACGCACAAGAATTTATGTAAGACTCATAGTTGTACTAATGAAGTATCAGCATGGCCTCAATCCAATTAAAATAGAGAACACATGATGTTCTGCTTAGGAAACAGAGGGATTAAGGTTTCATTACTTGTTGGACTTCTATGAGATGAAAACAATTGTTTCAGCCAATGCAGCAGAACACTGCTGACAAGGAGGATGTGACTGAGTTAATGTCTTCATCCTCTTCGCTCAAGAGCAAAATGGGGTCTTTACAAGAAACTTCTATCAGCTCTATCTTCAGTTTACTGACTTCATAAACAGGCTAGCCTTGAAGTTAACTTTGCTATAATGATTTTCACAACCCTCCACCACACACACATCCAGCATTTCTGACTTTTCTTTGCTGCTGTCTTCTTCCCTGAGGGATTTTGTAAAACAAGCATTTTAACTCCTCAGTGTGGCTGGTAAATTGGAATAAGATCTGACAGAGAGGGCAGAGATGGCTGGGGTAAATTCAGGCCATAAGAAAACAATTTAGAAACCAAATTATGAAACTTCAGCCAAACTGAAACATGACAGTGGTTACCTGTAGTAATCAGGGGAAGCAAGGAATGAGCTGAGACAAGAGCACAGGCTGCTCCACAGGTTGTTCAGCCATATGCAAGAAGAAATACTGTAGATGCAAAGTCTCTGAAATCACTCAGAGGAGTATTTGATGCTGACAGTAGTGAAATGCACTGAAACAGAAAAGCAGGGAAGGAAACTGGTAGAGAAAGAGAAAACTATAAAGTCTCAGTCTTAGGAGAAGAAAAAGTGAGAAGAGCAAAATAAGTTGTTGAATATAGAATTAAATGAACAGAATTCAGATCCAATGAGGAAAAAAGTTCATAGGCGCCTCCAATCCTTAAACAAAGCACACCTAACTCACAAACTGTCCTAATGCAGAAATGGCATGGAGAAAGAGACTAAATCTTATGGTTCTTCAGCAACCTCCTCCACAGAGAGGGAAGCATGTAGATTCTGGGAAAAAAGATAAAAATTACAAGCAATGATGGTACAGATGTATAGAGGTGAAAATCAGAGAGGCCATGGCAGAAAGTAACATACAACTAACAGAGAAAAAGCCATGTTGAAGCTTGCATTTGTACAATATTAGTAAAAGGAAAACAAGTGATGAACAGACCTATTAAGAGGCACTGGAAGCTCCTATTAAGCATCACTAAGCAAGGAAGTGTTTAATGATTTTTTTTTTTGCTACAGTGTCTATTAGCTGAAGATCAGGCAGTCAACAAAATTAATACCAGTGATATCAGGGATAACCTCAGGTTAGAATTCATGAAGAACAAAATAGATAAGCTATATAGTTTTTAGTTGGATGAAATGAAACCAGAGGAATTTAAAAGAACCTTCAGAGCCATCAGAAGTGGTGTCTGACAGCTTGTGCAGGACCAGGATGCTTCCAGAAGAGTTGTGAAGACAATGTCCATCTTAGAAAAGGGGAAAGGAAGGAGTCAGAATTATGGCTTGCTTCATTAAACTTCAACTCTGCAAGAAAACAAAACTAACAAACCACGTGGGAGCATCTACCCAGTATTTGGGAGGTAGGTAAAATCCCACCCACAGCTGTCACAAACAGATCCAATGAAGTGTGTTTCTTCCTATGACAAAGACCTTGTAGAGGGACCAGGCAAGCACAAAAAACCACATGCACTGACTGCTGAGGGCTCTAACAGTGTTTCATGTGACCTTGGCAAAAACAAACTAGGAAAAATACGGTCTGGATGAAAATATTACAGAGTAACTGGGATATTCATTATAAAAACTGCATCAGTAGCCACAATGTTCATCAGCATTGGCAGCCTAAAGGAAGGAGGACTGAGAGGAGAGGTGAGAACAGTGTTAGCTGCTGTGAAGAGGAAAAGAATAACCCACTCTCCATGCCCTTGGTAAACAGCTCAAGTACAGGCATCAAATCACAGCAAGATGAGGGTCTGGGGTATATATGAGGAATAACATTACAATGTTATGGATTGCTGGAATAGAAGCTAAAGGAGATTGAGAAATCAGCCCTGCCAGAGGTTTTAGGAAGTCAAGTGTAACAAATACCTCTCAGATTGATGGTACAGAGTCAGTTCTGACCTGAGGCTCGGAAATGGGGCAGCTGACCTCTTCCACCCTCATGTCTTCCTTATCTGCCTGAATCTCAAAAGTCCTTTACAAAAAAAAACCCCACATTTTTTTTCTAGAATGGCCAGTGGCATACAGAGGTTAACCAGTGCTAGTGAACAGAAATATAAATTGGCCAGTTCCTCTCTCTTGCCCGGGCTAAAAATATCCAAATAGCCAACAAGAAAAAAACAAACCCTAAGATAAAACTAGATAAAGCTGTAGAACTGCCTGGCTCTCATAATATCAGGCATCATTAAAAAAAGAAAAAACTCAACCAATGATTTTCAAAGTGGGCAATATCAACAGCTAATACAACCTCTTTAAAAGTCCTGTAAGAAAAAAAAGATAAATTTTCAGTGATTTCTGAAACTCTCTTATATTTAGAGGACAGTGGAGAGTAAAGAGAGGAAGGAAAAGGGTGAGAGAAAACAAGATTCCCCAACTTTATCTGCTTACAATTTCTTTCCTCCATTTCTGTGAATTTTCTGAAGTCCAACACATCTTTTGTAGTTGTAAGCACTCAAGAATGGCCAAATAAAGGTACCCAACCCATCACCAGAAAGCCTCCCTTTTCCTCTCCCGAGTGAAGTAGGACTTGCCAGAAGTGATCTGGCCCTGCTTTTTCCACCTCCTCAGGACTCCTTTTACCTGACGGGTCCAGGACTCTGCGAGAGAGCAAGATTTGCAGGGCCTGTCATAGGGTTCCCCATGTCCCACAGATCTCCCCAGCATTTCTTCTTTTTCCATGACAGATCTTCTACCCTCTGCCTTTTCGTGCAACCTCTTGAACAATTCATCAGTCTCTTCAGAGCAGTTTTTAAGCCTTCTGCCCCCTTCAAAAAGATTTCTACTTAAATTACCGTGTTATCCTGATTCATCATCCCTCCTATAACTTTGCAAACACATTCCAATCCTTTCTATTTTCTCCCCATTTGCTTTGTGAGCCTTGGAAAAAAATCAACAGATCTCAACATCAGTTGCCATGAAATAATCTAATCAAGGCATAGTCTTTTGGCATTTTTAATCATGCTTGTGCATAAACCCTCTCCACATAGGGAAGGGAAAAGCCACAGGCCTGAGAGGCTGGAGACATATTCTGGTTGTGTTCTCAGTTCAGCATCTGATATAATGAATAACTTTTATATTTGCTTTGGTTTTCCCACCTATGAAAGGGTGGGAATTAATCTTGCTGCAATCTCTGAAATGCACTCAATTCCACCAGTAAAGCCCACTACGTAACAGCTGCACAGTGGTTCCATCAGTTCTTCACATGAAAATCAGTCTGTCTTTACCTTTAATGCACCAGAAGAATTTCATGATGCACTGCCAGCTCACAGGAATGGGCACAGTGGGCAATACTGGTTTGCTCTATACAGTCTATGCCACAAGACAAGCCAGGCTGACATCTGCTGCTATTGTGAGAAGACACCATAACTCAGGAACTACCCAAAACCAAATGGAAATAAAGAGAAAACACAACAGGAAATAAGATTCTTAGCAATTGGGCAATAACAAGCCGAAGTGGAAAGTTTAAAGTGGCTACTTGCAAAAACAAGAGCTTGTACTTTATCTGCCAAGCCTGAAAAAAAAAAAAAAAAAATCGACCTCAAGAAGACATACCAGGGAAAAAAGCATCTATAAAGGGGCAACAGCTTTGTGTCTGAGAGCATTAGTAGGTGTAGGCTGTAACAGGTTATTAAGCAGCTTGGCATTGAGAAAAGCCAAATGTTTCTTTCCAGACCTCTAAAAACTGCAGGCTGAAATATGACCATGTGCCTACTTACTATAAAATAACAGGACTCCTGGGGTTTGAACTACAAGGTATGTCTTTGTGAATAATTTGAAATCAAAAGAAGGCAAGTGATAGGTGAATCTGTGGCAGTTAACTTAAGCAAGAAGCTGTGAAAAGAGCTCAGTGTAGTGCTGCTTGGTCAAAGGGGGAAAACAGACAGGCAAGTGTGGGGAAATCTGCCTGTGCCTCCTCTCTGAAGTGCCTGTATTTGGAACGTGAAGGTTTTGTTCCCAGAGGACTAGAGAGGAAAAAACGAGAAGCCACATCCTGTGGCATTTCAGCTGACTAGGAAGCAGAAGCCAGACCTACTCTTCTTAGCAAGTATTGCAGACTGTGGAGCCAAAATGAAGAGAGACCTAGAGAAGCAACATCCAGGCTCAACTGAGCAGTGTTTTATCGCCACCTTCTCCTCTGCCACCATGGCTGGCACATCCTCTCTGCACTGTCTTTGCCAAGAGCAAGGACACAAAGCCCATTGCTTACCTTGTGCTCCAGCCCAAACTGAATCTGAATATGAGAAGCAGAATACTTGTTCCAATTTCTCGCCTTTATTTTCAGCCCTTTTAAGTGATTAATAATGGTGATTTGGGACCTAGGGGAAAAAAAAGTTGAAAGAGGAGGGCTGGGGGAAAAGAGAGAGGAAGGAAGGAGGTCTTAGCAGACTTTTTTGTTATGGTAGAAATGAAAAAAGCTAAAGGTCTTAGCAGTTGAATTTCTGAGAAACCCGTGATGTTAGAGAGGCAGTCTGTGCTCCTCAGCCTTTGCTAAAATATTTACTTTGGCTCCATGATTCCCCTGACCCAGGTTCTTGGCACTGTGGTAACACCATAAGAATCCAGCACCAGACCCCTGGTAGGAGAGGTGGTCATCAGGCTGGTTTTCTGGCACTGCCCTGGCTTAGCCATTGGCTACCTTGCTCCCCTTTATCACACCAGCGTGTCCACAGGGAGCAGAACAGCTTTTGGCTCTGACCTTATTTCCCTGCTGTCTGCACTAGGAACTCTCCTTTATTTGCTCTGTGACCATAAGAAAGCATCCAAAAGGATTTTGGCAGAGTTTAAAAATTGCGGGCACAATCCACTCTGGAAGAGGTAGGAGCAAACAGCTTTGTATTCAAAGGCCGAGTGCATCAGTAACGTGATATCCCTGTGTGTTGGGATATTATCACTGCTAAGAGTGTCACTTCAAGAAGTGGCAAAAGTCATTCACCCCTTCTGTCTAAATAGGAGGACAATTAGGAAAAGTGAAACATCCTGATAGCTTATACAAACAATTCCAGGAACATCATGGCCCTCTTAAATGGCCGTAAGTGCTCAGAAACAGAACTGTATGTTCAATTTACATGACAGGGCTCTACCTGTGCCTGTCTGCTACCCATAACTTTCTCTTTCCTCCCGAAATCTTTTAAAACTCTTTGTCAGTCTTGACAGAAGAAGTGAGGGCTCAGAGATAGCAGATTTGCATGAGTTCATAGAAACAGATGCCCAGCATTCCCATAAAGAGGAAGGGAGAGGGAGAACCTGAACTCTTCTTAGACACCAGAGAGACTCTACAGGTCAAGACCCTTTACTGGACTTCCATGTCTAGTAATTTTTCAAATATGCTCTTGTCTCTTCTTAGGCATTGAAGGCTCCAGCTGTAAAAGATCCATAGGAGAGCAAATTCATTTTGACACCTGCCTGGGCAGCTACAAGCTAAATCTCTTACAAACCATGAGCTAAGAGTGGCTCGTTGAACAAGCAATGTTCAGGAGTGCTTCAGCATTCACTTCTTGAGAACAGGTATTTAAATTGGACTGGCAGTCAGAGAAGCATCAAAATAAAGGGCTGAGTATCTTAAACATCTGAGTGCACTAAGTATGGACAGATTGGGCCTGGGGGCCACACTTGAGAAACACGCGCCCAGCTGCTCTCCATTCATAACATCAGGATAGCTGACCCCACTCCACTAACTCACACATAGGGAAGTGTCCCCTTTTCCCCTGGGGAAGGTCCTTCCAGCCTAGGCCTGCTGAGGTGAGGATGGCTCACATCTGGGTCACTGCTGAAATCCAGTGAAGCAGCTGCGCAGGAGCCTGTCCAAGAGGTCCCATCCAGGGGAACCTGCACAGCACAGCACACTGTTAGAGGATGTCTCAGTGTCGGTCCTGCTGGACAACTTTGTTCCAACACTAGGGTAATGCACCAAGAGTTTGCCTCAAAAGTGAGGCCAGAACATCCTGTGACTGCAGTACTGTCATTTCTGGTGCCCCAGGCCCTCCCTTCACCAAACTCATCACTGGTATTACTGGTACAGCACCAAACCTTCTCAGTACCCTGGTGAGGAAGAAAAGGATGAAGGTGTATCTCTCTTCTATTTTCATTGGAAATTGCATTCAGTTTACATGAACTGTAAAAAAGAAGCTGATGCTCCACATGGAGGAACCTGGAAGGAGTAGGACAGCTTATCCAGAGCAGAGTCCAACAGGAAGGGCTGAGATGTGGCTGCACTGCTCATGCTTTGACTGCAGCCTGTTGCCTGGCTCTGGACAATTTATTTCACCCTTCTGCCTCCTGTGAGCAGCAGGTGATGGTGCGTGCCTCTGTCGGCACATTTCTAGATTGGACTCGCAGAGCTCTTCTGCACATCTCTCACCTCCCCTTTTACCCTCCACTCCCTCTGGCAGAAATCTTGACAGAAACCCAGCAGAGCAGCCATAAATACTAGCACTTCTTCCACAGTACAACTTCAAGCTGGCCTGAGAGCAGAATTTAGAATAAAATTTAAAAAGCAAGCATCACATTCTTAAATACAGCCCATGAAAAAACAAGTGCCCAGCCCCTGGCACAGCTGGGAACTGCACTGCAGTTACTGCCAGGTGAGGTCAGCAACTTGTTGTTTCAGTGGAGATGGGGAAGAAAGGGTAACCTTATGCCAAATTCATTCAGGTGCCACCTGGAGTGTTTAAGAGATTTCCAATGTCTTCCAGGCTCACTCCATACTCATCTCCGCCTGCCTTCCTGTATCTTCTACACCAGCTCTACCATAGTATACAAGATTTCCTTGTCACCAAGTCCTGCTCTTGCTCTCTTATAATGAAAAACAGCTGTGGCAGGCATGTCCAAAACAAAGCTTTACACATTCCTGGTGGAACGGCCTTCTCACCGCCAAAACCCCCAGACTTTATATTTACTACAGAAAATTCAAAACACAACCACTTTTCCTCCTCCAAGCTGTAATTTCCTCTTTGACAGGCCTGTCAAATTTAAGATTTCACTTACTATTCTTATCTCGAGTCTCTGCTTCCCCCCTGCCTCACCACTTAGCAAAGCTGACAGCTCTCCAGCACCATGAATACTGCTATAAGTAGCTTCTGTGGAGCAGAGTAGCACATTCTCCCTTCTCTGAAAAAGACTGCAGAGGGTGGTTTGAAGTAAAGAAAGGAAAATCACTGTGACACAAGAAGAATCCCTCTGAACTGTACTAGACCTTCTCAGCAGGTGGATGTTTAAAAACAGGCAAGTGGTGAACACCTCTCCTCTCCTGTATTTTACTTTGTATTCTGTTTTCTGATAGCTTTTCCCAGAAACCGGTATGGTAAAATTCAGAGGGAAAGCCTGGACTTTGGATATTTCAGGTCCAGTTCTGCAAATTGAAGCAATCTGGGTAATTCAGTTTAGGTTCTAATAAAGGAAAAGGGGTAGGTGCCTACTGTGAACCAATGAACATTTTACCCCTTCTGTTTGACTGTGAAAAGCCAGGTCTTGGACTTGGCCTTTGCACGCACTAAAGCAATTAAATTGATTTTTGTAGATTGCACTCTGAGAAATATGAGGACAAACATGCAAGGGTCTGAACCACCCTACGATCATCTGAGTGATCATCTGTACATCTTGCTACACACAAGAGGAAAAAAACACTGACTTAGCCAAGACACACAGGATGAGTTCAGGCACCAGCAGTACATGCCAATGTGTGCTGTTGTAATGAAGTGGCTTTAAGTACTACAGTGATCTCTGAGTGAGCTAGATCGAGTCCCACACAGCCCTCAGCTGCCACACAGGGATTTCAGACAGGTCCTTGGATACCCAGTGGGGTATCTTTCCATAGATGATGACTGGCACCCACACCACCATTCTGCTCCTCTTCCTCCCCTCCAGCTCTTCTCAGTCACTGCCAAGGATGAGGTTGGTGATGGAGCTTAGCAGAATCCTCTCATGAGCAGGATCCAACTCCACCAGTCACAGACTGCAGTCTGGGAAAGGTGATGGGAGCACAGGGATGTATATCGGCAAGACTGAGCTTTAAAACTTACTCCTGCAAAGCTGAGGGCTTGTCTGCCTTTTGCTGTTCAATTCTCCTCCTACCCAGCAATCTTTGTTACAAGAACAAGGGCAATCTGGGCTACCAATGGCCTCAGTGATACGGGGAAGGAGTGGTCACCAGCCAGGGGAAAGCAGTAGCACTAAACTTACCTGACCATTTTTGCCAGTTGTTTGAGCTCCAGGCCAGCAATTTAAGTTATCAAAGTCTGCTCCAATGTTATACAAACAAGTGAGGGAAAGTCTGAAATCAAAGCCAAGCAGAGGAAGGTCAAAAAGCAGCCTCTTCTCCCATCAGACCTTTAAGAACACTATTTCTTGAATAGCCAGGATATATTAAGACTACCACCTCAAGGCTTGCCCTCCTTCAGGCAACAATTTCCATAACACTAGAATTCTTGAGGCTTAGAAAGGAAAGTCTTCTGTCAGCCTGACAGCCAGAAAGCAAGTTTCCCTGCCTTTTAACTCCTACCTGGTTCTCATTCTCAGTCCAGGAGATACTTTGCTACCTAGGCAGCATGACAGATCATGTACTACGGAGAGATCATTCCCCTGCCACTTCCTCCTTGCTCCAGATGATCAGAAAATCACTCAGATATCCCAGGAAGCTCAGCTTCACCAGAGTACCTAAAGGCCATGAGTAGCAAACACCAGCTTTCATGGAACTCTCTAGAGCTTGTACCTGCAGCTATATTTTTGCTAAGTAGGGCAATCCCAGCCACATCCACAACCACCTAAAATTCCACCTCCCAGAAAGGTCCTTGGCCAATCTATTGCAGTGAGTTGATGAGTCTGTTAGCAGAAGTCCCCAGAGGGATGGTTTGGAAACACTTCCTCCTACCCACCCTCACAACAGATTTTCACACTACTGGCAAACCCCAATACCTGCACTCTTCCAGTAGAAGGAGGTAAATCAATACACCCGACTCTTTAGTACCACAGCACACAGAGCATTCCTAATTTCTTACCTAATATAGATCTACCAATAAGAAGGAATCAGCCCATTCTGTATTGGCAGGAGATGCTCACTTGACCTTTGGCTAGAGCACTGCTGTGGCCACAACCAGTCTGGCTGCTCCAGGGCCTCTGAACCTCCAGGTGGGTGGCCTTAGGGAAGAAATGAATCAGAGACAGCTTCTGGCCACCAGTTGGCAATCAAAGCCAATCTCGGCAAAATCTACATAGGATGTGGTTGCCAATATTTGGTCTATGATTTCCTGTCCTACACACAACTTTATTACCCTTTAGTATAGATGCAGGGCCACTGTATGATTTCTACACCGCCCTACACTTACCAGCTCCAGCACCCAGCTACGCTCTCTGGAAGATTCCTCATAATTTTCCTGAGATAAGCTATGGAGAATAAGTAGGAAAAGGAAGAGAAGAAAAACATTTTCATGATATCTATAGAGACATCTGTACAGCAATTCCTTTTTTACTGAATCAGACCTATAACACTACTGAAGCAGAACAATCAGGGTGGATCTGTTTTGGGAGGAAAGTGTGGGGGACACTTCTGTGCAGGAAAGAAGTTTTAGACTGGGTAAAGGAAAAGTCAAGACAGAAAAAAACCCCAGCTTTGGTGATTTCAAACTATACTCATAATATGCTTCTTGATCTTTCATTACCCTCATAAATTAATAAATGTGCAACCTCTTTTCTAAAACTTCATAAAACTCCATAAAATATATTCACTGTGCTCTTCCAAAAACAGTCCATGAAGCAGGACTTGTCCTGGCACAGAATGCTGTAGCACTTCAGTCCTCCAGAACAGTGTTAAACCTGCAGGTCTCTTCAGTCCAGCCACAATCCTGCCGAGCCATCCCTGCTAATATTTGGACCAGATCTTGCCATTCTGCTGTTTTGGAAAAATGTCTGTATTAAATACATGCAAGTAAGAATGAATGATAAAATACACATAAATAACAGGAAAGACCCACTATTCTCAGGACAGAAAGGGGAAAAGAGAAAAGGTTATTACATTTCTCTGACTGACTGCCATGCTGCTTTGTTGAACTCCCTTTTACAAAGTACTAGAGGTTATATGGTCACACCCAAAGCCATTAATCCAGGTCATGCTTGGAAGAGAGGCAAGAGATTATGGTAACCTTTGCTGAGGACCTTGTGGAGCTGTAATAGTTTTAGGTCATCTAGTTTTATAACCTGACATGTACAAATGCGCACACACACACACTACCTGCAGCAGAACCCCTCCGTGCTTGGAGCAGTACACAGGGGCAGTCCTCAGCCTACAGCAGTGCCCTGGAAAGCTTGCAGACAAGCAGGAGAGCCCAAATGAGATCCACCAAGAAACTTGTCCTCCATTTTCCTCTGGTGGCACAGCATAGCACAGGGACAGCAAGGCTGAGGGTGCTACCAGGAGACAGATTATCATCCAACACTCCCAGCCAGCTGCCGCAACCCAACAGCCCATGTGCCAAGCAGTCACCGGCTCCTGGTAGTGAGGCCTTGCAAAGAAGGATTTAAGTGATTTACAGTGCAATATTAAAAATCAAATTTTTGCATTACCTCCTCCCTAAGATTTCAAGAAATCAAAAATTTCCAGTGATTGTTTTAATTGTTGTTATATTTCCCAGCACATCTACTCATCCTTAAATTTTCAGATTTGATCCTTAAGTGATCATCTTCTTTGTTTAGCTGGATGGAACTGTTAAGGTGAAGAATTGGCAGATTAATTTGGCCAGGGACCAGCATTTAATATTTACTTTTTCTTGTAGAACCATGAAACAAAGTGGATGAAAGAGGTTCTTGATCTAGCCTAGTGGATCCAGTAATAACTTCTCAAAGTTCATGGTCCATGTGACAGGAATGTGCAGTAACTGTCCACAAGCATGCTCTCATTCCCTGCCACAGATCAAATGAATCAGTTTAAATCCTTCGTGAAGACGGGCTGCTGCTTCTGTTCTGCCAAATAAAGATACAGGACAACTCCAAGCAGAAGTGGACAACGCCAAAGCAAACTTTTGGGTGCATATCTTGCGAGAGGAGAGGCAGGAGTGCTGACCAATTATCACAGTTTGTCTAGAGAAGGTCCATTTTATTGTAGGACTTCTGGAGTGATGAGCTTTTAGTTCTGGAAAAAAGCCACTGCTGCCACTGGTGTATGCAAACATGGATGATATGGAGGACACTTGCTATTTCTCAGAATGCAAGAGTTGATGGGGGATAAAAGGGGTGGGAGCAGTGGTTAAGCTGCCAGGCAAACACGTCTGAGACAAGCTGTGGGAAATATGTTTTTCTTGTGGATAGCACGTAAATTGAGGAACTCAATGTCACCAGATGCTTTGAAGATTAACCATAAAATTTGTCTAATCTCTTTTTCAGTCAATTGAATTAGCCCATCAGGGTCTATTAAATGTGATGATAGAAATGCAACCTCCAGTTCAGGAAGTTTTTAAACCACTGATTGCTGAAAGCTGAGTGTCCCTTATGAAGGAAGCATATCCCACTTTTTAAATTTTCCCTATTCATTACTGGACATATGAGACACCCACCACCGTTTTTTCTGAGTTGGTATTAAAGTGTCTTTCTACAATCATAGATCTCTACTTTAGCAGAGTTTTAACCTCTTTCAAATCTTTCTCACCCAAAATGTGATCTACTTCAAGAAAAATGAACAATATTGATAGTTTAGGAATTATTACTAAGAAAAAAGTTAGAAAGAACACACTTGTTTTGCCTCACAAGAAGAAAATTAGGACTATATGGTAGAACACCTTAACAATAAACTTTTAAAACTGAATTGTGTTGTTCAAATTGTTCTCTGCCTGGAGAAGAATATAAAAGACTACATTTGTAATAAGCAGGACTTCAGGTAATAATTCCAATAAAATTTCTTAATTATAAAGTTAGTTAAGCATTAGAGAAGAAAGAGATCCTCTAGTAGAATCCTCTTCATGTAGGATCTTCAGGAACAGGTGTAAACAAATCATTGTTAAGATGTCTTGATAAGGTCTACAGGGCGGTCTAGGTATGTTGATCTTACCTCAGTTCATAGGAAGAAGTGCATGATTTATCAAGTCTTTTCCAGCCTACATGTCTAGGACTCCCATGGATTCAAGATGCCAAGAATGAAATCAGCAAAGACTAAAGAATGCAAAGTATAGATGAGGCAATACACAAGAGGAGTCAGAGTTGCCCTTAAAAAATTATATGTTTTATCACATTGGCATTTCTAAAGCCTTGTGAGAATGTTCAAAAGAATTGCTATATCCCATTCGATAAAGACTCAGCAGTAGGAGTGGAGGGAAGTCTGCACTGATGATGATAAGCTGCTCTGATAAGAGCAGAATTGATACAACTCTCTTTCCAGCAATGTATATCCCGTGTTCATTGTGAGACTTGCACAGTTAAAAATCCTCCACCTCCCCTGTTTCATGCCCACCAGGTGAAAAAACATTGCTTTGCTGCTAGTTGAGAGCTGTGTGTAGGCTGATCATCTGTCTAGCACATGTACTAGGCTGGCCAGCCCACATCATGTTTGTTTGACAAAACAGATCCTGGGACAGCTGAGTCCTGCTGGTCTCCTCCCTGGTTAGGGCACAAACCTGTGCTCCTCTCTTCTGCCCACCCAGGAGCTTCACTGAACTTATAGGCACTCAACTACTATCCTTGTTACAAGTTCTCCGCCTAATTCATCATCAGTGGGCATCACTGGAATCATCATAGGAAATTAATTAGTCAAGTAGTGACTGGTTCACCTACTGGTTTCAGTGGGACCCAGCTTTCCTCTAAGCTGTTGAATGGAAGATTAAGGGGTGATATGACAAAAGTTTAGATATACCTACTTTTCAAAATAGAGGGCCTGCCATTACCACTGACAAAGATATCATAAACACAAGCTGTCACATACTAAAATCATAGAGTGGTTTCAGTGGGAAAAGACCTTAAAAACCATCTAGTTTCAACACTGCTGTCACATGCAGGGACACCTTCTGCTACACCAGGTTGCTCAAACCCACATCCAACCTGGCCTTGAACACTGCCTAGGATGGGGCTGCTCTGAGCAACCTTCTCCAGTGTCTCACTGCCTTTAAAGAATTTTTTTCCTAATATCTAATCTAAACCTACCCTCCTTTAGTTTAAAACCACTCCTCCTTGTCCTATTGCAACAAGCCCTACTAAATTGTCTGTCCCCATTGCTCTTATAAGCCCCCTTTTAATATTGAAAGGCCACAATAAGGTCTCCCTCAAGCCTTCTCTTCTCCAGGCTGAACAACCCCAATTCTCTCAGCCTTCCCTCACAAGAGAGGTGCTCCAGCCCTCTGGTCATTTTTGTGGACCCAACTCCAGCAGGTCTGTCCTGTGTTGGGGGCCCCAGATGCCATATCCTGATGCTTGAACCTGACAAGAAAAAGAGTGCACATTTTAAACTTTATACCAGAACTTTTTCATCATTTCTCCCTTGCTCTCACTGCAAATTGCCTCCAAAGTCAGCTGGACATTCTCCCTGTCCTCCAGCCATTTCCAATTTCCCAACATCAGAAATGTCTCATTTCTGGCACAGATTTCTTCCCCACGTTGGCAACAGTGGTGCTTGTAGGTAATAATCTATTAGCTATAATTAAACAGCAGGTGCTGCCTTGGGAATTGGCTGCTATAATCTCTTGTATTAAAAAGATGAAAACATCATTTTGGTCAGACAGTTTACAGGAGAGAACATGATTTACAGGACAACAGATTAAATTCTGTGCAATTAAATAGCTGGATTAAGTCTCAGGGCTTGATCCAGGACGTAAAACACTGAACGTAAAACAGACAAGCAAGCAAGCAAGAAACCTTGTCATGGTCCCTCTCTCAGCAAAATTTGCCATCTCCTCTTGAGGCTGAGATCCACATAGATTCCTGCTCACCCAGAAAGGAAGATATCAAAAATTGCCAGCATCGCCCTGGGCAATAGTGCTCTAGCCACTTACAACAAAGCCGAACGACAGGCAGCTTTAGTTATTAATGGCTGCAAACACCGACCCTCTCACCACTGCTGTGCTTGCTTCAAATCTGTATCATCCCCTGCCTCCTCACTGAGTGCAGGAAGGATGTGGTTCACCAAGAATCATTTCCCAAATTCATCCCAATTGCTCTATTAATTATCCTTTAGCATCAACATGAGGAAACAGTTTCTACCTTCTGCAGCAGGTCTATTTTTAGTGAAGCATCAATTTGCCTCTATTTTGTTATCCCTCACTGTTAATCCTGCCCACACAACAAATCTGGCATTGATCACTTGTGGCAGACAAATATTTTTGGCTTAGGCTACGAAAGAGGCATGAGGAAGGGTGTAGAGAAAAAGAGTCTTAATAACCAGAAAGCGATCATTAGAAAACAGAATTCATATGGAGAAAGCAAAGCTAACAGAAAGGAAAAAAGAAAAGGGGGAGGGGGAATGGGGGAATGTATTCTTAGTGTGTTTGTGAATACAAATCTACAAAAGTGAAAAGTAACCCTCAGCTTCTGCAAGTGCAAATTCACATCAGCAAATTCAAGTTCATATGAAAGAAGGCTTCAGTGTTGGATAGCATTCCTGGTGTTTCAAAGACAGCCCTGCCTGCTGCCCAAGACCATCCCTTCCTACAAAACCATGGACCTAGCTCAACAGAGGAGGCAAGACTGACAGATGATTTTGAAGGGGCTTCATATCCTCATAACAACTTCTAACTCTGAGCAGCTGTCAGATCTGAAATCTCACCTCTATCTTAGCTGCTCTCCTGCCTGGCTGAAATGAAAACAGGTACTGAGGGCAATAATGGGTCCTGGATACAAGTACAGTCAAGAAAATACTGCTCTGAGTGATGGTCCTGCTACTTGAAAGGGGAAAAGGACAGAACAAAAGAAAACATCCTCCTTGTCTACATTCATCCACGTTGTAATCTCAGTCCCTAATTCCTTGTTCTGTCCCTCACCCAGCTTGTCTGACCAGACCTGCTTTCCTTAGAGAAGGTCTGAAGGTGAATCCAGAGCTGGATGAGATGCAACTGAGGAAGCAGCATAAACAGTGCCCACACCATAGTGCTTCCATTCCATCATCAGGATTTAATCACAGAATGATAGAATTGTTCAGTTTGGAAAAGACCTTTAAAATCATTAAGTCCAACCATCACCTTCACAACTCACCTTGTAACCTAGATCTTCTTTGAGACTGCCCAAGCTGGGCAAGGAAAAAAAAGCTCCCTTTGACCAGCATGCTCTACAATGGTGATGGGCAAAAGATACTGAAAATTATAAAACTAACTGGAAACTCGTTCTAAATCCCTACGTTGGTGAGCTCAGCCTCCTTTGCACAA
This sequence comes from Edolisoma coerulescens, assembly GCA_013397115.1. Classification (NCBI taxonomy): domain Eukaryota; kingdom Metazoa; phylum Chordata; class Aves; order Passeriformes; family Campephagidae; genus Edolisoma; species Edolisoma coerulescens. Next base: position 2,692,119 of record VWZW01001649.1, read on the forward strand.
GCCCATCCACAGCACTGGCTCTCTGCTAAGGGCTGTTAAGGGTTTGAGAGCCTTGGAGCACCCTGGGGTTACTGCTGTCCCTAAACCCCAGCTTGTGAGAGGCAAGGGGCCTCTTGAAATTAGGCAAGCCAAAGAAAGCCTGAAACTTGATGACTGTAGTTTATTGGACTCGGGACAGCAAGAAGCAGACTCAGCTCTGCCTGAAAATATCATTAAAGCTATAGGTCCTGTTATAGACTGAGGAATCCATAGCACAGTAGGAGGCAAAGACAGAGGCACCAGGAAAGGCAGAAGGGACAAAACAGGAGTGCAAACTATTCATAAACTGGTTATTGCTGTGTGCATACATGGCTAACACTTTTATCCTTCAGTCACTATTTTGATCTATGCTAGCCTGGGATATGATCTCCAGCCACGGTTTCTGCAAGAAAGGAAAATAATCCTCATTTGATCTGGAAATCTCATATTCCTGACTCTGACTGCTGAAAGAAACACTCCCAGGCAGGCCAGGTGTTTAAATAGCTTGGAACTGGAATTTACTGCCCTGAGCCACAGTTTAGCAGTAGGTAAACTTGGACATCTGCCAGCACCCTAGACTGTTAACCATTCCTGTAACTCCATCAGCATTTTTGTCATCTTCTTCTGGAAAACTGAGGAGCTTGAACCAGACAGAAAAACAAGAGAAACTAAGTCTCAGAGACGCCTATGATCAGTCCAAACACACCAGCTGTCTACAGCTATGAGTGTGTGTCCACCCCTTCAAATATAAGCCAGAGAGAGGGAAGCCAAACCCTGTGGCAAGATATTTATCTTAGTGATAGGGTCCAAAAGAGTCTTCAGGAAAGAAGCACAGTTTGGGAGACAAATAAGTAAACCAGAACAGCTCCCAAGACTGCTGTCAGTAGCTAGGAGCAGCAGGAAAGGAAGGTTATGAGGCTCCACCTAGAAGTCTGCCCCAGAGCCCCAGGCCAAACGCTGCTGCCTCCCATCCACTCCCCAAGGTGTGGCCAAACCCAGCGGTATCGCCGCGCCCTCGCCAGCTCTGTGCAAGGTTCATGGGCACTGCTGGAGTCCTCTCCCGTCATCCTCCTCTCTACATCAGCAAACAAAAAGCCGTGAGATAATACGGGCACATTTTTCTTCTGGATTCCCGTGTTCCCAAGCCCAAAAATATCAATTTAGCAGGCTTTTTTTGTTGTTGTTGAATTTAAGCAGAGAAAAACTGGCCTGTTTGGGCTGCCTGCAGAGAAGAGCTGAAGTTACTGTAAAGTGAGAGCAGAGACTGTCACATACAGAGGACAGGCCAGGCTTCACAGCACATGCTGTTTAAGGGAGGCTGCTAGGAGGCCTTCAGTTGAGTGTTCAATTATGGTCTCCTTAAGTCATCTTAGGTATGTCATCAGTTCTTCTTACATCCTATTTTTCCTCGTCTGTGAAACAGGAGTAGCAAAATCTCTTATTTCTCTACATGCTTTTTTTTTCTGGTCAGATCCTAGAGAAGTTCAGGTCTGGTTGTGGTCTTAGTTAAGACTTGCGGCCACAAGTTCACAGCAGAGCTGAGTTTAATGCAACACCAAGGAAGGCAAAGAGAGATCCCTTCCCATCTTCAGATGTGCATTTCTCTTCTTCCCACGGAGCAGCACCTATGCAGACACATCCATTCCCGCTGTGCAATCAGTGTTAGGAAGAGGGAAACTTTCTGGAAATGCTCTCCCTCCTCTTCAGCAGGGCAGAGGTGTTTAGTCTTTGCTTCCTCCACAAGCACCACACCTAAAATATAAATCATATTTCAGAAGGGGGAGGATTTTTTTGGAGTTCTTTTCCCCCCGTTTTAACCTTTTGCTAGGGTGTGGAAAGTGAATAATCCCAACTGAGCATTCCTTACTTAACAAATTTACGGTTGGCTGCTTAATTAGGAATTTAATAAATGTGACTTAATTATCTCTTAATTAGATTGCTTTATTAATGCCCATGGCCATAAGCCCTTAGGGCTCTCAATCTTATTAGATCTCAAAAGCTAGGCTGAGTCAACACTTGAATAAACAGCTGCCAATAAAATACCTTGTGCTGCCAAAGGTGGCATTTGAATTTTACTTGATGATCCCCTTCCCAGGTTGAACTCTGTACCTTTGCACAGTGCCAGCTAATCTTTGCTCTCAGAGGTTTCTTTTCTGTGTGAGATGCAAAGTAGAGAACAGACCACTTTTGACAGAGCTCACAGCAAGCAAAGTTTTAAAAATCTTACTGGCCAGGCCATATTCCAGCGGCAGTAATTACAGTTCCCTTTTCTTAATTCAATTTTCACCAGAAACCAGTTTTCTCCACTTCTGAAGACCTGTTGTGCAATGCTGTCATATACTGTTAAGGCCTGTCAACATGACAGATTTTTGGCATCTTTTTAGGTACCTGAAGTACCTATAAAACACTCCTTGGCCATCTAGGACTCTTATTACTGTTAATATTAGAAGAGAAGCACATATGGACAGCTCTCACTTCTATTCCCAAGTGGCTCTTTTCAGTTGTAAGCAACTTCAACCTTTTCAGGTGGAACTTTGCCCTTCTGGTTTCTGCCAGAAAACTTTTTGGAAAGTTTGGTTCAGCTGTTTTTTAGTTTTAAGACAGAGAGTAGGTGGGGGAAAATACAACTATTGCTATGATTTAAGTGTTAAAATAAATATTCTGTCACCTTGTCTTGAGCAATCCCTCACTTCACCAAGAAAAGGGAACCTTAAAGTTGGCTCAGACATGCACTTGTTAGTTTTCCAGCAAAAACACAGCTCAAATTAGCTGAATCACACCAATGCCTACTGAGCTAACCTACCCAGAATCTGCTACTTAAAATCCAGGAACAAATCCAGAGACGAGTGTCTTAGGCAATAACCACTCAATAGTAGCAATGGTGATGGAGGTCATGGCCCTTGAATGCTAGAAAAATAATTTTTCAGGGCCTGTTATTGAGGTCAAAGCAAGGTCATTTGAAGGAAATATTGCATCCAGCTCCTGAAGAGGGGAAGACGATGCTGGAAAAATACCTGTTCCTGATTTTTGTTTGAAAAAGTAGAAAAGCAATCAACACCTACCCCCAACAAATCCTGCTGTTAATTCAGTACAGAGCAGAGCAGCAGAAACAGCTGAATCAGTGCACTGCAGATGAGGCAGCAACCCCTGGGGAACAAACACCTGATGAGGTGACACCTCAAACAGGGCCTGTAGCTGACAGAACAGCAGCATGAAGCCCCAGGTTCAACACAAGACTCTTACCCACCTAGCAGAAAGAGAGAGGATATCAGACAATGAAAAATGCCCTGGTTTTGCCAAGGCTACCCCCACTCCAGACAAGGTTAGAAATAGATCTTTATGAAAATCCACGGATTTTAGGTCCTTGTACTCAGCAGACCACCTCTTGTCCTTTCAAGGTACACTGAGCCTTGGTACCACGTTTTCTCTCCTGCAATGTGAAATATCCATTGTTTCTCACATGCAAAACCACTGCAGCCCTGTACACATTGTCACCTGGCCTGGCAATAAATAAAGGTGTGTTTCCTGGCAGGCAGTTTGTTTCTCTTCCAAGCCACCCTCAGTGGTCTGTTCAGCTTTACAGCCAACTTGGACTGCTGTGGCAAAACTGAGGAAACATCTTGAACAGCTTTGTTTGGAGTTGACATCTCTGACAGGGAGCCAGTGCCTTGTGGAAAGCTGCAATGTGGGACTGACACTACCTCTAGAGCAGGACAGCTTCTGTTTCCTTTCCCCCTTACCACAGATCCTTCTTGTGTTAAAATACAGGGGAAGCTGTATTGTCGGGGACAGGGTGGGAAGCAGGAAACTGGAAATGAGAGGCCCAGCCACATCTCTTGACTTCACCACTCTCCTCCTCTGCCTCCCTGAGTTAGTTGCCACTTCTCTGCATTCAGTCTCTTTTGTAGCCCAAAGCTGTCTAGGCTGTACAGGTCACGAGCTCTTTAAGCCACGGCAGCATCTCAATATAGCTATGTTTCCAGCCTAATGCAATGGGGAGCATGGCTAAAATATTTTAAATAATTAAACATTAAATAATAAACCCCATGTTTTATAGGAGGGGCTGGTCAGCTTTTCTTCTTTTTATGTGCTTGAAGGGTAAATGCTTTGTAGCACACTTCTGTGCCAGCTAACCTGGGAAGTGCAACATAAAGGAAGCATCTCTTAATCCTTTGTCCCCAGATCAAAAATACCTCTGGCCTTTGTGTGACAGCCACAGAAGGATGGAGGACAGACCCCACCACTGAGGTGTCTTAGAGCATGAGCAGCAAGGCTGGTTCGTGTCATTAGAATTCACTTGTCACCCATTTTCAGATCCTGTATCTGGGAGGAACAAGGTACAGCCACTCGCCCCTCCATGCTCTCACCCACAGCTGCTGCTTTGCCAGCTGTCCAGGCCCACATCTCCAGCCAGTCTCACAAGCAAGGGAACCTGGTGCTCTCCATCAGCCTGTCCATGCAAGGACCGCTGTTCCTGAGCAGGCAACCAAAATTCAACAGATGGGGTGCTTGATACAAGACTTCAAGGACCTGTCTCCTCTTCCTTCTGCTCCCTACTTCTACACAGCTCGTTCACACAGCTTGCTGAACACTCCCTTTTTCTGCTCTCCCCAACTCTTGTGATTAAAGCTATGAGAGCCACAGAGCAAGAACAGCCACCCCTCAGCTCATTTTCAGCTCTCCTAGCCCCTTCTTTTCTCCCAACAGGGGGAAGCCTGCCCTGACACCAAAGCTAGAATACCAGTGACCTCCCTTCTGCTGCCTGCACACAGAGATCACCCAGAGACCAGTGCCAAGGACAGCCAGTAGCTCTGGCCCCACAAGTGCCAGGTCACCAGCAAACACACAGAGGGAAGAGGAAGTTGTTATCAGGCCCCAGTAACACAAAACAGCTGTGCTTGGGTAGGGCAGCCACTGCTCACCCCTGCTGGGGGCTGAGCAGCAGCTGTGCTCCAGAAACCTTCTGCTTTAGCTTGTGGTCCAGATCCAATGAATAAGGAGGCATCTCAGGAGGTCCCAATGAAATCAGCACCCAAAATCTTCATTTGCCTGAGCTGTTTCAGCAAATCAGCCCAGAGACCTTACTAGCAGGGCCTTTCTCTGAAGACACCCCTTTCTCTCTGACTTCTGCTGGCTCAGAGAGGTGATGCTGCAGCACTTCCCCATAAGTGACAGCTGCAGCTAAAATGTATTGGCCAGGCACGCTGGAAAGCTTGCAGTAAAATAAAAAAAAAAAAGTGGCTGTCTGAGCGTTCCAGTGGCCTGCCTTGGCACCTCAGCCCCACCTCAACTTGCAGCACAGGTTGCTCTGTCTGTCCCACAGCCTTGCTCAGCTCCAGCAGTGCAATTCAAAGCCAGCTGCTAAAGATAAGGGTCTCTTGTGAAGCCTACATAAGCACCCAACAAGAGGGATCTGCACTGGAAAAAAGGCTTCAACAAGGCTGTTGTAGCTAGGGGATGAGCAAAAGACAAGGCAAAGTGATTTAAAATGCACTTTCCCCACAGGTACTCCTGTCTCCTACCCAGTGACTGTTTACCTGTCAGGAGCATGGGAAACTCGCAAAAGGACCCATGCCAGCACTCATGCAATCTCCTGTCTCCCGGAGTACATAGGTGGCCCAAGCCAAAAGGTTGTACAGAAAACCATTTTCTCAATATCAGAGGCTAAAATTATCTGTGTAAATATTACACAGCAGTAGGTTAACAACACAGGCTGCATCCCCACCCAGCCCACACAGTATCACAAGGCAGGCAGGTCAGCTCCAGCCCAGGTTTCAATTAAAGAGCATATTGCGGTTAAAACTGTCCCTGCCTGCTTTGCTTTGGGGTTTAAAGTTCCTCCACAATGCAGCTGCTTTTAGTGCAAATTTATTATTAGTCTCAACTACATTATGACCTCCTCATCCCACTGGAATGACCAGGAAACCCATGGAGAGAGAACAAACAGATACCACATGGCAGTCCTGCAAAAAGGTACATGGTCATTTGATAAGTGGAGCTTAGACTTAATTCGCAGTGCTAAAGGGGGATTTGTAGAGTAATACATCTCAGAATAAGAATCAGACTCCCTGTGGCACCTTGGCAGGAAATGGCAAGACATGAAGGAATATTAAACCTCACAATTCAGGGCTGGAACCAGATTCAAAGATGTGGAGGAGACATCTCAGACATGATTTTTTTTTTTTTTTTTAACAGGAGAGATCTTGCATTTCCCTTTGAAAAGAGCCGTGACATCTGTGTTGGCAATAGGTGAAGTATATATACTTCAAAGCTGTTGTGGGACAATTCCTAGACCAAGACATGCCCACATGAACACACACATTGAGGGTGGGAAGGAGCAGCCGCAGTGGGCATCCACACACCACAGTGGGGGCATGAGGCAATCTCACCTCACTGCTGCAGTGCTCTCTCCTTAGTGACAGGCATCAGAAGAGCTGTAAAGCTAAGTTAAGAAAAGGACATGGTAAAATAGCAAACCTTTACCCAGTCCTGTGGCCAAAACTTGGCTGACTCTGCCACATGGATCTGCTCAGCCCAGTGTTTTCAGCCAGCAACTCAATGGGGAGACAACTGAGCACAAACATCACGTACCTCAAAGAATGTTTCTGTTCTGGCTGTTAATTCCCTCTGCAGACAGTTCTGTACAAATGCATTCAAAGGTATATTTTGCTTTTATCTGGCCAGCAATCATGTACACCTGGAAGCATGAAGACTAACAGCCCAGTCCAGTTATGGAAGGACTGTTCTTCATGGAAATGCCTCATCTTCCTTTAACTTTAGCATGCACACAGTTCTCTCCAGCTCATATCATTCATTACTTCTCCACAGAAGAGTTCTCAGGTCATCCTTTTGTTGCCACGATTTTTCCTGTGCTACATTAAGTCTGCAAGGATTTGTACTCCTGTAGGGATGCTGCTCCTTCCCTTGGGAGATCATCACAGGGTTTGACAGCTCTCACTAACATTTTCCAGCATTTCCCGCTGTCTAACAAAACTGCAAACATTCCACAAAAAGTACACTCTACCAAGCCTCACACACACTGATGGCAGAACCAAGGCTGACAGCTGGAAAAAACCACATGGGCTGCCCTACTGCAAGCCATGTGCATCTGCTGCCCACATGGAGCCCTCCATCCCTTTCAGCCGCTGCTCCCCTTCCTGCTTTGGTTCACATGGATGTGATTTTCAGTGGGTGAGATCATCTTTTGAAAAGGTTTTATGTTTGGCTATAAACAGGCCCCAGGACCACGTGTGATTCAGGAGAGGCATGGAGGCTGTGTTCACAAGGCTCACCATTTCCTTCCAAATGGGATGCTCACTACATGTCACAAACTGCTGGGGTATGAGATTGCTCTTTCCTGTGGAAGAGTTTCTCTACTTCTCCTTGCAGACTGAAGAAGGATGCAAAGTATAAAACTTTCCACAAAAACTCCCAAGGCAGTCCCAGACCACAGGAACCCGTCTGACCCTCTGCGAGATGCTGGGGACTTAAACCCCAGCGGGGGAAAGCTCCATTGAAAATTGACCCACTCCAGGGTGCCATTAGTAGGGAAGCTTGTGGTTTTCTGAAGATCTTTAGCCCAATACTACTTCAATCTAAATACTGAAAACATGTAGGTATATGTAAAAATCAACAAACCAGAAAAAAAAAGAGCTGAAAACAACTTGCCTTGAGCTCTTACAACATCTCTGCAGTACACTTTGACCCAGAAATCAGGAGAATGAGATAGGACAGCTGGCTTTTTTCCTGCAGATTGGACAGCTTTTTGCCTGGAACCTGTAGGGACTGGCTGTAGCACGCACAGTGCTGCTGCTGCTCTCTCACTGTCAGGAATACTCACCAGGATGCATGCAGGAGGAATCAGTTTAGAGCTGTCTTCTACCAGCAACAAGTGCCCATAGCTGAGCTGGTCAGAAGTACACAGCACATTCATCCAGAAGTCGCTTCCGTTTACCCTCTGTCCCTTGATAAGCCATGTTAGCACCTACCTACATAGGCTTCACCTAGTTCTGATAAAAGTCATCAGCAAGGATTTCAGCTGCTCCCTAACAGTCCTGCCCCATGCACTGATATCAGCAAAGCTTCCTCCCTGAGCAAACTCTCTTTTCTGGTACTTTACAGGCTCGTCTGCTCACTGGCATTACCTGGAGCACACAGGGTACCACACCAGACTAGGGATATTCTTGTCACTGCCTGATGCCACAAGGGTGCAGGACCAGCTGGCAGCCACTGTGCATGTCCCCGCTCCTCTACTGCAGTAAAAGATTTCAGTTTCCCAAGAGCAGGGAACCTTCTGCCCCATGGTACAGCCCACGTTGGTCATTAGTCAGCTGCTGACTTCAGCTTAACTGCAGTGACCAAGGATGAGCGAAGTTGCTCAGGAAAACGCCTGTAGTGGGTGCAGCACTTGTGAGAAATCACAACATAGATACTTTTGAAAATTCCCTTTTAAATCTGCAGCAGTGGCTGTAATCTCAAGATTTGAAAGCAGAGATTAATTTAAACTTTAGAATGTCGTTAAATCTTGATTGGTTGTTTTTGTTTTAATTAGCCATGGTAGTCACTTCTAAATGTGAGCTTTTCCCAGCTGAATAAATGCCTCCTCCTTTCTTTTCCATTCCTCAGTGTTATAGGAGTTATGTGAAAGATGTAACAGCATTCACACACAAACGCAAGCTTTGGCTACATCATCTGCATGCAGTAAAGAACAGGAACAAGTTGCCTAAGTCCATGACCCTCAAAAACAGTGTAATTGGTGTCACCTGTCCCGGCTTGAAAGAGTTAAAATAATTTAGCCACTTTTCGTGAAGACAAGTTATTTGTGTGCTTTTTCAAACAGATTCCACAATCCAGCCCAAACAGCTTCAGTCCTTTTAATATGGAGCAGCAGGATGTTGGGCAAGTTCTGTGTGCTTGCAAAGGACCTCTCCTTCAAACATCGTAATACAAACATAACTCCAGCCAAAGCACAAGTTGAACATCACCCAGGGCTAACCAGGAAGCCCCAGATCAGGCGGAGACTTTTTCCCAGATCCTTTGGGGTTTCCCTGCCAGAGGGAGGCTGAACAGGCAAGCTCTTGTGGAGCCCCGCAGCACAACCTGCTGGCATTTCTCAGCCAAGGCAGGGCTGCTCTAAATACATCACCCAGCCCAGCAGCAGCACAGAAAGACAAGATCCAAGGATGTGAAACTAAAAGGACATCGACCCCGAACGCTGTAGAGCAAAGACCAGCTTTCCCCACGATAGCCAGCTATCCAGCAAGCCCAAAAAGTCAAAGCAATCCCTAACCCTAAACTACCTAGTCCTTCTAGCAGACAGGAATCAATACAGCTCTAGGCTCTGCTGTTCTTCAGCCTGGTTTCTTCTAGAAAAGCACAATCTTAGGAGCCCATACTTCGTGCAAGATGAAAGCATTTGCTTTTGAACCCACGGGCCAGCTTCAGCCAAGCACAACAAAGGAAATTAAGTTTCATGAGACTTAGAGGCCATGGAAGGGAGGCAGCTGGAGTTGCCCGGGTCGGGGAGATGTTGCAATCTGAACTTGCTGTCACAGCTTAACCCCAGCTGGCAACTAAGTACCAAGCAGCCGCTGGCTTGCAACAACTAAAATATCAGAGTATTAATAACGTTTTTGTCATACTACATCCAAAACACGGCACTGTACCAGGTACTAAAAGGGAAATTAACTCTCCCCCAGCTGAAATAAGGACACTTGCCTTCACTGCATACCAGATAACCCACAGTGGAAAAAGCCCTCAGAAACGCTTCAGCAGAGAAGGGCTCAGGTTTCCTTTTTTGATGCCAAAAATGAGCAGCCACCAGACAAATCCAGAGAAACCAACTCCACGATACCTCCATTTCCAGACCTTCCTGAGCATTTTCCAACTACATGCATTAGCTACTTTAAAGGTCCTGCTTAAGAGTTCTGCACGTGCTCTTTAATTCTCTGGACACCACATGGCATATTGCAAACTCATATTTGCAGTTGCAAAGTTCTTCATTCCTACTATTCCTTTAAATGTTTTAATATGCCATTATTTCCTTTCTTCTCTTCTGTCTAGAGCAATGTCCTTCTAATACAGGTAATTAAACAAAGCAAGGTGGCATTTAGAATTAATCTAATCTAAATTTAATTCCAGGATGTTCCTGTTTTAGGCCATACAACAGGTTGAGTCCCAATATGCATCAGATATGCTTCACAGCACCAGAATGTTGTTCTTGGCAATTCCTTGGCAGATGTCTTCTAGACAACTTGGTAGGACCCCATCTATTGTTGTATTGTGAATTCTGCAAGCAACCTTCCAAAGGTGTTGCATTTTCTCCCTTAACATACTATTGACTATTTCAACACTGCACCATGAAATGCAGTGGAAGTGCCACCATTTGAGCCTCAAAAGCAGAACAAGGGAAGCCATTCCAGGAGGATGATTTTAGCCCAGAGAGAAACAATGGGTTGGGGGGTAGAAACAACCAAGTGGATGTTTGCTGACCTCCAGCTCAAAGAGCCAGAAGGGAAGAAATCCTAATTGCTTTAGACTTGCAGACCAAGTTGCCACTACAGAAGAGCCCTTTAGAAAACTGCACATGCAACCCACCTTTCACGGTCCCACTGCTCTCCTTCTTCAAGGCTTCCAAGCAGCTAGACACAAAACATCAAAGCTGCCAAATCTTTACAACTGGGCCTCAGTGTACAAGCCAGAAAACACACCTACACTTTTGGAGCCAAGGCTCCAGCCCAGGTTTTTATGTTTTGGGTTTTTGGGTTTTTTTGTTTGCTTGTTTGTTTTTAAATGCCTAAACTAAGCTATTATGAGACCATTGGGGTGCAAAGAAAAACCTACTTCAGCTGGCACTGCAAATTGAGCACCATTGAGACAGGACAAGTGGTAATGGTTTTAAACTAAAAATGGTAGATCCAGACTAGATATAAAAATTTTCATTATGAGGGTGGTAAAACACTTGAACAGGTTGCTTAGAGAGGTCGTGATTGCCCCATCCCTGGAAACCTTCATGGTCAGGTTAGACAGGGCTCTGAGCAACCTGGTCTAGTTGAAGGTGTCATCGTTCCCCCCCCCATGCCAGGAGGGTTAAAACTAGATAACCTTTAAAGGTTCCTTCTAACCCAAACCATTCTATGATTCTGTGGCAAAGATCTCCACCTTGTATACAGAAATGCAGAGGTAAGACTCATTCTGGTTTTCAGCCTTACACTAAAAGGTTCAGTTTCTGTTGAGAAAGTAATTCACAGCTGGAAGTGAAGTAACTCAAATAAGAACAAAAAAGACAGGCTGCGCCAGTATCTGATGAGGAGACCTGGATGTAAACATACCGGGGCTGTGGGAACTGCATCAAGGTTCTGATGAGTACTCACCTTCCTGTAAGGACCTGCCAAAAAGCCACAAAGATTTTTATAGTGGTGGTTTAATTTAGCCATGATGTAGTTGTAATATTCTCACTACGTCCATGAGAAACTCCCCAAGACTCTTGTAAATAGAGTAGTAAGCCAATTCCAACACTTGTAATTATATCATACCCATGTAAATTATCCCTGAAGGGTTTTATTTGTTTTTAACATACCAATCTTTAAGTTTTTAGAAAAGAAAACTCAAGAGTTTCTTTTCATTAATGTCACTTTCCTCTCCCTTCCCTTCCTAGTCTCTCCAAGAAATCAGTGCAAGAGTCTAAGACCTCTTCAAAGAGGAAAATAAAGACCAATGCAACTTCACAAATTTCCACTCCACAGAATCTGGTGTCCAACTTCAGCTCTGTGAACAGATCCACAGAGACCAAAAGATAGAAGGCCACCGTGAGCGCAAAGGTAATCAGAAATTTCCCCATTTCCAGGATAAGCAATTACAAGTCTGATGATCATAGTTTGTGGAAATGGCTCAGGCAACTTAGAAAATACTGCAGAGAACCAGCAGAACAGCTGCAACACTGACCCTTTGTGTAGGAAGGCACTTCCTAAAGGCAGGAATCCACTACATACACAGGGGTAAGTTAAAAGGAAGAGCGCTATTGCCTGGATTCATCCTATCAAAACACATTTATCCAAGCTGCATAAATGAGAAGAAGTGAGCTGAGTCTGAGGTAAAGCTCGTCTCCCTACTTGGGAGAGGGCAGGGAGCCAGCAGACAGCTCTTATCTCAGCATCTGGAGCAGAGCTCAAGACCACGTGCTTAGGGCTGTGGTTAGTGACTCACCTGCAATCAAGGTGAAACCTGAGATCCCTATGTAAAGATAAATCTCTGGACTTTGTGGATGTAGAGCAGCATCTGCCAGACGTCTGCTAACAGCTCAACACAGTCCCAAGCATCTCAACAGGGTGCAAGTCCCCAGCTGTGCTGGGGGATGTTCCCAGCACCTTGTTTGCACAGATGCTCTACACGGGTGGCTCCTGGAAGATGGAGAAATCAGGATTCAGTTCCTTTGTGCTCATGGCAGTTGATAGTAAACTTAAAATACTATAAACCTGAGACTCTCAAAAATTCCCCCTCCCCCCAGGAAATACGGTGTAAATGTTGTGGCTTATACTTCAAATTTTCCAAGGAGGTGACTCCCCAAACCACACTAACCCTTTACCCTGAGAGATGCTCTAACCTATTGCCTACTGGCATGCAGATAAGTTCCATGCAAAAGTACTGCTAAATGCACCCTGATGCTGAAAATCAAGTTATCTCGCTTCCAAAGCAATCTCTTTCCTCAACACGCTCTACTTGCTGAAGTTTCGCCCTCAAAATTTATGTTGGGTAAGATTCAGGAAAATCTCTCCAGTCTATTTTGTTCAAACAACCCCTTGGCTGTGCTGCTGCTTGTGCTCTCTGCAGCGGTTTTCACAGCACTCTCAGCTGACGATGGAGTCGTCTACAAAGTAGACTCTTCCAGGGTAAAGGCTCCCTCCAAATTCTAAACAGCCCAAGAATTTGGATAAATAATCAAATGGAAACTCAACAGCTCAATTTCTGAGGTTTGCTTATTATCACTCTCACTCAAGATTACATTCAAGCTGGATTAAAGAGCCAACTAATTCAAAGTGAGAGATACGGTTATATCAATATGGTTACAAAAACCCCAACCTCAGTCCACCACTTTGCTATTGGTATGTACGTGTCATCCAAATAAGATGCACTAATCACTGAAGAATACTTGCCTAAAAATCAAGTGTTTTCTACTCATTCTCTCAGCTGCAGATCTTGGGAGGCAAGTTGCAACTGCATGTGCAATTACGTTTCCAAAATACTAACAACTCTGTGCTGGTCCTAAACGCAAAAGAAAAACCAAAACAGAAGCTGATGCTCTAAGCATGAAAGATAATAAGCAGTAAGTGGGTCTGCATACCTGGGAGACTGGCAGGATAATGGTCTTAAATTATAGAAGCAGTAGTCTGGAACATGATCAGTATCTTCTGTGACGTGTCCATGCTTTCAGCGAGGTCTTCAAAGCCCCCACACTTGGAATACTGAAGTGGAGCTAATTTACTTAAGCCCCAAAAGCCCATTTGCTTGCTTCTGAACTGGCAGGGACAGGAATGAAACGAGAAACACAAGAAGATCTGCCCTTCCAGGGCCCCATTTATTAACTGAATATAAAAATAAGATCATTTAAGTGCAGAGGCACAGTAATCCACTCCGTGGTGAAGATACCTTGGGTTAGCAGTAAACAGAGTTTACAATACCTTGTAAACAGACCTCTTCATAAGCAAGAAGCATACTGAAATATGACACACACTGGATTAAAAGTCCCCTGTTGCAACAGTACTCCACACCTCTCATCTGGCTATTTGGGAGCACTTCACAAAAGGTGACAGCATCCTTTGCTCTGTTTTCAGAGGAGCACACGGGAAACAAATGAAACACAACCTCCACTGTAAACAGCTGAAAAGCGCTACAGCATTTTCAGAGGATGGCAACTTACACCTTGTTAGACTTGTTTTGCAATGAAATACAGTGGCCAAAGCTACTGTGCATTATGAAAATGTTAAAAACGATTCCTTTTTTTTATGGTTTTACAGCAACCTGCTGCACAGTTGAATAAAAAATTATTATTTTTTCTTAATACAGTACATGGCATTTCTCCTCAATTGCACTAGAAGTAAATTTGGAAGCACTTTCAGTTTGTGTTATAGGCAGATAGAAAGGAAAAACAAGTCAGGCAGACTTTGAATCTCCTTTCCATCTCTTGCCCACTATTTATCCCCACCTCTTCACATCTCTGAGTCCACATACATTCCATTGATCAGGTAATCCACTTGTGTGTAATCTTTCTTCTTGTAGCTCTCATAGGCCTGTGTGAGGAAAAGAACTATAACAGTTATGAAGAAGAACGTACCAACTAAAAGCACTGCAAGAAGTGAACTTTTATCCACTAAGTACTGAGTCAGAGGCTCGGCAGCAATGAGAAGATACTCATTGTCTGTGTCCTGAGTTTCTGTGAGGCCTGAAGCTGTTGTTTTGGCTGCATCTGTTGGAGCCATGGCTGTTGAAAAGACATCAGATGTTGACTTTATCCCATGTTCAGTCACAGTTGCTACCGTAGAGGCTGTGGTTAAAACCATGGCACCTCTTCTAGAGCCCAGAGAAGCTGATTCACTCAAGGATGCTGTGGTTGTATTTGCTTCTGGATTTAGGTCTGGCAACGTGCTGGCATGCACTGGATTTGCAGAGTGAGAGTTCTCCGTGGGGACGGGTGCCGTGGCACGCGTGGAAGCGGTGGAAGATGTTCCTGCACCCTGCAGGACAGGGGTGGTCAGTGTTGTGGTCAGTGCCTTCAGATCAGCTCCAGCAGAGGTGAGGTTGTCAGGGTGAGGAGCGCTGGTGCTGGTGGTGCCCAGCCTAGGGTGCTGTGCTTGGGTACCTGCTTCAGAAGTAACAGCGAGGGGAGCAGAAGTGGGGGACAATACTGAGACAGAGCTATTATGTCCTGATTTTTGGCTGGTGGTCTCCATCTGGGTGACATGGCTGGAAGCGGAAACAGAGATGTTAACATAAAGGGGAGGAAAAGCAGAGGATGACATGGTTTTAGTAGTAAAGGTATCAGAACCTCCAGGGGTATTCAAGGCTTTGGCAGTTGTTTCAGAAGTGGTAGAGAAAGTTGCATTTGTAATGTTTGTTGTTATGGCAGGGGCAGTGGCGGTAGCAGTGCTTGCAACTGGTTTTGTTGTTGTGACATCTTCCTTCTCAGCCCCAGGCAAATGCCTCAAATGAATCTTGTGAGTCTGAGCAGTTGAGGAAAACGTGTCTTCCACACTGTTTCGGTCCATCCGTGCATTCAGCATCCTCTCCGTTTTCTGTGGATGGCTCTGGTGCTGAAACAGGGCTGTTTCCCATCTGCCGCTGACAATATCTTCCAAAAGACAAAACAAATGAGTTTTGTAAGAATAAAAAACTCTCAAGCTCAAATCTAACCTCAGCCCCCCAACATGCAAACCAGAACACATATTCTGCGGTACACACAGTACAAGTGGAATAAATCAGTCCTGAATTCAGCAAGAACATGAAAACTCAAGACCCCCCTGCCTTTATTGCACATAATCCCTTTGAGGTTTTTTGGTTTGGTTTTTTCTGCCACAGACCTCTAGTATTTGCCTAGCCAGGGAGTTAATTTCACAAAAGGGGAGTAATGAACTCGAGAGCTACAATGCAGAAGCACATTACCAACAGGAGTAGTCTTACAAATGTCAGTTCCTGAGAAGAAGACTCATGCTTTCAAAGTTACACATCATCAACAAAGCCTTTGTGCTTAGATTCATAATTTTCACTTGTCAAAGCTGAGCAGAAATTTCTACTTACACCTTCATACATCAGGATAATTTCCTTCACAACTAGTGAGCTAGATTTATAGTGACATAAATCCCATCTGCTTATCACAAGTCCGGTTGTTACATTGCAGAGAAACCTTTGCCAATCCAAAAGAACCATGAACAAATTCTTTTTTTAAACTTGGGTACAGTGAACTCTTGAAACAAACTTTAGAAGACTGATTTCCCAATTATAAATAAGCTCCATTTTGTTATTGTGTCACTTTATTAAAATTGAATACCCTGGCACTGGAAAGTCACCATGAGCGATTGCTGCTCTGATTTAAGAAGCAGTCTGTTGACTCTGGAACAAACTCCTGGCAATCTGAGAGAAAAACAATGCCAGGACATTTTCCTTTCTCTGAAAAAAAATATAAGTACATCTGTTATGCCTTTATTTTCGCTAGGACAGCGTGTGGCGTGCAAAGGGCTTGAATGAATGATGTCTTCAACATGGAGACAAACTGTTACTCAGTAAGTGTTACAAAAGCTATTCAAAGACACATCATGCACTCACGCAAGTGCCAGAGTCCCTAGGACAAAGCGAAACAGTTATTCCAGTGAACTGTACCTACAGAATCACCCTACAGGCATTTCACAACCCATCCTCCTCAGCTGGAAGCCTGTCAAGGGTTAAACATAGGCATTTAAAGCAAAAGAACCAAGATCCTGGATTTCCCAGAAGCCTGAAACATGGCTTTACCTGCAAGCAGATCTTTGATGTCTTGTTCTCCAGCATTCTGGCACACGCTTAGCTGGTGACACTGCAGGAGGAGGCAGTGATTCTGGTAGGGCACAGACCAGTTACAGTGATGGCTCCCTGAAAACAGCAGAGAAAATGGATTGCTGCACACAGGATACCAAACACACTGCTTCGTGGCTCTAATTAAAGAATTGAAAGAAAAAGAAAAGAAAAAAAAACCCACAACCAAAAAAAACCCCAAACCACACAATATCTAGAAGGTATGGCCTTAAAGGATCCTGACTCAGCCTTGATAAAAATAACCAAAGAAAGCCAATGAAACCAATATAGCCAATGCAGCCTACCCACCTGCTTGTCTTCTGGTACCAACATCTCCTGACAACAGCAATTCACTCACCCAGACAGGGACAAATAAAGTGCACTACAGTTAGGACCCATGTAAATTCATCTAGATGTCTTAATGAGGAAAAAAAGAAGCGAGTCAAAACTGAGAAGACATCCATCTCATCACCCGTGGGAGACAGGTCCCATCTCAGTGCTTGGAATTGCACAGAAATTTACTTGCCATTTGTTGAGCAATGATACCATTAGCCATGGGAGCCATCACAGAAATTGTCTTTTAGTAAGTCAAATCCCAACACAAGCTAAATAAAGTCATCACAGGAAGAACTCTCTTTCCTTTAAGCTCCTTTGAGCATCCCTTTGAACTCACTAACTTCTTTCTAGACATGTCCACATACACAAAAACAAGCTTCCAGGTAAGGAATGAACCTCCTCCAACCAATGCTGAGGAAACATTTTAAATAGTTTACAAGTTTTGGGGTCCCTTGCATATGAGGGTGATATTGAAATACTGGCGTGAGTCCAAGGGAGACTACTACATGTCTGAAGATCTGAAGCAGATTATCCACAGGAAATCCCAACTCAACACCAAGAAAAAAAGCTAGTTTCCACCACAAGGGCACTCAGCACCACCTCTCTGGCCCTCAGTCCAGTGTCTATCTCTGCCAGGTCTCGAACAGACAAATCAAAGTTGAGTTTGGACCAGAGTACTTCAAAAGACCCTTTCCTGCTGCAGCAGCTGCATTACTTCTCTAAGTAACTGATGTTATGTCAGCAAAGGTGCAAACTACATCTACAGAAAAGTACCTAACCAGCTAGAAATATTTTTCCACTTCTCCAAGCAATGTAGCTATGAAGACATCTCCCCATGCAACCTTGGCCTGCAATTTCACACTATAATACCTTTAAAAATAACAACCACTGCTTCTTTACTGACAGTTACATATGTGTTACTATTCTGACATCTAAGCCTCAGGCCTTATGTCTGCAATGACAGAAAGCACAAAAATAAATATTGTTGGGAAAGATGGGAATGGAGAATGAAATCAGTAAAGCTGATCTTAAAACCTAAAGCTAATAATTAAAAAAGACTTTTCAGGTCCTTCTTCCCAGATGATCTCTCTGCACATGGCTATATATTTATGTCAACAGTTTCTATCTTTTCCACCTCCCTTGACATCAGGTAGTGCAACAGACTGGCCATCAAGTAACAAACAGAAATGAAATTGCTTCAGTAGGTTTAGTACAGAATGTAAAACCTGGAAAAGTTTATGCTTTTGGGTGAAGTTTTGCGTGGTTTTCTGAGGACGGAATGGGTCACCTAATTCTAGAGGTTCAACCCCCTCTGCTCAAGAAAGCAAACACTCACCTGGACTTGTTTTGTACAAATGTGTCAGGAGAGAACAAAGTGAAGGGCATAAAAAAGTGGTTAAAGTCAGCAACAGGGGCAGCCATGCAGCCTAATCATGTTGCAGCCCTGACTGCAGACTAACTAAATTATTTATGTTTCTCTTGTGGAAAAGGCAGCTGATGACACCTTTTCTACCCTTACTGAGATGCAAGAAGGTTAAGATGACGTGTGCACAGTGTTTAGAGATTCTCAGGTGGAACAGACAAGCGAGAAGTGCTACAGACCCCAAGTGTCAGCACAGTCAGTGTGAACAGGTCAGCTGTCTGCAGTTTCCCACCTTAAAAACACAACCTGGAGTTTTCACTGCTCTGGTGCCTGCAAGACAGGCTCACTCTTATTTTACCCCCTAAATAAAACAATTTATAAAAGTACTTTTTTTTCCACTATGAAGAAATGTCTCATGTTTAAACTAAAGGTTTGAAACCACTGGCCATTAAAACCAGCATCTTTATTATGTTCCTAACCATATGAATGTCAGATATTCATCCACCTGAGTCAAGGTCTCATCTTCACCACAGCATCACCAGCTTTTTGTAGGTGCTACAAGCTTTCTCATTTGGCTAGACAGGATTGGGACCTTCATAAGGGCAACTCAAAGACTCTTTTAGAAGTTTAATGCTTTAAAAAGACATTTCAGAGGTAGTGAGAAGACTTTCATCTCAACAGATTTAACCCTGTGCTTGGTTGCAGGACAAAGTAGTTTCTTCTAAGGCAGAAAACACACACGAATACCAGGGAGCAAAGATTACTCGTTCTAGTGCAGCTGTCTACAACAGCACTGCTCACTTGCAAACATCTGGCAGCAGGGAATAATCATTCTTCAATTCAAGTGACCTAACACTGTTTGCACGCTATCAATGCACACCACCAGCACATGCTGTCTCTTATGGAAGCTAGAAGGGCCCTGGGAAACAGTTGTCCTGGATTCAATTTAACCAAAGCTATCAGAAGTTATTTAGCACCACAGCACTGCACAGAGAAGCCATAACTGTAAATGCCTGTATACAACTGGAATTAAAAAAGAAAGTTGTCAAAGGAGCAGCACAGGCCTTCAAGGGGCAGAAAACATAGCTGGAATTCCATCCAAGGGACAAGAACCTCACCTGAAGCACCTGGGCTCTGACAAGCCTGCTTGCATTGCTCTTCACTTGTAAGCCTGTTTATTTGCACTACATGGACTCCTCTCCCTTTCAGGAAAGAAACCCGGTGTTCACACATACAGATGGAAATCAGCAGGAAGAACACAAGGGCAGTCCACATCTTCAGGGTTGGCCTTACAGGGAAGCTTCTCTTCCCAGAAGAAATTTTCTCTTATATCAACTTCAGATCCACTGCAATATACCTATTAAAAAAAAAAAAAAGAGAGAAAGAACAATTTTTATCCTTATGAGCAGGAATGGGAAAAAAAACTATACAGAAGCAGGCAAGTATCATTACACATCACAAACAAGCAAGAGCTCAGATGCAGGAGGAGTAAGGACCATTCCCAACTTCCCAGAGAGGCCCTTTCTTTGGAAAAGGTACTTTGCTCTCCTTCCCTCAGGTCCCAAGGGAGAACAGCTTAAGTCAAAAGCCATGTGTACAAAGTCAATCTCAAAGCCCAGAAGTGTGTGTCAGCACAGACATGATGTCTTTGGACTCATTCTGGGACCCCTAATGTTGTTCCCAGGCTCAGCAGAAGGGTTTTCACTAGTTTGAGCACACGATAATAAGGGGAACTATGGTCCTGGCCCTGCCTTTACACCAAGTCAGTCAAAACCAAGTAACCAAGGTTGATTTCTGCTTTGATTTTCCTGCTCATTACAAAAAGCTAAAAGAAACTTTGATTAAAAACAAGCAAAACCCACTATTTCAGGGCTTCCAAGACATTACACAGACACAGCTGTTAGTGAAGAAGATTCACACCCACAGTAAGCCTTCATTTCCCCACATAAAATGACAGATAATGTCTTTCCTTTATTATTAATGTACACACGTGACTCTGACCCAATGGAGGGGCTTTCATCACTGAAGACACTGAAACAGCTCCCACTGACATCAGAGCAGATTAGTAGCTTCTATCTGGATTTACCCTCTTAGTTCTGAGGTTTTTAGAGCTTTGTATGAGCTTCCAAACAGTTCAGTCTGAACCACACCTATTGTAAGCCTCTTCCCTAAGTAATTTTTAAGGGCAATCCTCTTCCTCATCACTAAAGCAAGCTTTAGTCACCATCCTGAAGTTATGAAGAGAAATGCGACAGCCTTCAAAGAGTGTCGAGATTCAGCTTTGTGTGACATCTCCAAGATGGATGTGATGACTGCAAAGGCAGTTCACAACACAGAATGAGCAGCATGTGTGAATGGTATAAATACCACAGTGAAGAACATCTAACAGTCCTCAGTGATGTGCGTAAGACCCTGATTTAGCCATCCATGCAAGAAGTCTCAGCCTGAGCTCTCAACTCCAGTTTCAACCATGCTTGTGGAATTTAAGAATCTAAGAGCCGTTTCTCCTCAAAAAAAACCCCAAATAATGTTTGTTAGCTTTGACTCAGATTGCTTTGTACCATTAAACTTTTGTTTCCAATTCTTCTCTCTGCTATATCCTAAAGCCTCAAACAGGGCAAGAGAGTTTTGGCTTCAAAACTACCCTGTCTGAAAAGGGGTGAAATATAAACAGCTAGCCCAAGCTTCTCAGAGGACACACAATATACAGGTCCACACTGGATTGTCAAAGAGCCAAAGATGGGGACAAAACTTGATACCAAAATGCAGTGCCTCAAATTCAGTTTTCCTAGTCAACCTTCAAGTTCCCTGAGGAACTCAAAGTCTCCTTCCTGCCTATTTATTCTAGTAAAAAGAGTTACTTTACCTGTCAAAAACAGATGGAGCATTTTTAAATCTTCTGCTCTCCCAGAGAGATGGGAAGCCCAAAATGACTGTAGGGCCCTTGCACTGCTGACCTCAGCTCATGCACCCCCCACAGCTTTCTCCCTGGAGCAAGTGCACAGCATCATGCTCATTTTGTGCCAGCAGGTTTCTCAGTGCAGCCAGAAGTTCAAGCCTGTGTCAACTCACCTGGCAGCTGGAAATATTTCTAAATCTGACCTGACAGCAGAAGTCTTGGCAGGGAAAGGCAGCTCAGCAGCCCCATCTAGTCCTACATACCAGTGACTACGCCCGGTGTCCAGCCAGCACCAGCTCTGCCGGGGCCTCTCTCCCATTTCACGCTGTGCATGCACAGCACACACTGACTTTGCTCCCTCCTTATCACTTCTTCTTCCAAGTGCACCTTAGCAAAGTTGAAAGAATCAGGACAGGAGAGGAGATGACCTGTGCAATACCAGCACAGCCTTTGCAACAGGCTACCCCAGCACCGGCTGCTCAGGAAAGCAGCCCCACATTCTCCTCAGGGAATTGGCAATATTAATTTGTCTTGTTCAGCCAAGCCAACTTCCAATACTCTTCCCACTGTCCCAAACTGCAAGGCACTTCTACAAATTTGTCTCAGCCTTTATCACACTCTTACCTGTCACTCTTCACATATGTTGTAGATTAACAATTTAAGACTGGGAGCAAGAGGGAAAGCAAGGGAAAACATTAAATACTCTGCCCACAAGAGATTTTCCTAGAGCAGACAGCAAGGACCTCCTTTAAACCCTACATCCTTCAACTTAAAGCAAGCAAACTGGGTTCCCTCAAAGACACTACAGGTACCTCACCTCAGAGCACTGTTAGGCAACCTGCACTCCCACCACATGGTGCCAAAGTAAGTGCACTTTTTGTAAAGTTCACAGGTCATAGGCAGAGATTCAGAAAGCAGTACTTAACCCACAAATGAAAAGGGGAAAAAAAACATCATTAATGTACTTCACATTTTAAAGAGCGCAGCTTATATCTGCTGTCCCTTTTCAAGGTCCAGGGTTCATAAGAAGCATTATTTTACAGCCTAAGAAGTGACCCTGAGAATGAATTAGCCATGCAATAATGTATGCATATACTGTTTTAAATAAACTAGTAAGGAATAACAGCAATGAAACACTAAAACAAACACTAAAAATTTATTATAGGAGTTTTTTTCCTGCCTTTAGTAATAATTCTGCAATTATAATAACCACCCTCAAAGAGTAAACATCTTCCATTGCATTTTGAAACTGCAGACGTAACAGCATTATAGCTATAAATAAATACTATCATTATTACTATAGTTAAAATCTCAGTGGTTTAGGACAAATAAAATATTAATATTAATCTCAACCAACCCAAGAACTACCTATATTTGCAAGATCAAATGATCACAGCAGTACCTAGAAGCTGTTGCATTAACATGCATCCCCTATGCAAAGAGATGTTTTGTATCCCCAACCACATCAATTCACTAAAAGTCCTTCCCATCACGGCTGACTTTGGTTCCACATGACTGCAACAATTGCAGAGGAAAATAAAACCCCAGAAAATGACTCTCACCTCTTCCAACGTACCTGGCAGCCTTTCTGAATTAGGCCAGCATTGGTTTAGGGGGACATGCCAAGCTCACGCACAAGAGATTCGTCCCCCCTTTCCCTCTCACTAAACATGGTCTCCTCAGGGCCCAACTGGCCATACCTCCCCTAAGGCACTCAATACAAAATTACAATCTTGAAACACTTTTCAAGGTTCTTCGGCCAATTATAAAAATCCCTTTGCAGACTGCAGAGTGAGTGTGTGAAGCAGACAAACACAATGCACAGACTATGAGTATATCAGACAAGCAAACAGCTCCTTTCTAAGACCTGTGAGAGGATAACCAGCTGCAGCCATACCTTAATGCAGTACAGATGAGGCTTGGGATGCTGTATTAAATACCAGAAACTCCAGCTAGAGGTGTGGTTTTTTTGGCCTCTTCCACATTAGCCAATCCCATTCACCCAGAACAGGAGTTACAATTACTTGCAGATCATTTTCCCCACCTTAACAACTGTCCTGTATAATCACAAGCAGTAAGCTGCATCTCTGACTTCCTGTCACACTCCTAGCCAGTCCCACATGCCTCCATTTGTACTCAGAGTCCCCTCTGAGCACCCACCCCCCACACCTACATCCCAGAACAGCACTAACTAAACCTTCTTCTCCAAACCGTGTCAATCCCCGTCTGGGCAACACAGTGGAAGAGATGAATGCTATTATTCCCATCAGAAGTAATTTTGAGAAATTGGGGCAAAATTCACTCTTCAAGCACTACTATCTCCACCTATAGGGCATCCCCAAGGAAATTCAAAGCCAAACCAAACCACAAAAGACAGCAACAAATAAAATCTGGGAAAAGACTACACTCTGAAAAATACAAAGTTCGCTTTTGTTATCTGTGGCTGTAACTCAGCAGGGAACAAGCATGCTGGCAAACCAGAATAACTTTGAGTCAACAGCTGAATGACTGATGACTTTGCAATGTACACACATATCCAGAGGGCACTGCCTGCTGGGTTTCAGAAGAGTTCCTTGCTTCTTGCTGATCTCACAGTGCTTAAGCCAAGGAATTTATACAAATTAAAAAATTCATTATTTCAAAGAACAATGATTGGGATGATGTTGCAAGAGCAGAGAGAGGCCCTTGGAATACAAATCCCTTGCCTCCATGCCCCCCTCCAGCAGCCTCAGTTGTTCCTGGTTAAGCAGCTGCAAGCTGCATGCAGTGACTGCACCAGGGTGAAAAGACAGATACAGAACTAGACCAAAAAAACACGGAAAGAGGGAATGAGGGTGTTAGAGATCTCAGGTACAAAGAGTGCAAAGCAAATCATCTAGGGCAGCACATGCTCCTTTGAGCTGTCATTGAAGAGCCAGTAGACACTGCCTCAAAATTCATACTCGTGTGCATGGACTAGGTATGAAATAAGGTCAGAGTTGCAAAGAAATGTTTTATCTTCAGTATAACAACATGGCAGGGAAAACAAGGGAGGAATACCTCTTGCAGACAACGATGCTACTCTCCCATCAAACTGAGAAGGCATAAGGCCTGCTTCCCACTTGCATTTGCTGCTAAACACTTGATGTATTGTCAGCTCCCTAAACAAGTGCAACATTTCTCTCTTTAGAAGAACAGAATTAAACCAGATTTTGCTAAGGCAAGACAAGAACATCTCATTTTGTAAATCGAGGCAAGACTACAGGAGACAGGGAATCTGCCCTGCAATCCTCAGATGCATTTTACTTCCCAAGCTTCTCTCTAAGACTGAAGATACACATGTAGATAGGTTTGGAGACAGAAGGGGCAACACCAAGACACATGAAGCTGGCCCAATGTCAGCTGAGTATGACCAGATGAAGTTACATGATTCTCTAAACAGCAGCTTTAGAGCCATTAATTCCTTTGGCTCCCCAAGAAAGTTACTGACAAGCTGCAAGGCTGTTTCTACAACATGTGATGTGCTATCAACAATGAAGAATGAACAGACTGTGAAGCAGAAAAGCATGACAGATTATGGAAGAGGAAATATATTATTAGGTCCCTGGTCTGGACAGTTACTGGATTCCCAAGATGTCTGCACAGTATGAAGCATTCCTACTGCCTCAGAAAACCAGGATACAACAGTCAAAGGTCCATTTGTTGCCCCAATACTGGGTCTCTGTGCACCCATCACTTCCACCACTAACAAAATGCTCCTTGTAGAAAAATGACTGAGGTGAAACCTGCACAGTTCCATACTTTCAGAAGGAGTTTTGAAGGAAAATGTGCCTAGAAATCAAGAGTCTTATCTCATGGATACATCAGCCAGGCTGGAATATTGACCAACCAGCTGGATCTGACAAACACCTGGGGCTGACATGAGGGTAGCAGAGCATTAGAGGCTGATCTGCTGCAACAGTAGGATGCAAATTACACATGCTCTGAAATGCAATTCAGAGAAAAAAACACTGCCAGCTCAGGTCCAGAAGTACATCACTTATATTCCTTCTCCTACCACACAACTCTTCAGAGTGTAACACAGCTGGCCACATGTCAGAGAAGAGCTGGCACACTGCTCCACGTTAGCAGCACGCTCCTCACTGCAGTGGGCAGAACAGGCTATTGGATGCTCACAGGTTTGCTCTGCTGCTGCCTTTCCTGATGTTTCTGCCAATACATGTCCACAAAAAAAGACTTTAAAAATTCCTGCTTCTCACCCCACCCCACCAGCAACAAGGTTGGGGGTGCACACGAAGTCAGAGGGGACACAGCCAGGCCAGCTGACCCCAAGAGATTCCATCCCATACGGCATCGTGCCCAGCATATAAAGCTGGGGGAAGAAGGAAGGAAGGGCGGGATGTTTGGAGTGAGGGCCTCTGTCTGCACAAGTCACCGTTACATGTGATGCAGCCCTGCTTTCCTGGGAATGGCTGAACACCTGCCTGCCCATGAGAAGTGGTGAAGGAATTCCTCAGTTGGCTTTCCTGGAACACATGGCTTTTGTTTTCCCTACTAAATTCTATCTCAACCCAGAAGTTTTCTCACTTCATCTCCCCCATTCCACCGGCTGGGATTGAGTGAGCGGCTCTGTGGGGCTGAGTTGCCAGCCCGAGTTAAACCACAACAAGCACATTTAGCTGCAGTGGGGTTTATTGGTGCCTTTTTTTTTTTTTTTTTGGTTAGTTTTGTTTCAAATATTACCAGCTTTACCCATCTCCATCTCTCTGTTCCTTGGTTCCCCACTTGGTTCCTCTCTCAGGGCACAAGGCAGACATCTTATACAGTTCAGAACAGTCCACATTGCCGCTACTGAGGCTTCATGGCCATCACACTTTGCCTCTGAAGAAATAAATGTTAAAGCCTAAACTCTCAAACCAGCACCACCCATCCATCATCCTTTCTCACCCATATTAGTGCCATGTGCTGCAGTTCTGATGCTGAGAAGTACTACTCAGCAAAACATTTTTCTTGTGAAAAATGATCAGACAGCTATTTGATTTATGAAAACGTGCCTTGTTTTGAAATATCTGAAACAATCTAGTTTTAATATACAGAAAAGCAAGCTGCCAAAGGCTAACTGCATAAAGCTGTGACTGAACAATAAATCTGTCAACAAAAATACCTTTAAGCAATAAAAATGTGTACTATGGCTCAGCTGCAACCTTCCCTAGTCTGGTCTGCACCCGAAGCAGATAGAAGTTTTCAGACATGTTGTTGTCTCATGGGAACTGGAGATCATATGCAGGGCATTTCACACCATGTGTTTCAAATTAACCAGCTTTCAACAAGACCCTCAAAGGAACCATCCCAGTGGGCTCCCACATGAACTCTGCAGCCCTTGAACTAACACAGAGCAAAGTTCATTAAGAAGGGTAAAAGGCCAACTCCCAATTTTGGTTTCTCTAAGTGCCTGCAGCAGCAGGTACTCTGCAGTACAGGTGCTTCATGCTTGCTGAGGGATACCATTAGAAGCCAGAACCAGCACGTTCCACATGCACAGGAAAAAACTGTGCCTGAGGTGCTATTAAATTCAAAACTGACAAGTGTGGAGCTAACAGACTTAAGATGCAGCAACTTCAGCCTGAAGGTACAAATAACCAAGTGTTACTTCTGGAGCAAGTGCCAGTGTGATAAAGTTTGGTCACCCACCCACCTCCTGCCCTGCAGGATTTTACCACAGTCAGCAAATTCCCAGCAATTCAGATCAAGTTAAGTTTCACTGAAATGCTACCTTCCACTCCAGATATTTCTGAGACATCATTATGCTCCTCTATAGGTTCATGTAGCTGAAATACTAATTTTAGGCCCATGGAAACACAGGACATACCTCTATCCAGAACACAAGGTTCTGCAACCTTGCTCAGGAATTTAAGCCTGCGCATGGTTTTCAGCAGGGTTACACACCACAGAAATGGCACCTTATGTTACAAAAGCATCAGGCAATACTGGGGGAGCTCAGAAACTCAGGAAAAGTTCAGAGAGCCTGGAAACAGCCAAAACACAATCCCAGTGCAATGACTGAAAGGGAACGTCTGCTCAGTCCTAAAACAAGTGGAAGAGAGGAAAACATTTTTGGCTATTTCTCCTTTCTTCAAGGAAGTAAGATCTTTGTGCATATCCTGAAATATGAAGAATAAACACAAATTCTAAAAAAAAAAATCCAAAGATATGTTCCTCCACTTCCAGTTATCCTCACAAACAAAACAACCTGAAGGCTCCTAGATTAGAGGAGGTTTCCTCTATTTAAGCAAAAACAAAGGTAGTTTCATATGGAAGATCTCCCAGGTGAGATGCAGCAAAAATACGACACTGGGGAGGTTTTCACCACACGTACGTTAGCACAAAGAAGAGATTCTTCCTAAAGTCTCCAAGCCAGGAATACATTTATAGGGATACCAAATAAAGTTTGCTGGCACATGCCTCCCTGCTTTGTGATTTTGACAGCTTGAAAGGTGTGGAAATCACAGGGCAAGGGTGGGTGGGAAAGCTTAACCAAATCAATTTTTTTTTTTTTCAGACAAAGAAAGAATCAAATGCAGTAGCAGCTCTTCTCATCCTAACTGGTCTTCCCTGTGGCAGGTTATTCATAGCCAGCAAGTCTTCAGGTCATGCACCAACCTGAATTTAAACCTAGAGGAAAAACATCCTTCCCTCTCCTTGCTCCCATGGATGTCCAGGGCTGCCAAGGCAGCATCTGCAGAAGTGCTTCAGCCCAGCTCTTGGGTCTCATCTCCTACACAGGAACAGGGCAGCAGCTGTGCTCTCCTACCTTGTTCTAGGTTCCCTCTTTTCCATTTCAGAGGAACTCATTACAGTTTTGAGTCTTGATACTCAAAAACTGATTATTAAACCAAAGTAAAATAAGCTTGGTTTGAGCTCCTCAAAGCTCTTCCAGTAGCAAAGAGCCCCTCATTCATGGAAGAGGGACTGCACAGGCAGCAGCAGGTTCTTCTGAACCTTTCTGAGCTCAGTTTAGAAGGTCTGCCTATCTGTCTGTCTGCTGCTGATGTGGCTAACAAGAACTCCAAAACTGTTTCGGGGGGGTCACCTGAATGCCATGGGCATCTACAGAAACTCAGCAGAGCAGCTCACCAAGAGACATTACAACTACCACAAACATCAGTTTAACTTGTACCCAAGACATGAATGTGAAAAGTGTTCTGTATTTGACTGGACAGATGGAGTCACAAATACAGATATTTTCAGAAGCCATCCCAGATGCCTCTGTGTTTATCTCGGTCTTCAACTTTTGCTCAGCAGTACAGCAACAAACATAGAAAAAACTCCAAAGCTGAAACCTCTCTCTCAAATTGTAACACCTGAACTTGTAAAAAAACCAAAAGGTTATTCTTACTCCTCCAGAAGCTGTGACCTAAAAGCATCAGGAAGACTGAACCTATTGGAAACTTCTGGCTACTGATTTTATGCCAAAGATGCTTCGATCCTGTAATGAGGGGAACAGTGAACTAGAGAAGCCAAACTACCAGCAAGATCAATCCACCCTGGTTCAAAGAGGAGCTCACCATACACTAATTATCCAGGTCAAGAGTTTGCCTGGGAGAGGTTGTTCAAGCTCGGACAACAAAAATGAGGGAAAGGACAAGCATGTGAAAACCACACTACAAGCAGTAACTCTTACTGCTTGCTTCTGACTGGTGTTCTGAAGACTTCAGCTGCAGTGTACTCCAGTACAAACCTGTCCAGTATCATCAGATCAGCAGAACACCGTTACAGGTCAGGCATCAACAGGTGGAACAGACTGTGACTCAGTGAAATCAGATACAAAACGAAAGACGTGCCAAGAATTAAATAATTCACACTTGAATTAACATGCACTTCTGCCTATCAAACCACACCTTTTGTTTCAAATTGTTTGCTGCTAGAGACTCTGCAAGACTGGAATGAGAAATGGCTAGAAATGCAGAAGAGTGAGAACCCAGGTAGCCAGCATTGAGGTACAACACTTCTTCAGCCTCATCCTTTGAACAAAGTTTAGGATCCTCAGAACTAGACACAAGACTAAAAAGTCCAACTTAAAGGCTGAAGAGTCCCATCAGCTGGTTGTAGGGACCTCAAACCCATAAACCTGTCCCTGCCCTCCCAGCTGCTCTTGCTCCTGTTGAACTGTAACAGAGCAGAGGACTTAAATCCCATCAGTAAACTGCCTCAGAACATGTGAGGTGGCACCAATGCTGCTTTCCTCAAAAGCTGCAGTTTCTAGTAAACCAAGAACTGCCCCATAAGCAGCAGAGTTGTCCCTACAGAATGACAGGAATTTCAGAGTGACGCAATACACATTTGGCATCACAGCTGTCAACTACTGAGAAGTGTGTTTGCTTCTTAAAATCATCCAAAAATCTGAAAGTTTCCAAAAGAGATCAGAGAAAATTCCAGTTTAAGTTTAAGTGACAGCAATGGGTCAGAGGACCAGAAGTCTTCTCTTCAGGTTCCCTCTCTATTTTGGGCAGTTTAGAACTAGGATCTTCTGACGGAGAAGAGCACTTTCACTTCAATTGCCTGGAATTATATCATGAGGTAAATCTGCCCAAGCAGACAATGGAGCAGAAAAACTGTACTGCAGTGAGGATCATGTATTGAGTTTTTGGGGTTAGGTTTGGGTTTATCTGTTTCCGTTTTTTTTCTGACAGCCATCTGAAGAGGATCCTGCTTAGCAAACCCTCTAGCACCTATAGGCTAAGACAGAAAACTCTCTACCTATGCAGACGCATATTAACATCTACAAAAGCAAACAAACAATCTCTAACCATTTAAACAGCATGCCCACCATTTCAGTCTTTGCTTTTTAAAGCACTTCCCTCCAGCAGTAACATTCCTGGAGAGGAGAGAAAAATACTGAAATAAATTTGTCCATGTACTTTATTGACAAATTCTCTCCTTCCTCCAGACATCTTTTATGCAGATAAATCTCTGTATGAAATCCTGTGTCACAGCTCTATGTTCATTGGATGACATTCACTGTATCTTGCTCAGAAGCAACTGTAAATGTGAATGCCTGAGTCAGCTGTGTGTCACAATTTTGGAGCATGTATTTTAACTCCAGAAGGGACCTCTGCAGGTGTTATCTTACTGATTTACTGCAAACAAATTTGTCCCAAGACACGCAATAACTTAAGAGCTCATTCAGTAGAGGGGTTTGTTTTCAGTCAGCTCCCAGGGGACAGGTTGCCTACTCCGTAGTTTGCACTACATCTGTTTCCACTTTCAGAGGGGTCAAAGACCAAGAGCAGAACATACCACCCAGAAAGGACTGGTTACTAATATTGCCAAAACCTGCAGGGAAAAAAAAAAACACAACCAAAACCCCCCAACTCACCAACATTTTCTGTTTATATTTTCTTTTTAGGCTCTTTCAGATATTCCTTAAGAGAAGGGATCATCAGCACTGGAAACCCACTTCTGCTACAGCTGTTAATTCACGAATATATTTCATTGCATCAAGATATATCCAGCTTCTATACATTACAAGATTTTCAAAACCCAGAAATCCTTGCTCACTTTGCAATGGACAGAAAAGCAACAAACAGGAATCTATGAACACATGGGATTCAGTCAAAAGGTATTTGCTAAACAGCAAACAAACACAACTTCCTGCTTTTGCTTACCAAGTCAGCTGGTAACAAAAGCCATCTGCATTAGAACTCAGCCCAGGCCACATGCTTCTCAAACTCAAGCAAGTGTCCCTGAAGAATGTTATCAGCTGTTTCCACATCAGCGTATCTGTCTTAGGCTGTAATTCTTCAAACACACAAAGCCCATGTTTAACTTTATAGGTGAGAATAAGTCTAACAGAACCTGTGGAACATGGGACCTGCATAAAATTGAGTCGTGTAGCCACTGGCAGGCTCATGACATTGCATTCCCCTGCTGGCTTCACCACCCAAAACATGCCCATTGGAGTCAGGTATACCCCACCCATTGTCAGTGATGCATTTCAGCCACAGCACGTGCCTACTCCAGCCACTTCAGAGATGGCCATTACAGCCAGAACACAAGGCCTCTTCCACAATGCAAATATAAACTGCTGGCAATTCCTTAAAAAAATATCATCATAGGTGAAGATACAATTCAGGTCTTAGCAATGCATGCTTGCAGCCCAGAAAGCCTGGGCCGCATCAAAAGCGGCGTGGACAGTAGGTCAAGGGAGGGAATTCTGCCTCTCTACTCTGCTCTGGTGAGACGCCACCTGGAGTACTGTGTCCAGCATCTCTCCTATGACAACAGGCTGGGAGAGTTGGGGTTGTTCAGCCTGGAGAAGAGAAGACTCTGGGGAGACCTCACAGTGCTCTTTCAGTACTTAAAGGGGGTATATAAAAAAGAGGGAGACTGACATTTTACAGGAGAAGACAGTGACAGGACAAGGAGAGATTTAGATTAGATGCTAGGAATAAGTTCTTCACTGTGAGGGTGGTGAGACACTGGCACAGGTTGCTCAGAGAAGTTGTACATACCCCTTCCCTGAAAGTCTTCAAGGTCAGGTTGGAAGGAGCCCTGAGCAACCTGATCATCTCTGCCCATGGCAGGGGGGTTTGGAACTAGATGACATTTAAGGTCCCTTCCAAGCCTAACCCTTTTATGATGGGAATAAATGCTCTTTGCTTGCACATGGAGAACTTCCAAGATATCACTGGGCATTTCTCACCTGTCAGAATTCCCCATCCTTAACCCCCTTAATACGCCAATCTCTGTTTATCTTACGGAAAAAAAAAAAAAACCAAAAGCTTTTTTTCTACCATGTTCTCCTTTTTTAATTAGATACAGGAGTTTAAATCTAGATGCTACTGTCAGCAAGACAACACACTGATGATGTAAAGTTTCATCAAACAGATTGATGGTATAGAGGAGTTTTGCTGACACAAAACCACCAGCCCAACCTTTGTAATACAGGCTAGTCCACAGCACAACAGGGCATGAGTTCAAACGAGCAGAGCAGAGGCAAGGTAGACCAACCCTCCCTTATCTCACAGGACAGGAACAGGGGTGTGAAAAGATTGAGTCATTTGTGTATAGCTATAAGAGGAACTGGTCAGAGCTGGAACTAAAAATGAAAATCAAGTCTCTGGAAATCCAGCTCAGTACACAGCTACAAGACAGTCAGCTTTCCCTATGAAAGCATATACGTAGTCAGTGTGCCATTAGAGCATCTCAGGAACATCCAGAAATACCTGCTGTGGGATTTCTTTTCAGATGGAGAGAGGGAAGAGGAGTGTTCTATAACATAAATCACATACAAATCAAATTCCTATATCAATACTGATATTCAGGGCATGATGTACATTGAGAAATGTGGAAGTAAAGAGGTAACACAAATGCATGAAGCAGCCTCCTCTCCAGTTAATGGTTTGCTTAATCTTAGACTGACCTCAAACATTTCCCTTCAACCAGTTTGCATTCAGACCACTTCTACCTTTATTTCCTGTTCTTCAGTTCATTCCTGGTTCGTGTCCATCTGCACATGCTCAGTTCCTGCTAACTTCTACAGAGTTTCTCTCTACTAATTGACTTGTTTTACAGCAGTTTCAAATCTATCCAGAGAGACCAAAAGCAAAAATAATGATTTTGAGTGTAGAAACTTACCATGCAAACACTTGTAACTGTTTTCTTGCTGTCAGCAATTATTGCGCCTTTAGGGAAAGCAAAAGCCAATAAAAGCCTGGATACAGTAGGACTACAGCTGAAAGCATAGGGAAAAAATGTGTAAAATGTTATTGTATGCAACCAGAGAGACATTTCTGTGAGACTGTCAAAGCATTTTCACAAAGAGGTGGAAGAGTGGAAAGGTTTATCCTGCTTTTTATGCAGAGAAGCCAAATTTAAAAAAAGATAAGAGAAGAAGACTCAGCAAAAGAACATGCTTAATCCTATTAAAATTAATGAGATTTCATCCTGGTCTCCACACACTAGTTGTAGTAGGAGTTTAACTTAAGTGGATTTAAAACCAGATGTAAAGTGCTCCAAAGTCTCCCCAAGCCAAACAAATACAAATCCAATGCAAACATACATGTAAAATTCAACACAAATTTTATCAGCCACTCTCCTTCACCCCGTCTTTTTTTTTTAACAAATCTGAAACCAGGACACCGCGACACATGAGAAATATATGCTGACATGTTTTGCTGGACTATTGCATAAGTAGTTCTCTGGGCTTGGCACCAAGTCAGAGTCAGGTGGAGCCAGGGAAGGCAATCCCAGTGCCCTCCTGGACAGCCATTGTTAGCAGAAGCAGTGAAGGGGACTCGCTGAATGTCTCAGTATGTTAATAAAACGGCTCTTGTACACAGACCACCTCTCCTTCCCTCTCTGTGTACTTAGGGAATAACAGAGGTAGCCATGGGGGCTTGGACACCCCATAGCCACATCTGCAGAACACAACTGAGTTGTCCTTCAGGGGACACAGCCCAACTGAGACTCCCCAAGCACAGGTGCCAGGAGCTGTGGTGATGTACAGAGATAATCCAGGCCCACCCCTGCAGCCCGCACTGGCCAACTTCCTGGGGGACCAGCTGGTTCCTCAAGCAGGTCCAAGATGCACAAATGGACTATGGGTCCTGCCACCCTGCAGGACAGTCCAGCTGGCTGCAAATAAACAAGTACCCACATCCCTGGCTCTCTGCCCACTGTTCCTTTCTTCATAACACATTGTCCTGCAAGAAAACAACCAACCAAACAAGCCCAGTGTGCTTTCCAAATGGTTGACAAGTTATCACATGAAACAGAAGGAAAGGATGTGATGGAGAACCCAGACCCAAACACTGTCATTCCAGAGACCTCACATTCTGCAAAGGGTGCTTAAAGACCAGCCTTCCCACCACGGCAGTGCTGCCACTGGGGACAGGGTTTCAGTCCCATCCTGTCTGACAGCACTGCACAGCACCACCTTGCTGCCAGTGCAGCAGCACAGCCACCTCTCAGCACTAAACCCCAAGATCTGAGCCTTGAGGTGGCCATGCCTAGAACAGCAAAGAAAAATAAAGCCAGCAAAGAAAATGGAAGACTGTCAGACGTTCTGGCACCCAGGATGATGGACATCAAAACCGCCCTGAGGAAACCTCATTCCAGTGAAATCACAGGAACAGCAAAGCAGAGCCCTCAGCTAAACCCTACAGAACCAAAGCAATGAGCAAGCCAGACAGCCAAACAGCAAGCAGCCAAGTGCTACTCTACACACCAGCAAAACAATCATGTGGTTCCACTGAGCATTAGAGCCCACTTCTGCAGTCCTTGCCACTTGCTTTCATTGGATAAGCTGTTCACAGGAACAGGCAGAAATGTCTGTGCAGACATTCCTTCAAGAAGGGGGTCTCCATATCATGGCAGAGATAAGTTGTCCTTTCCTGAATGAATTGCTGTACCACAAGCACCCTGGGCACCTGACCTGCATGGTGACTCTCTTGGATTGCCAGCAGTCAAAAGCTGGAGGAGCTGTGAACCCAAAATGCACAACCAGGTCCTGCCTGCACTTATTTTCAGCATTGTCACTGTCCCTGCAGTGCCAGAAGCAGCCTTAGACCCCAGCTGCCAACTCCCAACTCCTTCACTAACTCCTCCCAGTCTAAGCTGCAGGAAGGGAACCAGAAATGACTGGAGGACTGAACACATCAAATGCTTGCTAGCATCAAGCAAGAAAGGGTTCAATGGCAGTTTATTTCACAGGACTCCTTGGCTTCGCAATCAACAAAGTCAACAGCCCTCGGGGAGCCCTTTCCATGCCCAGGCAGGCTGGGTATCACTGACATGTGGGGTACGACACGGGACTGCACCTGCAGAACAGGCTGGAAGCTGGGAAGGGAACCAGCCTTGCTGAGCCAGAGCACACAGTGTCAGATGGCATGCAGCAACAGCACACACAGCAGGGATATTGCCCTCCCAGTCCTTTGAAGAGCCAGAGGAAAAAAAAGTCACAAAGATCATCTTGTCTGGCTGCTGGTGCAGCACAACCCACGGAGTTTCATCCAACAATTACTGTGCTGGACAAGGGTGGGAAGGGTATCTCATGTACCTCACAAATGAACTTTGAGCCAGCTGTGTACATAGGTACATATACCTTCAGAAAAGCATCCCGTCCCAACTGAAACACTTAAAAGGAGACATGGCCAGCTGGTGTGGGTTGTCATTGCTCTGCAAACGAGTTGTACCAATGCACAGCAGCTGAGGAACTACCTGCAAGTCCTGGTGAATTGACTGCTTTTTCCCCCAGCTTTCCCATGCACAAACATCTCCATTCCTTAATGTCCCTGCAACATTTTCCCTTGACAATTTAGCCAGTAACATACAAGTGAAAAGTCTGCTAGTGTGTTTCCTATAATCCAGGGTATGCATCCAGACATTTTAAATACATCACCAGGTCTTCAGCATTGAAGTTCTTCATCACCAAAGCTTGAAATTTTGCTTGCAAATTATTCCCATAGCCTTCGAAAAGCCTGTGCCAGGAGACTTCCCTTAGAAGGCAGAGGCTTCGGGTTGTATGGGTGTGCCAGTAAGAATTTCAATAACAGATACCCAGATGCAAAGTCTGTTTTCTGGCAGGTGGGTTTATAAATCCAACAGAGAATTTGCAATTAAAACAAAAAATAAAGATGTCTTCACCAGCATGTTAAGAGGCATGTAGCCTGGAATTTCTTCCAAAAAAGTACTAAAACAATACATGTGTGTATACATGCATTATGTATACATAAAAGCCAGAACCAAGCAGCAAACAAGCACAGCACATGCGTACATCTACTGCAGACACGAAAGCTAATAAAATTGGATGGATTCCTTCTAAACTATCCATTGCCACATAATGGACTGCATTAACATACATAGTAGTGGTTGATTATGGTAGATAGATTCGATTAATACAAAAATACATGCACTTTTGAGACAGAACCACTACATCAACCCGCATCATATAGCCTAGTTTTCAAAGTTACTGTTCAGTCACAAACCCTCTGAGGATACAGGGCACCAAATGTTCACTATCAGCAAGTTTACATTGCACATCAAGACTGCATTGCAATCTGTCTTAAGGTGGGGAGGATTTCTTGGGTTTGTCCCTCCAGTAAACAGTCAGATAACTCACTTTATCAGGAAACAGCAGTGGTGTTGCATGACCAAGTCTGGCAGGGATTCAGTCAGCTAACATGTAAGACATCAAGGCACATCACTCAACACGATCCTGTGACAGGAGTTTTCTTTGCCAATCCTAGAAAACAAAGCTTGGGAGACGGAGGGGAAAGTTAAAGGATTTGCTGAGTCCACCAGAAGAAGATTCACTGCAATAGGACATCCCCACAGAATGCTGTATTTGAGAGCTTGGTCAAAGAACAGTGTTTATTCTTCCTGCCATTTCCTGGACTACAGCTGACACCTTGCTAACATTGCCCAGGGTACAGTTAAACCTTCTGAAAACCTTTACTTAAGGTAGCATAAACTGAAAAATATTTCAGTGCGATACCACAGGATGCCACTTACCAGCGTAACCTCAATTGCACGCACTCAACATTATTTATTCGAACACACGATATATTTACATATCAGTGATGCCGTGCCTAAGGGTGGAGACTCCTACAGATACCGGACCTTTGAGGAGATCCACAGGGCCTAAAAACGTTACACTCCGGCTGGGAGTTACTTGCTGAGTCAATCACCTCTTCCCCGCAATGAAACCCAGTTCTCCCCGCTGCCGCCTCCCCACTACCAAAACCATCTACAAGCGTTCACGGACTGCAGGGGAGCAGAGCCACCGCTCCCTCAGCTGCTGCAACTTACTGCAAAATTTATTCGCAACTCGTGCCATAAATGGGCTCGCAACTTCTGTGGCAGTTCACGGGAACGGCTGCCGAGCCGCCGCT
>VWZW01001649.1:2729170-2792540 GCA_013397115.1 Edolisoma coerulescens
CCTCCCGCGAGGGCCCCGCCCCCGGCCCGTCCCCCGGCGGTCGCCCCGGAAAGGCCCCGGGAAGGCCCCGGGAAGGCGCCGGGGGCAGAGGGCGGGCGCTGCCCGCGGAAGTGACGGGGACCGCGGCCCACGGGACCCGGGGGTACTGTGTGCGAATTACCCTCGGCTTTAAATTGGTGGGGTGTCTTTGGAGGTCTGTCTGGGGCACAGCAGCGAGAAGCTGTGCTCACACGAGGCTGTTTTCCTGCTCCCCCTGGGTTTTCCGCACGGTGAACTCCGGCGTCACCGCCTGCGGGTCGTGGCACAGCAGCAGGCGCGGCTTTGGCAAAGCTCCCGCTGATGCCGGCCCGTTTTGCGCGTGTTTCCAACGCCGGGCTGGACGCGGCTCTGAGCAGCCTGGTCCAGTGGGAGGTGTCCCTGCCCGTGGCAGGGGCATGGAACTGGGTGAGCTTTAAAGGGCCTTCCAACCCAAGCCATTCTATGGTTCATAATCACCACCCAGCAGCAAAAAAAAATCGATAAATGTACTGGCTAACAGCGTCTTGCTATTCTGGACTATGAAAAACACACATTCCACCATAATCCAGACATAACTGTTCTCATATAACCCCTACATTGTGTAAGTCTGTGCTTTACTGGACATGCCAGTTCACTAGCCACAGTGTTGTTTAAACAGAGAAGGCTGCTGAAGTAAATTCTAAATCAAAGACCAGAAATCAGCTCTTTGACGATTGTTTTCCTGTTCCTAGTGCTGCTGTCTGTGGTGAAAGTTTGCACATTAGCAGCCCTCAGCTGCTTGGGGCAAACCCTACCAGCAGTGGAGCTTTGAATCTTTTATATACCATGTGCTTCTCTTGTGCCTACAGACACATACATGATATAAATATCTGAGCTGCACTCTGAAGCATGGAGCTGGCTCCATGAAATGGCGTCAGGTGCAGGACTTCCAAGAAACCATGGGTGCCCATTTCTGAGCAAGCACACTTGTCTCCCGAATTCAGCTTCTTTGAGTTATTTCCAGATTGCCCAAAGAAGAGAGACATTAGACACTGGAAGAAATTCTTTGCTGTGAGGGTGGTGAGGCACTCAATCAGTTCTCTCAGAGAAGCTGTGGATGCCCCATCCCTGTCAGTGTTCAAGGCCAGGCTGGATGGAGCCCTCAGCAACCTGGTCTAGTGGAAGGTGTCCCTGTCCATGGCAGCAGGGTTGGAACTGGATGATCTTTAACATCTCTTCCAACTGAAACCATTCTGTGATGCTATGAAAAAAGAGTCATAAAAAAAAAAAAAGGTGCAGAAACAAGCCCTGTGCACACAGACACAGCCCAGACTGTGAGATGCTTCACATAGTAACTGTACAGGTGGGGAAGGAATCCTTGTTCCCTCCAATCATATATGGATTTGTCTGCTACTGCTAATCTGGCCATAGATGAAAGTGATGCCAAAATCATTCACACATCCCAGTGCAATTTTAGAACACAAAAATCTGCTTTTCAAAATGAGCAGTGAGGAGGAGGAGGTGGAGGAGCTGAAACCCTGGTCCATCAGTTAATTAAAAATAGACAAAATGCAAAGCTGGCCAGCACTCTACATTAAGTACTCCATTTAAAGCATGTCTGCCTTTATACATTGTATAGATACATCATCCCATCATTCATGTAGGATACCAGCATTTACTGAAATATTCCCTCCCCTCCTTTGCAGAGGAGAAGGCAGAAGGAAGCTCCGCAATGTAAGGGAATTAGAAGAGACAGTTGAAGGGGGGAGGGGGACTGTCTGCTGTAGAACAGATTATCTGGCAGGACCAAGCACAATGGTGGAGGAAATATTGTGAAGCTCTTGAGCAAAGCAGGAGGGTGTGTGGCCCTTGGGGTTGGTGTAGTGGAAAACAAGCACATTTCTGGGAAAAACAGTCCCAGGGGAAAAAAAAAATGCCCATAGAGAAGTCCAGATGTGCAGTGGGAAAGTACAGGCACTGAAAAAAAGCTGTGATCGTGCAGTCAAAGAGAATGGGATGTCATGAATGTGCCCTCACTCGCCTGTCTCCCTACCACGCATGGAGAAAGTCAGTGGGGCTGTTTCGTTTGACACACCCAGAGGACAATCTTGAAGTGTTTAGAGATCTTTGCAACTTTACATGTCTCGTGTGAAAAGCCAGGGTGCTAAGACATGCTTGCAATAACAGGTTTTCATCGAATATAAATGGGCTTTCAGTTGGTTTGCATTTATTCCAGATTGTCAGGAGCGTAGAGATTATGGGATATAAAAAAATGCTATCAAAGGGTTTTGGGCTGGAGGTACAGGAAAGGAGATTTTAGGATATTAGTTTAAACACTAATGGCTTCAATATAGTCAAGCTATGTCCCAGACATTAACCCATTCAGGGACTTTGCACTGGCTGAGCTGGAGACCAAAAGGCAGATCTGTGTTTAAGAAATAACACATTTCTGTTTTAAGAACAGATGGTGATTTGAATGGGGAGTATTTCCTCTTCTGGACTATTCAAATAAACGTAGCCAGTTGATACAAATTAAAGAATAGTCATACATCTCCTATTATGTCTAAGAAAATCTGGAACTACATTAAAACATATAAAAGGTTGAAACTCCCTGCCCTGCATTTTAATGGCCCATTTTGTCCAGTGCCAAGAGAGATTCCCAGCCTGCTTGGGAAAGCTTTCCCCAGGGAACCATCATCTTTCCAGCTCTGTGTGTGGTACATACAAGCTGCTGTAACAGAGTTTTAACTTGGTCTAGGCCAGATTCACCTCTAGTATAAACTCCAGTCTTAATTAAGCCAAGAACCTATTTAGCCTGCTATTATTTTTTCTGATAACCATCTTCTCATGGAGGACATGCCTGTGCCAACTCTCAGGCTGCGATTAGGGAAGAATCTGGCTAGAACTGTTGACAATATGTTTGCACAGTACTAAATACCATTTAATATGATCTATAAATATTTACACTCGGAGGAAGAGATTTGCTCTTTGCATAGTTTGCATGCTGGCATCTGCTAGACTGAATAAATTACTAATGAAAATCACATTGTGAAAAAAAAATTCCATGATGATTCTTTGGAGCTTTTATTTTTAAAGACAGTGATGTGATAAGGAAATACATTCCTTGGGAATTACATTCTCTGCAAAATATCAATGCTGGAATAGGCACTATTGCTCTGTGCAACTGAGGCAGCACAGACTGCAGGAGCACTGGTTTTCCTGGGCTGACAGAAGAGACATTTTAGTTGGGGAAAGAGAGTCCTTGTTCTCCAGCAGCCAAGTGTACAATGACTTGCTTTGGTATGACAATCTTGAAGGGATTTGTATTTCTTTCTGATCCTGCATCTTTCCCAGCCCTGAATTCAGTCCCACCAAACCATGAGTCTGGCCAGCTCTTGTAATTTTTGAGTCTTTTCAGAGCATTCTAGCTTCCTCAAGCAAGGTACTGCATACAAATCTTGACTATCATTTTAAATTGGCTTTGGTGTATGTGAGAAAACATATGGAAATGTGAAACAAGTGCCCTTAAAAGTGATAATGTGGATAAACTTACCCAAATTTCAGTGAGATTAACTCCTCATATTTGAGCAGAGGGGTTCCCATCCACTGATAGTAGTCACTTAAAAGTCAAATTTCATAATTAAATCCCACACACTCTTTTTAAACTTATTTTAAAGCCAAGATTCTCATGTGATTTAATTTTAACAATATACACCAAAGTAATGAATTGGTCACAAGGAGAGACCATCAAATTGACTGGATTTTTAATTACTGTAAAGCACTAAATGCATGCAAACAGCTACAAATTATCTTCTCTGTGCATCCACAGAACATTGCAACCACGGATATAACATTACTCAGGACCCATCAGGATGCTCCTGTTTATGTTCAAACTCCTAGAGCTGTGCCACTGGCATCATGTTACTGCAGCTTTGCCATGAAAAATGCATATCACACTCTGACAGAAATCCTTCCTCTCAGAAGCCATGGGAATCTCTGAAGCACGAGTTAAATATACATTACCTCCTCAGAGAAGCAGCCTGAAGGATATTTCTAGCAGTGCGTTGTCAGATGTGTGTTGTACCCGACATCGTGGGGCAATGTGTTGCAACGTCCTGCACTCTGCTCTCTTTACTTAGCTGTCTTTCTATCTCTTCCATCTTTTAACTAAGTCTGGCTGAAAATGGAGAGAACCTGGGACCAAAGAGAGCCACAAACTGCGCAAGAGGTAGGGCAGAAAGGGGGTGTCAGAAAACTGTTAAAATTGCTTTGGGGTCATGGCACAAGGAAGAAAGCAGCTCTTGGGAAGTTTCTAACCACAGCCCCACCATTTTGCCTTGCCAACACAGTGCAGCCAGGAAAATCTCTTAGCCAAGCACAAATGCATGCTTCATCCGTGGAAGATGTTGTGAAGTCTGGATGGGAGTGCTGCTGTAGCTCACCTCTGGGCTGCAGCTGGCAGCTGTGCTCCACTGATGTGGCCTGGTACACACTTCGGCAGGCAGTGCTGCCATCCTATACCTAGACATCCTGTAGGGTTATATAATAAACCACAACTGGATCTTGCCAGATGAATTCATTCCAATTCCCAAGCCTCCA
This sequence comes from Edolisoma coerulescens, assembly GCA_013397115.1. Lineage (NCBI taxonomy): Eukaryota > Metazoa > Chordata > Aves > Passeriformes > Campephagidae > Edolisoma > Edolisoma coerulescens. Next base: position 2,733,767 of record VWZW01001649.1, read on the forward strand.
AAACCAGGCTTGTCGGCTGTCCTAGCATTTGGATTTCTTGTGACGCAGAGACTCCAACATCACCACAAGGGGGAGGATGTGGTGTGTTCTGCTTCTGGTTTGCAATGTTCGCGTTGAGAGAGATGAGGGACTTGTCTAATGCTTGTTGTACAGACACACACAAGAGCCGGTCCTCACACGCAAAACACGACTCTGAAGGAGAGCAGACAGGCTTTGCTTCACTAACGGGGGTGAAAAACACTTCCAGTAAATTAATTGATGAATTTTTCCTAAGGAAAAGTGAAACGTGCTGTTGCTGGTCAGTACAGCCTGCCTTGTCCACACAAAGATTTTATGCACGCCCCTCCTGGCATAGGTGTGACTGTACAGGGAAGTAGAAGGGCTGGGAGGACAGATTAGAATGGCCACTCCAGGGATACAGCTAAATTCTCGTGAGAGCTGCTGTTGACCTGGTTTCTGCTCTGCTCTGTTTAGCTCATCCATAAGGATTTCTGACTCATGCTAGAATGCTCTGCACTGGCTGCTTCCTTTGTCGCAGAACAGCCCAAGCTGGTGCAAAGAATGTATTTGGGAACAAGAGGTAACCCCTTTGGACAGTAATGCTGGAAAAGCAACATAAGCAAGAATCCATACAGTGGGAAAAGTGGGGGTTTGGGTGGAGTGGCAGAGAACAGGGAACTGCCATTCTGAAAAGAAAAAAAAAGTAATAATGACAGTAGTTACCAAATCCCATCTTTGCCTAGAGCTATGCCTGGAGGATTTTTAACTTGAGGGATTAGGAGTGCATAAAAATAATAACCTGGAACTTGAGCCTATATCCTTTATGCTGAAAGCAGGGGTTTTCTTGCTTGAAAAGATCATCAGTAATAAAGAGTCAAGCTCAAATGCTACTTTCCCAATCGAATAGATGGCAGACTTCACCACAGCTGATTTCGAGTGCAACATAGGCAAGTCAAACACAGAACTTCCTGCTTCAGTCCTCCTCCCTCCCTCCTCACACCACAAACCAGGATCTTGATCCGATGCCAAGTACATCTGAAGACTATGTACAGGTAAAGCCAGAACTGGCTGAATGCTTGGCAAATGTTGCTGTTGATGGTTTTTTGCTTTATTTTCAGCTTGTGTGTGTGCAAGCAATGGATTTGCCAATGAATTTTCCATCATTTTCTCTCTAGTTGCCACCTTAACAGCAGCCTCCATTGAGCCACCAGCCTTCTGGCCTTAGACAGGCACAGAAGGAAGAGGCTGTAGCTATTTGAATAACTCAAAGAAACAAAGAACATTAAAGCAGTGCCTCACAGTGTTGCTGTCAGCCTTGTGTCTGGTGGCATTTCTGCAAGACATCATTCTGACCACCAGGGTTTGTAGCTGCAATATTAAAACGTGAGGTGATCAGGAGCCTGCACAAATGAACTCAGTGTGGAGCAGATGTGGTTTTGGTTTGTTGTGCTACAAAAGAAAAAAGCTAGTTATTTTAAGACAAAGCCTTTTGACTGGATTCAGACAAATTCTGAGGCATCCCTGCATAGAAAGAGACACTGTATTATTACCAAGCCATCACAGTCTGTACCTGTAGATTTTATTTTAAAAGAAAAATCACCCCAAACAAACCACACAACAGTCAAAATAGTAGAAACTCTGATGGAAGAACAGGGTTGCTGCTCTAATGATACAGCACCCACATCTTTTTAAAGAGGCATCCATGTAGTGTCCACAAGGGCTGGAGGGCAGCAATGCATGATGCCAGTCTCCTCCTGAGATCAGGTACAGACAGGGCAAGAGAGGGCAGTTAAGCATTAGCATACCTTCTGGTGCTTAGTTTCCTAAATAATCATGTCTTTAGTGAGCTGAGAGCTGACCACTAAGGGTGCCATATGAGGGTTTCCTCCCCAGCCTGCCCAGGACACTGTGGCTTTCCCAGCCATGACCCAGGACTGCCAAAAAGCCTCAAAGAAGGAGTGGGGTGGTGGAAGGAGATAGCAAAGATAGCCTGAACACCAGCAGGGAATCGGAGTGAAAGCCTGGAAAGCAGGCTAGACAAGGAGGTGCACGCACACGTCTGAGGGTGGCTTAAGGACTGATCCCCCTTTCCAGAGCCTGCAAGGAAGCAGAAAAGGGTTAAAGCATCTTCTGCTCACTGCTTTTTCTGCTTGATTAACCTATTGCCATCCTGTCAGCCAAAATGAATGTCTTTGATATAAGCCCACCCTCATGCCACTTTGGTGACAGACCACCTCCTCCTGCTGCACCAGATCTCCTGCACATCCTGACAGAGCAGCTGGTAATAAATACTTGGAGGGTGTCCAAGGAGGCAGGGTAATGTGGGAGCAGGCTGGCAGGGGAGCCTTGCTCAGTGCCCCACCAACTGTTGCACATTTCTGAGGCAAGATGGGATGTTTTGGGATGTTTTGTGCCTGTCCCACCACCGCTCTGCCACAGTTCCAAAACAACCTGAGTTTCAGATTTCAACCTGTGCTGCTTGCAAGGTTCCCCACGCTGCTAGAGACACAGAAAATGGGCCTCCACTGACACCTACACTCCCAAAGAGCACTTCACACAAACAGTGCAGAAAAAGAGACTGTCACCAGCTACTGCTTCTGTTACTGTTCCTTCAGCTCGGTGTGTCCTCCTGCCCCTTTGCTCCATAGTGATGCCTTCAGAACTAGCAAAGTGCTTTTCAATGGACTTCCAAGTGCTTGATCTTACAGCTGCACTACAGTCTCTGGTCATAGCAGTGTCTCTTCTGCCTCTCCCAAACTGACAGGAGGTGTGCACTGCCTCCATCCTTACAACTAGGTCATTTAACTCTGAAACCTGGTGATAATCATTTCAAAATGTCAGTTGTTTAGAGGTGGCACCCAGCTGCTCAAATCTGAAAAGACGCCACTGTTGTCTTACCCTGAAACCACACACCTAGATAATGGTAGAAAAAGTAGAAATGTTTCCAAAAAATATACACACTAAAGTACACATCCACGTCCCTAAATCATCAGTGGACAGATGTATGTCTTCTTTGGCTTCACATCTTTTACTTTCATTAAGATGACAGACTTGATGTGAATGCAGAATGTGGTACTGCCTAACACAACAGCCAACTACAAATATTCAAATGTCCATATTAATGGGGCAAAATAGCTGTTGCCCTTTATAAGCACAAGCGTTGCTTTCTAAATGGTACTAAAATGTGTGTTCTTATACAGAAAAACACTCACATTCACTATACCAGAGATCACCATCTGTCAGCATTCATGTTCAGGTCTTCAGAGAATCACCTTGAAAACAGAAAATGACCACTTGGCAAACATTGACTCATGCCAGCTCTTTGAGATCTGCTTGTCCAGAGGGCAAATAATTGCCTCTGTCTTGTGTAGATGCAGAAACCCAGTCATCAGAGATCTCTCCCTGGTCATCTCTTTTTCATGTGGCCGTTCTGTCTCTGAGGTCTTTCTGTCCATAGCCAAGTTTAAAGTGCCCTTGCAATGGCTGATCCTATTGGCTCCTTGGACATAAATGTAGAGCTAAGACCCTCCAGACAGAACAGCATGGAAGGGGAGGTGAGTTGTGGTAAATGTAGATCCATGGTCTCCAGACTTTTTTGATCTTGCATACCAATATCAGTAAAAAAGTTTTGAATGTGCACCCCATGGGATCCATGCACCCCACTTTGGAGACCACTGATCTAGTCAACAGCTAAACTTTCCTGCTTGTTGCTCTGGGCTGACCCCTTTTGTAATCTCTATTTCCCAAATCAGAAATGTGGAAACTCCCTTGGTTCAGGCTTGCTCTCCAGCAATGCAAATTGGCTCAAAGGGTATTTGCTAGATGAGAGAGGGAAACCACTACAAGGAGAAGTAAGGGTGTTCTACTATGGAAGGGGAGGGAAAAAGAGAGTTTAAGCAGGAGCTCTTGAATGGCTCCCTGAGAAATAGCCTTACACCAAATTCTACCAGGTCTTATTGCAGTGGGTGCATTGTGGTACTCAGACTAAATCTGGTGTTCTTGCAAGAAGAAAGAGGATAGAGAGGGAAGAAAAGGATACCAATAACAGAAATAATCACACTGTACCATCTGACAGCTGTGCCTAAGGGCAGCTCAATACTTCCAGGTGGTTTAACTCTGCACATCTCCTTACAGGCTCCAGAGGAGTATCTACCACCATCAGTCATATGGCATGGGCTGGATCACTTGGCCAAAGGTCTGTTCAGTCTGAGTACTTTTTAGTACAATAATGTGGAACAACAAACTCCAAGAAGTAAGAGTTTCATCCCAAGCTGACAAGAGGTGTTGTAGAGGAGAGAAAAGCACAGCCTGCATCTTGGATAGGGACATGGTGAATGTGATGAAACACAAGCTGAATACAGATATATGGTGCCTTGCAAAAGACTTAGCACAACTAGCCAATATAACTTTGGGGTGAGTTAACAGGATCACTCTGTTGGTGCAGGGGGAAAACTCTGTTTTGTTGGGTACTAAGAATTAGTTTTGGGTTGGCAGAAGCCATGTAGATTGATCACTCTTGAGAGAAGGGGAGACAGAACACAAAGCTGACAATTTTAACAAAGCTTCTTTTCTTGCCTTTTACTCTCATGAATGTTCCTCGCTTGGAGAAGAAAAAATTAGAGCTAAGTTATTGGTCTCTCTGTTTCCCTAGCTCCTTTCTCTGTGGATAATAACCCAGTTCAGCAGCTGTTAGGTCCTTCGGGACAGAAACCTTAGCCAGACATTTCATGCCGAGAGAAAAAGAACAGCAGGTGAGGAGAGAGCAGGTGGCTTGGAGCTCATATCAAAGATCTGTGTACCCTGGAGAGCTGTTTATAGGAGGAGCACAGGAAAAGGAACCTGGGAATTATTCTGGGTTGGCAACTGGCAATCAGATGCAAAGTCATGAGTCATATCTCTGAGTTAGGCCCCTCTTTGGTAGTTTACAAGTATTCCATCAAAAGTGAGAAAGAGAGGACTCAACATCCCTGATATTGCAAAAGCATAGGGAAAAAAAAGTACAATCACATTAGAAAAGAAAAACCCTTGAGCAAACAAATATACTCACAGGCCCTTTTTTGTCTATCAGTATGAAGCAATATGGCCACATGCCACTCCTCTGCTTGTTTGGTCACCAGAAAGAACCCAAATAGAGGAAGTTTCTTCACTCCAGGGAAAATGTTCACAGTTGTTGGCGTAGGAAACAATGCAAACAAACCCCTGACACTGCAGGAGGTCGTTAGCTCCCCTTTTTCTGAGGCTGGCAGCATGCTGTTTGAATTAATAAGGTTATGGGTGCAGTCCTTCTAAACACAGGGTGGTTGCACAACTCATTGAGCAACAACATAACAGTGAAAAAATCTGCCTTTGCTGGCCCCGGAGCTGAATGAGTGAGGTCTGTGCCCCTCAATTTGTTAATGGCTGCACACAGCCACTGTTTTTCCCTACATCACCAAAGCCACGTCAAACCTTCAGCAGTCCAAGCAAGTTAGGCAATACTTTGGGCAGTTCACACAGTTACCCAAAAGGCTTCCTAAGAAAAAACTTCCTAAGTTTTTAGCAGATCACAAACCACTTTTAGTAGTTTCTTAACTTACCTACAGCAACATATTATCTCTGGTTTAATAGGTTAGAGAGCAGAAGGGGGAGTGAAAACTGGAGTTCCTGCAAAAGAAGGCCAGCACACTTGAAAGAAATAACTACAATTCAGGGATCATATTCATGGGTTGCAACCACAGCTTGCAGCCTTCCCTTTGAAAGGGCTAGAGCCTCTAAAAGAGCCAGGGAAGACACATGCCTCCAGAATGATCACCTGATGATGTCTCTGCAAAAAACAGGATTATTCAACATCCTTCCTGACTTCTGCTAGTTTGAGGCTTGCTAGGTGCCAGGAGACATTACTCATCACAAGAGAATTTGTTAATGAGTGAGGTTGTTAATTTGCCATATTTTTTGCAGATGTGCTTTCACGTTGGTTTCATTTTGCCAAGGGTTTGAGTTGTTGAGCTGCTTTTTTCCTTTTGGTTCATGTTAAGTTTCATTTGAGCTGGTTGTCACTGCATGCACTGAGGGCACCTGTCTGGGTGTGGAGGTGCATGTATGTCATCAGAGTCTGTCCCTCTGGACATTCTGCTAATGTTGCTTCTCACATATTTCCATTTTGCCTGCATGCATTGCTGCAGGCCACACACCCAGTACTGACAAACACATACACAGCCCATTAATTCCCAGCCCTGGAGGTGGGCTGCAATCTTAAAGCTGGTGGTAGAGCCCAGAGGCAAAAAGGCCTTAGAGTAATGGGCTCCCAGCATGGTTTTGAGGAGCTAAGAGCAGCAGCACTGTCTGTACAAGTGTGTCAGGAGGGTGTTGAGTGGTGGCTGGTTAGACCAGCTCCTGCTAGTAAGAGGCAGGAAGACAGAGCAGAGTTACACTGGCGGTGGTTCAAGGGTTTGTTCAGGACAGGAGGGAATAGGAGAATCCTAGTCTAGACCTGTGTGTGAGAAGATGGGCTGATTTTCTGAAGGGAACAGAGCACTGCCATTTCATCCACAGTGAGAACCTGTATTACTGCACCACTGCCTCTACCAGCACTGAAACACATTTGAGCAATGTGAAAACAGGGGAGTCAGCAAATCAGGGCATCATTTCATCCCATAGGATATCATGCATCTTATATAAATTACCACAGCAAGAGCATTTAGACCATGTCTGCTAAGCCCAGGCCTCTCCACACATGTTGTGCCACTCTGGTAAAGCAGCCACAGAACTGACACAGAAGAGGTTCCTGTTTCAAGCACTTCTTTTTAACCCTCGACTACGTATTTGCTGCTCTGGCTCCCCCTTGAAGGGAAGGTTAAAGTCGTACTCTGAGGAATAGCTGGGGCCCAAGGGACAGAAAGCTTGTGTTCTCTGTTGGCTGAGTTCTGAGGAGCTGAGAGTGTAAGGAGCCAGGATGTCATCAGTACTTCTGCTGAGGGAGAGGAGACACAAAGCCTATAATCTGTCATGAGGCAGAAGGGAGCCATACAAGATGCCTGTTGCTCCAGGAGTCACCAGAACCAGCCTTCCTACCTAGCTTTTCATCTGTCTCATCACAGTACCATCAGGATAAATACACACCTCACGAGAAAACCATTTGTTGCTTTATTGAACTGCCTCTAGGGATTGATGCTGCTTTTGCCTTCTCACACATCTCTGCATTATTAATCAAGTCACCCTTATCAGAGCAGTCAGGAGCCTTTAGGAGGAGGAAATGCAGGAGAGGAACCTTTGGAAATTAACTCAGATGCTTTGGACTTGAGTTATCTGCAGCATTGTCAACTCTGGCTATTTTGCAATCATGAAATAGGGCTTTCAGATGGTGTATTTCCAGTTTCATAACAGTGATTTAGATACCTGAGCTTTCACCCACTAGCAATAATACAGATTTATAATTCTTAGGATCAGAGAAAAAAAGCCTAAGAACAAGCACACATTGTAGCCTACAGTAACCAGCAGAGTGCTGTTTTTAGAAAAACACAAACCCATAGTATTTCAAGATGTTTAACATTGAAATACCGTATATTGTGCTTATGGTCACTCTCTCCATCCCCCAGATTTACTCTCCCTTGAGGAATCTGAACCTTAAAGCCACTTCTTGAATCTCCAGCCAGATTCTCACTGGGCAAGTAGAACACCTCCTCCCAAGCTATTTGTTCCACTACCACTGCCAAAGGGCACCAGCCCTTCTTCACCACCAAGTGACAGCTGAGCTCAGCCTTTTATCACCCTCTCTGTATCCAACAACTTTCAATGGTGAAGCAGAGCAGAGGGAATTGATATGTAATTAACCCCCTCTTGGTCATCCACAACTTATATTAGAAAATACTGGCACTCCTTGGCAATTCCGGGGCTCACACAGTGACGTCGCAGGGCTAAAAGCCCCAAGTCCAACAGGGATTTACAAATTTTACTGTGTCCTTGCAGCTTGTGTCCTGGGTGGGTACCCCTGGGGTGTAGGTTGTGGGGTGTCATTTTGCTGAGGCGATCTAACTCCTTGCTGAAGGCCGGCAAGGAGGAGTGACCATTTTACCATAGAAAGCTAGGTTGCCTGAATGGAGAGCTCTCCCTCTTCCCCACGGGTTTTGTTTCTGATCCAGTGGAAGGCAGTACATATTACATCAAAATCTGGTGCTTCTTTTGCAGCTGTTTCTTCCTGACTCTGGCAATCTTCATGCACGGCCATGCATTTCAGATGCGTAATGCAGCATGTCTGTATGCCCTAGAGGGTGCTGGCTCCTGCCAATACCATTCCATATGGGGTTATTCAAGTGTAAAAGAGTCCCAGATTTGACCCCTAGCCTATGAACATTTCTGTTTCCAAGTGAACTTTTCAAATATTTCTTTTGATTTGGGGATGACAGATGGTCTACTCCCATGCTCTGACTCCCCAGACATCTAAGGAAACAGTAGCAGGTAGATGAGGTTCAGAATTTACCCTTGTAAACCATCTGACTCAGCATCAATGCAATAAAACCACATTCCAAATCAGCTAGCAAGGTCCTCCCTCAGGGCTGGACTGCAGTGGCTGCCAAAGGAAAACAGAAGGGCTCGAAGGTCTCCAACAGCACTGTCAAACTTCAGAGCAAGGACACAGACAGATCAGTGGACATCCTGACTTCACCCTTTGCCAGCCAACCTCTCCCCTCTTTGCTGTTCAAAGCAAATATAGATTTAGCATCAGACGGCAGAAAAAAGTGTGCAGACTATACAAGGTCAGAGATTCCTGTATTTCCCATGATCTCAAGCCTGCAGAGTTTTCTTAGGCTTCATCATTTGCTACTGGAACCACTGCCTTTAGTACCATGCTACAGATATTGCCACTCCCTCTTAAGCTGGAAGTTTTCATTAATGGCAATAGCCACAATTAAGAGACAACTTTCTGGGCATCTTGGGTTGCAGCATTAGCTGCTCAGGTTATGAAGGACAACTGACTGCTGGAAAACTCTACCTAAACAGAGAGGCACCTCACGGGGGAATCATATGCAGAGTAACGTGCATGTTTTTTCACTGCAGAGCGTTCTGTATTCCCACATGAGATCTGGGTGGAAAGGTAGCTCCCCAGCCCCTGTAAAACAACCTCGGCCTCCCAACCTGCAACATATTCTCATTCTATAACTACTACAGTCAATGACAAAATGTCTTCTCTCCCCTTTAAATGTGATCACTTGCTGTGAAATAATTAATACAATCTTAAATGGTGTTTATATAGATTAAAAATCACCTTGCAAATTCACTTCTTACAGCTGAGTTTGCAGGGCAGGGGTCCATTTGTGTTAGTCTGAGACTGATTCATTGCTGCAGGACCCCACTGGTGGAATTGCAAGCCCCGTACCAAAGGAATCAGACCTCTCCTTTTCCTCTGCACACCAGTGTGGATTTGTACAGCTCCAGGTACCAGGCAGCTGCAAACAAAGCCGAGGGTGTGCTGCAGGTAGAAAGAGCCTAGCTGCCACCATCAGGACTGCTGGGGCAGGATAAGTGAGCGCAGGATCTGCTCAGATCTCAATCCAAACTAGGAGCCAGGAAATCTCTCGTCAGGAACACACGACAAAGGAAATAAATGAGTCTGCACGATTTTAAAGACTGTTAGATGGAAATGAGGGGCAGAAGGGGGAAAGATGCCAAACCGTACGTAAGAGTGGTGGCTTGCAAACTGCTGTGAAATAAGAAGTCTCCAAGAGGATGCGCTAAGTTTTGCTTTCCCGGGGTGGGGGAGAGACAGCGGGTATTTTATCCCACAAAACCCTGTAAAGACAGCGAGGACTTGGCTGCAAACCGAAAAGGAAGGGTAAGGCAGGAGAGGGCGCCACTGGTTTGCTGGCATCTCCCACCTCAGCTGGCAGGCTTTGCTGTTCCCTGCTGACACAGATCCAATCCAAAGCTGACTGAACTGCTTCCACCAAGTGCAGCGAACTCGGGATGAAGTGGACGGCAGAGAGATCTGAGTGAGACGTGCTGCAACTTCTCTTCTAGGAGGGGCGAGTGGCGTTGTAACATGCGTTGTGGGATGTTATCCCAAGGACACGTTTCTCCTCGTGCACACCCCAATACCAAGCTGGCTTCAACCCAGAGCCATCGCATAAAACATGCTCGTGGTCCGTGCAGCACGGAGCAGCTGCGGCTCTGAGGCTTTTGGGGTGTGGGGGTCACACAACACACACTGTGGGGCACTGTCCCCTCTGCATCCCTCTCTCCACCTTACTCCTGGGGTCACACGACACACACTGTGGGGCACTGTCCCCTCTGCATCCCTCTCTCCCCACCTTCCTCCTGCCAATGGCTGCAGGAAGCAAGCCGCAGCCTGGGCATGAAGGGAGTGAGGAGGCAGGAGGGTGGGCAGATCCGTACGGGCTGCGAGTCCCTTTGTGCTGCCACTTCCCACTCACCCTGTGACAGCTCGGCTCAAAGCTCCGTCAGGCTGATGCTGCTCCCCAGCACTGCAGGCAGGGGAGGAGGAGGGAACGCTGCTGAGGGATCTGCAGTTCATCCTCCCCTGTCCTGCAGGGACGTGGCTGTGGGAAGGCCAGCCTTCCCTCCGTGTATGGGAGGAGCAGTAGGGCTGGCCCTGGGGAGGGAGAGAAGCGCCGGGGGGTTGGAGAGTCCTCATTTGCAAAGAGGGTGTAGGACTGCTTTTCCTTACTTGGGGTACACCAAAGAGCTCGCGTGCCTCACCACACACTGGCTGCACTCAAGTGGTGGTGAACAGCAGCAAACGGGAGTATTTGGGATTAAGAAGCAGAGTGATCTGGACAGGGAGGGCGCTGCAAATAATCCGTGAGTCTCCCTGCAAAGCGTCAGGGCCGTTTTTGAGAGCTTGCACTCGCACTCTGGCAAAGGCACAGCTGGAGGGTAGTGCTGCAAGGGGTGGGGGTGTGGGGAAGGAAGGAATGGGGTCCAACTTGGAGCTGCATAGTGGCTGGGGCTGAGGATGGAATAAAGCCCATCAGACAGCCAAGCTGAAGGAGTAAAAGAGCAAATTCTCCCCGAGGGATTTTCCTGCTCACCAAAGCAAGGCAGGCCTGGCAAAGGCCTCTGGATCAGGCAGAGCTCTGGAGAGGACTGAAGGTTCCAGCTACTGGAGGAGGCTTTGAGGGAGAGAACAGAAGGGCTTTTCTTCTGAGGAACTGTGCCACCACCTGCCCACTTCTCACCCACTGCAGGCTACTGGTTGTCCTCACCATCTGCAGGGCACCCAGGGGCCCTCCTCAAAGGATGGCTTCTCTGGCTCACTCTCAATACCAGCCTGACCCTTTAAGAGCAATGATGTTGCTGCCTCTGAAAGTAGAAGATGATTCCAGGTGAGAAAAAGCCCAGTGTGGCTACAACATGACTGTTTCAGAAAGGATACCCAGCCCTGGTGCTGCTTCCCCTCATCAAGAAATGCAGCATCTCCCTGCTCCTCTCTGCTGTCTCTCCTCAAAGCCTGCAGGTGCTGTGTTATTTTGACGCTGCATTTCTTCCCCTGCTGCTTTGTACCACCTCACCTCTTTTCCTCCTGCCAACCATTCCTTCAAAAGTGAGGGCATCCAGGCAGCACCTGGGTGTGTCTTAACCTGCACTCACTCTGCCAGACCACCAGCACAACAGTGGGGTAGGAGATCCAGCAGTGTAGGAGTTAAGCTATTCTGCTCCGGCTGTCCGGGTCTCTCCCTCCCGTCTTCTCCCATGAAATAATCAGCGGGTTTTAGCCTTGCAGGCATGCAGAGGAGATCCAGCTCCTCTTGTGCAGGCAGGAGTATCCTCTAAGCTGCTGGGGACTGGCTGTCTGAAGGAGTAATATCCAGGGACACATTCAGAGTTGAAGGGTAGAACTGAAAGAATAAGCAATTGGAGGAAGAGCAGAGAGGTGCAGCTTATTCCAGTGACCTTTAACACTGAGGCCAAGGCCTCAGTGTTTGTACATCCCAGTGTTTTAGGCACAGGACGGATTGTTTTCCCGAGGTCCTGACTGTTAAAGAAAAGCAAACACGTAAAGAAATACTCATTTTTGTGGAGAAGATAGGAGCACAGCTGAATGTCACTTTTTGTCTCAAACTGAATTTCCATAGGGCAGCTCAGGAGATGGGTGGCACACAAGAACATGGACGGGAAAAGTGCATTTTTCAGCATCAGGTCATAGCAAGCAATGAGATGCAATGGGATTTCATCTGCCTAGCTGGCCTGGCAACCAGCCAGACCTGGATAAGGCAAGAGAGGCCATAGTTTCACAGTGCTGTTAGCTCTCTTTTGTCTGAAAGAGTATAGTAGTTGCAAGACTAGAGAGAATCTTCGGCCTGGGTACCTCCATCCCTTTCCCTCTATGCCAACAAGTTACTAAAATCAGCTCATTCAAAGGCAGAGAGAAGACACAGAGCCTGCTACTGATCCACTGCATGTTTGCTGACATGTTAGAGCACACAGAGTTTGCAGCCTTCAGCCATTCTGTGCCCATTGACATGAAATCAGTAGTTCAGATGGCATGGAAGAAATTAGCAAAGATACTAACTTCTGCCTCCTCTGATAAAAAAGCTCAGAGAACTCAAACGAAGGCAAGAGACAGCGATTCATAATGTTTAGGGGGAACAGGAGCTTTTCCCATGATATGTAGTGACACTGCAGAACTGCCCACAGCAGAATGTGTTGGATGCTGGACAGGAAAGGCTGGACAGATTCAGGGCAGACAAAGCCACCATAAAATACAGAAACCATACATTGGTGGAGGCTTTGAAAACCCTCACACTCTGGGCTTGATCTGTTCTTAGGCTCTTCTTCATGTGTCTGCAATTGCCCACTGCCAGACACAGATGACTTGGAGGCTCTCCCTCTACCCAAGACTCACTCACAACTTTTACAACTGCTCATTTGCAGCTGTGCCAGGGCCTGGAGGAGGCAGAATTATTAAGGTTGGCAAAGACATCTAAGACTGTAAAGTCCAAGCATTCACCCAGTGTCGCTGTAGAGCCGCTAGCCGCGTGCAAGAACCAGGCTGAATCAGGTGAGGCGAAATTCTGATTTTATTATTTAATTCTAAAACTTATATAGACTTTTAAAAGTTCCTCCGGATTGGGTCAATTCAAAACCTCCCCCCAGGCCGACAGGCCAGGTTGAACTGTCCATCATTCCAGAAACAGTTTCAATAACATCCAAACCTTATCTTTGTTTATAGAACACAGGGAGAAGAAGAGAAAAATTCTCACGGGAAAGAGTCTGTGCTGTCACAACCCAGCACCTGCCATGTTCTCCACTAAACCACATCCCCAGTTGCCACATCCACATGCCTTTTGAACACTTCCAGGGATGATGATTCCAAGTCTTCCCTGGGCAGTCTCTTTCAACACCTGACCACCCTTTCAGTGAAGAAATTTTTCCTAGTACCTAGTACCCCTGCCCAACTTGAGGCCATTTCCTCTCGTCCTGTCGCTGATTACCTGGGAGAAGAGACTGACCCCCAGCTCCCTACAACCTCCTTTCAGGTAGCTGTAGAGAGTGACATCCATAGATCTTAATTGGTCCAACCAACTCCCACAAACAACCTCTGCCCATGGACCTAGGAGCCCCATTTATACTCATCCTTGGCTCTCAGTCCTATCCTGATATACACTGTAGGAGTAGGCAGAAGGCTGTAAAGCACCCAGTGAGTGTCAGACTCATGCCAGAAAGCCCAGGACACAAGAGCAAAGCCAGGGTAGTTTATGAGGGCAACAGGCCCCTGAGGGGGAGAAGAGCCCTGCAGCTGAAACTACAGTAAGATTTGTCCGTCAGTCAGAAATGGGACACTATGGGAGAAGGACTGGGCACTGGGGGCCCTCACTGGTTCTGTATTGGTAAGGGACACTTCACAAGAGCTGGATTGCTTTAGTTAGGTTATTCAGCCAGGCAGGAGGATGAAATTGCCTTTCTCCTGTAGAGATGGTGTTTACCAGAAGCTGAAAACTGCTTTTTTGTTTTGAATTGAAGTGTCAGCTGCATCATCAGATGCTGTTTTGTTAGAAGGTCTCTGCATGTTTTAGACTGACCTCAGAGCCTCTAACCTTGCTAAAAGTACCTGCTGCACTCAAATAGGCTGCTGGAAATGCCAGGGGGTGTTTGAACTGACTACTCCAGCATCACTAGGGCATCCTGGAGGCTGACAGCCTCAGACCTCTCTGAGATGCTCCAGCTGCAGCAGCAACCAAATAAAATGACCAAGTAACCAAGGCACATGGAGCTACAGGCACAGCAAGAGTGGAGGGAGATCCTCCATTGTTCTGGATGGCCTGTGACCTCTTTTCAGAGTCTATTCTCCCAGCTCTTTGTCAAAAATATGAATTGATGAAGTGTTGACAAAAGAAAAGATGGTTTTAAGTATCTATTTTCTCATCAGTCGCCTTCAAATGAATTCTCTTGGCATCTGTGATGTTATAATGGTATTAACTCACCCATTTCTGCATCACTTCAGAGGAAAAGCCAGGTAGTACTCGGCTTTATTTGTGATGAAAAAAGACCAAGCTGAGGAAAAAATACTTCATTTCTCATTCCCAAAAAAAAGGACAAGATTTCAGGCCTCCTTTTCTCAACTGATTTAAGCCTTCCCCATCACCCAAAAGAGCACATCGCCTTTTTCCATGGGGAGCTGACCTCTCAGGAGGGGGATAGAGTTGTTTGAGGATGATGCACCTTTTCTTGCTTGTCAGAAGGGCAGCTTCAGTCTTCCTTGCTTGTTGTGCTCCAACATGGTCAAAACCCAAGGCCCACATGGTGCAAACCACCTGCACGAGGGAGGGAATGGGGGATGCAATAAGTTTTGCTCAGCTCACCAGCACTGAAGAGGGAAAAATTTTCACACAGCTCCTGCCTTTTGTTGCCAGTCTTGTGTGGCTGAAATACAGCTGTTTCATTAGCATTTTCTCCAGAATTTGGGCCTACCAGCTCCTCAGAGGCTAAAATTTGGATTATCTAAGGCAGGGAAAGAACGAAGACTTGTGGGGGTTTTTACTGGAGGACTGGGAAACTGGCTGTTTGCAAAAGTCAATCATATCAGCATGACACACTAAAATTTTGTACAAACTATTGGCCACATGACCAGTTTGAACCCCATATCCTCCTTGGAGGCTGTTGACTGAGCTGGAGAGGAATCAACAAAGTCAAGAGACCATTGACTGACATCACCATTAATTCAACTGCTGTCTGAGATAAGGAAAGGGTACTGTCTTGGCCTTAGCCAGGAGTGAATTGTGCATGTTTACAAATGCATCTCTCCATGGCTGTCACCACCTCTCAGCAAAAAGAATAGCAGAAATAGAAAATACCCTTCAAACAATGGAAGTGGAGTGATTTTTAAAAAATCTTAGCAGTGCTGATTGTGGTGTCCTGGCAGCATCCCTTTGGCATTTGTTTAGTAAAGGCTTTAAATAGGCTGGGCTGGCAGGATACACAGCTCTGGACAGATGAACCCACCCAGAAATGAAGGCTGCCTGGCTGCAAAATACCACTTGCAGCAAGTCTTCCACAGACCAGGCTTGGCTCCCTACCAACAATTCCTGGAGTCTCAGAACCTACAGACTCCTGGGTCATGGCACAGAGCATGGTTTGCTCTGTTTTCTTAAAGGAAAAAGAAGACAGTGCATAGGGGACTGAGTGAAAGGCTTGAGCATGTGGGGGGAGGTGATCAGTGGTCTGTGTCTTTCTCTCTCTAAATTCCCAGCCACTTGATGGTTTCAGATTTGCTGACATCAGACTGTTAGATTATTGGTAATTTGAGAGGCTGGGAGAGGCAATTTATAATGTTTGCACCATGCCCAGTAAAATCGTTGATACCTCTAATCATCATCGTAGTAAAAGGAAATATTAATAATAAAACTAATCCTTCGCTCAGGACTTCAGCACCACAGTGAGGGGGGTTTGCATGACATTCCTTTAAAAAATGGACTTCTCACTCTCTGCTTTCCCCTTTTTCACTCTCCAACAAAACAAAAATCTCCCTGAGAAGTTTGCAGCATAGAACATGTGACAAAGATGAGCAGTCTGAGCTCTCTGAAAAGCAATGATAAACCACACACACACAGAGTTGCAGTAGCTTTCTGCAACCAGTTTAAGCTATGAGGAGCATTCTCACATGTCAGTTTGTCAGAGTTCCCTTAGAAAGTTAAATGGTGCACACTTTATTTGTAATTGGATGCAAATTAAGATATCACTCATGAGAGGGCTGAAATCCTGGAAGGGCAGATTGCATGCAGTAAACCTCAGGATTTGAATAATGTTGGAATATGCTGTTCCTTTTTAGAGTTTGTTTCTGTCCTCTGCCACCCCAGCAAAGTGAATAAATCAGTCTCTTCCCCCTTCCTGGAAAGTAAAAGTCAAAGATTCAACAACTGCTGATGAAGAGCATTTGAGTCATTCACAATCTGTGGATTGGAGCTGTTCAGTCCAAAATCTGAAAGGCAGGAATGTCAGCAGCTCCACAGGGCTTGGAGCAGGGACAGCCAGGCTGAGACCTTGTGTCTTACTAGGCAGGCAGCCTGCCACATCCTCAGTGGCTGAAGAAAAGCCCTGGATCAAGAAAAGCCCTTGAATTCATCTGTGAAGAGGGAGATGGTATCGGGAAATACCTTCCTTGTGGTTGATGTGGGGTTGGGCTCCAAGGAGAATATACCCAACCTCCTTGTGCCCTGAGCAACAAAACGTTTTGCTTAGAAACCACGAGTGAGCAAAAGCAGATGGAAGAGATTTCCCCGGGGTTTTCCTTCCCAATCAGTGGACCACAAGAAAAGGGCTTGTGCCTCCCTTTGCCCAACCTTGTGGATGCAGACTGGCAGATTCCTCCCTTTTCCCCCCCTACACAGAAATGCCTTTAGAAGGTGAGAAAATGCAGCAACTGTCTTTATCCTAAGGGAGCCCTGGCATAAACAAGAGATGAAAGACAGGCTTGTCCCAGGTTTCATGGAGTAGCCATTGGCCAAGGATGTGTTGCTGAGGAGAGACCTCTGAACTGCTCCAGAACGAATGGTGGGATTCCTTACTTGGCTCCACTCCCACAAAAAAAGGTGGAATTCTGCAGACATTCCCATAATAAAGATGGGTAATACAAAGATGGAGGCCTCATTCAGAGCTTCTAGCTGGTCTCTAGTCAGTAACCACTTTCTTTCATGCCTTTCACACACCTCAAAGTGCTCAAATCCACAGCAATCATGTCTTCCTGCCCTGATCCTGTGGCTGGACTGTCAGCTTGTGTTTGTATCCAACCCAGCATGATCAGTCTTGCCATCACTGCCATTCTGCTGTCATTCTCCAGCACGTGGTCACTAGATTATTTCAGGGGTGGTGGAAAAAACTCACCCCAAAACCTGTCAACCACAGTGCTACTCATGCAGAGAGGCCAGGGCAAGACCATGGTCACCTTAGCAGGACAACCTGGGCTAAGACTGGTCTGGAGGGGGTTTATAAGGACATCCCATCTGTAGGGTAACATCTTATCTGTGGGTGACATCCCATTGTTCTTTGGGATGTAAAATAGACTCTGGGACGGAGGAGAGGAAGCCAAGGAAGGAAGAGGATGGTGTATCCATACAGGTGTGTGGAGGAAGCTCCTCAGAGAGATGGGAGAGTCTCACAGCCTTCAATATGAGGCTTCCCTCAAGCAGAGTTCTCTCTTTAGCAGTAGAAGAGAATTAGCAATAACTGGTATTTTTGCTGGAAGGCAAAACAATCCCTCTAAGCAAACAATGACAGGTCACACTGGCTTGTGCAGCCTGGAAATAAATGTAAAAGATGGAGAGGTGCAAAACTGATAGCTCTGCAAAACAAGGAAGCTCCTCCTTATTGCCTTGGATAAATATTGTCTTTTGGGGAAGTTTTTTGCTGTGTTTCAGTGCAACAGCTGCCTGTCTTGTGGCTTCTTTTTATTAACAGGCCCAGGGGATTATAAAGCTGGAAGGGAGCAGGGAAAGTCCTCCCCACAGCACATGCACAAAGAGCTTGCAGGGAGATCAGGACCAGTTTCTGAATGCTAACATTTGGAATCACTAGGAAGATGCTTTTCTCCCAGCTTGCTGGAAGAACCTGTTCTCCTGGGTGTCTCAGCCCCTTGGGGCATCCTGGCATCGGGAAAAGTGTTGCAGGCAGAGGACAGTATGTCCTCCCCTGCTGCCTCTTATTTTAAGGAAACTTAACTAAAAATCTAAATGTAACAAAGCAGCTCCAAAAGCAGATAAACCTTCCTTGCTTCATGAGCAGCATATAAACACTCTGGTGTCACACATCAGCTCTCTGTGACTGAGGTACCTTGTTCCTCACTGTAAGGCAGAAGCTGTCCCCTCACAGATGGGCAGAGCAATTTCTCAGAAGAGGCTTCATAAAGGGCCTCGCCTCCCCCAAAAAGGCAGTGCTATCAAGACAGGACCCTCATGGATTAGAAACAAGAGGAGAGGCACACCTTCCACCTTCACCTTATGTGTGGAAGCTCAGCTCCTCCTCGTGCTCTGTTTGTTTCCCTGTCCATCACCTCAGCAGGGTCTGAGAGGGTCCCTGCCACCTCAGGAAGAAAAAACTGAGTGACAAAGAGCATGGCTACTGCCACCTCACTGTCTTTGTTTCCCCCAGCTCAGGCATGACACAGAAGCATGACTACACTTGTACACCCAGACACCTTGTGTTAGTGTCTGTTAGCCCACCAAGGGGAAATGGACACAGGATCGATGCCACACAGGAGCCAGGTGTCAGACATATCCTGCATGGAGTCTGGCTTGGTTTCCCTCCAGGTGCAGGGTGTGCAGAGGGAGATGTGCTTGTTACACTGCTGCTCTGGAACAACTGTCTGCACAGCACTGAGCATTTCCAAGGGAAAGGACAGAAAAATGGTGTCTGGGTTCTGTGTTGTACAGGCATTTAGGCACAAGCTGAGAAAAGGGGTGATAGCAGTAACACCAAATGGCTACATATCTGAAGATGTTGGAGACATTTGTTCTAACTCCCTCCTTCTCCCAGTCAGCTTTATGTAACAAGTGTAGCAGCCATATATACCCCCTTTGTAATAGTCTCCAGGGCACCACCAGCTCTCTTCTTTTACCTACATTACCTTTGCAACTTGCCTTTCTGCTGCCACGAGGAGTAAACATGGCCTTCCTTTTTACATGGAGATGGTCTCAGAGGTAGGATCATTTTCCAAATTGATGTTT
The DNA here is from genome assembly GCA_013397115.1 of Edolisoma coerulescens. Lineage (NCBI taxonomy): Eukaryota > Metazoa > Chordata > Aves > Passeriformes > Campephagidae > Edolisoma > Edolisoma coerulescens. Next base: position 2,752,918 of record VWZW01001649.1, read on the forward strand.
TTCCCCTTTTTCTCTCCAGGTTTCCAAACATTCAGGATGGAAACTTGGAGCCTTTGCCTAGTACAGCCAACAAATCCTGACTGTAATCAGTTTTGCTAACTGAACAAGTGAATAAAATTTTGATGAGTAAATTAATTAAATTCCAGTATCTCTACAAATACAGGGGGACAGGATTATTTGTGGCCTGGCACAAAACATCCAGCTACTCATCAGCCAGATGCAGGTCATGCAGCAATCCCATATTATACTCTTAGCATGATAGAAACAGGAAGTTGTTCACTAGGTAGCATTGGTCAGGTTCAGCTGATTCTTGTAAAGGAAGAACTATAAAGATTAGACATTTTAAATCTCAACATTCTTTTACCTTGGTTTACCAATAAGCAGATTATTTTCCCCCCTTTTTTGGCACTGCATATGAACCAAAACATGAGTTAATGCTAGACTTGTGCCAATTGTTAACACTGTTGCTAAGAAAACTCCATGCAGAAAATGATATGCAGAGCAGTTGCAAAAATCACAGTGCAACCAAAAAAGCAGGTGCGAGTGATTTTGCTTAGATCTGGGTTATTTCTGTAGCTTTTAACTCTTCCTCATTGCTGAAGACTGTCAATATTTAATTCAAAGTTTTTAACTGAAAGAGCAAAATGTGGAGGGGCTGCTGAAGACCAGGTTCTGCACAAAGTTCATAAACCTGAGTGTGCTGGTGAGTGCTTGCAATCACATTGTGATGACAGAAAGAAACCCCAACTTTCTAATAATATTCTTACTGGCATTGAAATGCCAAACCGAGAGATAGGAAGAAATAAAGGTTTTTTGGGCATTGATTTACTTCATCTTGTTGATAGTGTCGCAGGTGAAGAAGATCAGCACAGCAGGTGAGATCTGGCTGGAGTTTAATAAAGGCTGCTTGAGCACTGACAGGTGTTTCCTTTTCTAAATCCCACTGAGGAGCTACCTGGCTACCTTCCCTGAGGAGACAGTGGTTATCTGAGCTGATTGACCTTTGCAGTGCAGATTCTAGGAAGCATTACAGACAAGAGAAAAAAAATGAAAAGCAAAAGACATGTCCTCCGATGAATGCATTTGGGTGTTGTATTGAGAACTAGTAAATGCTTATTCAGCTCTGTTGGCATGGAAGTGGGTGGGCAGCAGGGTCTCAAGACAAGACCCTATCAGCACAACTTTTAAAGCCACAATGTATTACCTATATTTTGCTAGGATTTTTTGTCATAAAACACATATCAGTATGAATTTGTTATTTTGAGTTGCTTGATTTTCCCTAAAATAATTATTATTGTCATCATACTGGTTGAAAAACTTTGCCTCAGATAGAATTTTTGAAAAATGGCGACAAAATGGAAGAAAATTGCAGTATGTCTGTAATGAGCAACTGTAGCTGCAGCATTTTGCAAACAGTGATGGCTATATTATGGGAGGAACTATCATGATACTGAGTTTATATGCATTTATTTTTAAATGATTAGTTGAATACCTGCCAGGTTTGTGGCCATCATTAGGTTTTGGGATTAATGGCTGCACCAAGGTGAATGAGTGGAGGCTGGGGGTGTGAGGTGGGACAGTGCAGGTCCCCTGGCTGCGTGCAGCAGTGCCTTGCCTGCTGCTGAGCCAGCAGGCAGCTCAGCACAGCAAACAGCTCAGCTGCACAGCAAACAGGGATGAGATGGGAGCTGCAGATGTTCTTGTCACCCTGTGATGGGTACAGAGGGTAGGAGGCACTTCTGCCCTTGGGACACTGAGTGATGAGATGTCCCTTTTCAGTGCAGAGCTGCTCTGTGCCTCACCTGGGCCAAGGAACCCAGGTCCAGCACTCCCATGGTCACAACATGATCCCAGAGGATACAGGGCACCAGCCAGCGCCTGTGAGATGGGGGAGAAGGAAGTCTGCAAGGCAATTTATAGATGAGTAAGGGCCCTGCCTATGTCTTCCCATGTAGTAAAGGCAGACAAGGTTCTGTGTGAACTTGTATCCTCTGCAGGGCCAGGGAATCAGTAGTTCATTTTTCTCTCTCAGCTCTGTTCTATATGTATGTATTTGTTTAATAATGTTTGAGAATTAAAAGCAGGAGAAACCACAGCGCATTTTCTGCTGCCAATGAGCCAGTGACTTACCTGTAATTAAAGAGGAGGTAAACTCATTTATTTGTTGATTCAGGTTGGGCAGGGAGGAGTACATTAACTCTTCTGTGCCCAAAGTAGAACTGGGTAAACCTCAGTCACTCCTGTGGATAGAAAAATCACTTCTATATCTTCACTTAAACTGTAAAAACACAATCAGTCCCACAAAACAGATGACATGTAGGAAAGCTCTGAGTAGATAAATTCTACTCTTTGCAGCTTCAAGTCACAATGTGTTGTTTCTCCCACCCTCAGCAGGGGGGGAAGTCTGCCCTACAAATCAAAATTCTTACAGGCTTAATCCTTAATTCCACAAGGCAGTCTCCATCACGTGAATCTTTGGTCCAAGGAATATGCAGTACTGCAGATAAAGACAGAGAGATCCTATTAAAAGTTAAATCCCCCACTGTTCACTGCTGTGTTCTGGGTAGAGGACAGGCAAAGTGGCAGTACTGCAAGTGGACAAGGCTGAGGCAGAATCTGTGGTCTTGAAGGTTCATTTAAGATAGGGTTAGCAAGCAGCCTTTGGGACTCGGAAGCTCATTTGTTCCCTTTGTTCCCTTATAAGCTGTCAGTGTAATGCATCAATCCATGATTCTTCCCCCTGGAGAACCTGACTGTAAAAGGTCCAGGAAAGTATAGTCAGAATTCTCAGTTCACATCACTACAACCTACCCATTTCACTGGAAATATGTCCACCACTGGAAAAGGCTGGAGAAAGCTGGTGTTGACCAATGACCTTAGTTTTGGTTTAGAGAAAAAAAAAAAGCTTGTGTATAAATGCTACTGCTATATCTCTCCTATTCCCGTCAGTGCTTCTCCCTGCTTTGGATAGAGCACACCTTTCTCCTCAACAATACACACACATTCCTGCAAGGAAGGGCACACTGCAGGACCTAACCAAAGAACATGCAGCAGGTGGGCGTGACAGATGGGGGACAACAAGGTAACAGTGGGATAATTAGGATTAGAACCATAAACAGCGGTGGTGGCAGACACTGTGAGAGACACTTGAATTAAAATTGGATCTTTGCTTATGAAGGGTTCATTGCTTCCTGCCTATTCTCACCAAAAAAACCCAAGTTGCTTTGACATCACAGTTGGTTGCTATGGAAATGCTGATGCTACCAAAGATAGGACTGCGCTGGAGGGCTATAAAAAGTCCTGGAGACCCAGCTGAGTCCGTACATATTTAGGAAAAGCCAGCACAGCATTTATTTTTGGCAGTGGCACAACAGTCCATTCATGTGACAATGTGACACCAGAAGTGGATAAGGGGACATCACAATACAACAGAGTGCCATGATGCTGAGGTAGGGAGGGAGGGGGCAGAGTTAGGACTAGGGGGAAAGTAAAGTAGTTAAACCAGTAGCACCCTGGTAATAAATTTTAGAAAGAGGAAATGCTAGAAATGGAACTTCTCAGTTCCCAGAAAGTTGTCATAGGCTTTAACAACCTTGTGAGAAATGTCTCCTAGTTAATTTTAAGTCTCAGTAAACACAGAATCATAGAATCATGTAGGTTGGAAAAGACCCTTAGGATCACCAAGTTCAAAGCTGCCTTAGGATGCTGCCAAGTCCACCACTAAACCATGTCCCTAAGTGCCACAAGTACATGTCTTTTAAATACCTCCAAGAATGGTGACTCCATAGCTTCCCTGGGCAGCCTCTTCCAATGCTTGATAACCCTTCCAGTGAAGTATTTTTTCCTAATATCCGATCTAAACCACCCCTGGTGCAACTCGAGCCTGGATTTACTCTTGAGTTATCACTTGTTACCGAGGAGAGGAGACTGACCCCCACCAGCTACGCCCTCCTTTCAGGCAGTTGTAGAGAGTGATGAGTTCCCCCCCAGCCTCCTTTTCTCCAGGCTAAAGAACCTCAGCTCCCTCAGCTGCTCCTTATAAGATTTGACTTTGCTAACAAATACTATTGCTGTTATTTACAGCTGAGATGTCAGCAGGTCATCATCATCACAAATACTTTTATACCCGGTTAAAAAAAAAAAAATTCCCTTTTTAACCCTCCTTTTTCTAACCAAAATTTGTTTTTAAAATGATAGCTGAGCTTATCTGCCTCTCAGCTGTTGAAAAATGAGGAATGATAACCTGAGCAAAATTTATCTGACATTGCTGTCATCTCTCTGAAGGAGATGGGTACAGAAGCATTGTCCCTATGAGAGAAGGACTTCACCACAAACCAGCTGCTCACCAAGTTTGTTGGGGCACCAAGTGACATCACAGGCAGAATGGACAGGCCCACCAGACACATTTCTGTGCCCAGCAGTCTGCTTGCTGTCTGCCACACTGCTGGGGTCTGTCCGTGGATGACAGCTGGGAGCACGCAGGAGCTCTCTCGTGGGCACTGCTCTGGCAGGGCAGGTGTGCTGTACAGTGTGTCAACCCAAGCTTCACAGATGATTCTTGATGCTTTTGAAATCTATGTCATGATCGTGGCTTTCAGGGTAAAACATTTTTCAGAGGAGCTTCTACTCCTGGGCAAATGCGCCTTTACCCACGTGTGGCTTCATTTGGGCTGCTATCTTTATCCCTATTCCAGAAACAGAATGGAAGATTGGCCTCCACAAAGCCTAATGCCAGCAGCATTTTCATCCTCCCTTAAAACACCCCCAGGCTATTGATATCGGCCAGTAGTAATGGGTGCCCCTTCCCCTCCCAGCACAGCTCTAACACTTCAGCAGCCACAGAGTCTTTACTCATGTTCTGGGTCCCATCCAGAAAGCAGGACAGCACTTCCTTCAGATACCAGTTTGTTCAGCACTGAATGAAAAGGGACATAAGAACAGAAAACACTGCTTGGGCTTGCAAGCACTGTCCCTGGTTTCACAGGCAAATCCATCACACCCATCCATGCTCCCGTTAGGCTTCATTTAAACTGGGCAAAAGCAGGGAGGAATGCTACACTCACAAAGGATGTTTCTGTAGTCCATAAAACCACATTGCCTGTGATATGACTGAGCAGTTATGACAGGGATGCTGCAGAAAAGCTCCTCTGGTCTCCTATCCTCTGCTTTGTTTGATGCCACAGCAATTTAGCAAGGGCAGAAATTACTCTCCACCCCTGCAAGCTCAAGAGAGACCTGTAGCACTTGTATAGAAATGGAGAGTCTGGGGGGAAAAAAGGCGAGAAGAAAACAAACGGAATTAAAACCCAGTTTCTTCATTTATGAAATTGTTGCATCAGTCTAAGATGAAACCTTGTAGAAACAGAAGTCAGGGAACACAAATTGGTCCAGTGCATGTCTTTGCTGGAAATGTTTTAGGACATGTGCTCTCCCTTCTCAGGCAAAGACAAATAATGCCTTTGTTGCAGACTTTGGGAAGAAAAGCAAAGGCATTTATTCTAAAGCTGCCCAGCAGCTGAGACATTCCTGAAACAGCTAAAAGCCTTCTAACTTCTTGCTTAAATTTAGACATACTCCTATATGTCCCAAATAAATGTGTTAGGTTTTGAGCCAACATGTGTCATTACTTTCTCTGTTCTCAGCTAATGTGTACACAGATGCAGGATTTACAGACAGGAATCATCTCTCCTCCTCCATTCCTGATTACCTGGCTGAACAGCCACAGCCTTTCTGATTTCTGCACTAAGATAGCATCTTCACTCCTTGATCATCTCAGTAACCTTTTCTTGTGAATACTCATTACAGCCTGAATTAATCCTTCTTGGACGAGGGAGGGGAGTGTGGGGGGTGTGCCTTCACAGAACTGTGTATAGTTCTTTGCTTCCTGCATCCTTAGAAATAACTGCCCAGGGATCAAGAATCACTCTCCTCACCGTATGCTAAGAACTGGAATGTTTCCATCTGAAGAAAAACAGCAAGTCACACCACTTCCTACAGAGGCAGTTAAAGATTCCTGGTTGGGCAAAAGGCAAATGCTGCTGGCAATCATTAGCCACAGATGTGCTGTCATAATGATTTGGGTGGCATAGACAGACCTTACTTTATTGTTTCTGTTTCAGAATTGCAGTGATTCATTCAGAATGAAAAATGGGAGTGCCTTAATTTAAGCAGGAACCTGTATCACTGAAGCAGAGAGAGAAATACTGAAATGAAGCTCTGATTTGCTGTGGGTTTTTCTCCTCCACCTTTTCTCCTTTCGTTGTCTTGTTGACTTATGAATTACAGAATCACAGAATATTCTGAGTTGGAAGGGACCCACAAGGATAATCAAGTCCAACTCCTGGCCCTGCACACCACAATCCCCAGGAGTCACACCATGTGCCCAAGAGCATTGTCCAAACACTTCTTGAATTCTGTCAGGCTTGGTGCTGTGACCACTTCCCTCGGGGGTCTGTTCCAGTGCCCAAACACCATCTGGGTGAAGAACCTCTCTCTAATATCCAACCTAAACCTCCCCTGACACTTCAGACCATTCCCTTTGGTCACCACATGAAGTCACACAGTACAAGCCCATTTATTGCTTGGTCCCATTTGCTATCAAGCCTGTTTGCCTTCTAGGAGATGCACAAGCCAGGTAACAGCGCTGCAATTTCTAAAGCATGCTTGTTTAAACAGGAGCCATAGGAACTGTCAACTCAGGAGCAACTCAGCCAAGTCTGTAGCACCTCCCCTACCCCATATCTGGCTGGCCATAGTCTCCTCACCATCAAGGCCAGGCCCAGAGGCTCCAGAGAGAGCTGCAGGACACCCTGCCTGCTATTAGCAGACAATTAATTTTCCTAAAGCAGTCCTGAGCAGCTCTGCCCTTCCTGGCAGAGCCAAACCACGTGCTCATGTTTGCTAAGTCCACACAAAGAAATCCGTAAAATGCCCAGCAAAGACAAGCACGGGCTCCCCTTTGAGGGAAAGCTCCCTGCAGAAGCACCATACAGAGGACTGCTCTCTCGTGCAGCAGCAGCCCCCTCATGTCCCCACACTGCTGGGCACCAAGGGCAGGAGGAAGGGTGTGTTGGAGATTTGACCAGATGCTGTTTCCAGCAGAGGAAGGGCTTGCAACTCCACCCATGCATCTCTCATGCCAGAGTTTTTTCTGTAACAAAGCACTAAACAAGATGCTTCTTGTGTCCAGTGTGGATTCCAGCCCCCTGAATCTCTCTCAACTCCCCCTTGTAGCTCCTCCTGCCCTTAGACAGGAAGTGACCCACATCTAGTGCTGCTAACTGAAAGGAGCTCCGAGCTTTGGCCAAGAAGAGGCACACCTTTTTGTCTCAGAGGCATACAGGGATGCACAGAGCAGACAGAGGAAGGCACGCTGTTGAGCAGGCTTATGGCTCACTGATCTGAGATGAGATAGGCCTAAAGGATCCTAATTTAGGGACATATAATAATTTTATTCCAGAAATCTTCACAGAAATTCAAACACACACATACCTCATTAACATTATCAAGTCTTTCTCTTTTAATATTTACTACTAGTACATCATAATTAGGTTCTCTTACTTAGTACAGAAGCCCCCTGTTTTTTCCTGAACCATGCAAAATATGTGTGTAATGGCTATGTTGCTATTGCTTCTGCAATTCTTTTTATGAAAAAATCTGTGCAAGTTTTACCAGTAGTAGTGAAGTGTGCCTTACACCCTGGCTCCCCTGAGAACCAGAAAGCAAGTTAACTTCATCCTGTTAACTTCCACTCTGCTGTTCACAAGGTATAAAGATATAACCAAAAATCATTCAGCTGCTCAAGAGTCATGAGCTCAAGGACTCTTAATTCAGCTCCTTGGATGAGAAGCATTCTTTTTCTGCAGCTTGCTGTGTCACAGCCATAACAACACAAAGCTTTACAAAGGTAAAGTCCTAGACAGGAAATCTGACATCATGCAACTGCTCAGTGGGCCAGTGTACCAAGCAGAGCACATAAAAATGTAGAGAATTTCACCACAGAGAGCCAAGTGAGTCCTGCCAGGCTCTTTCAAAGTCATTAGCACTGTATTTCATGGTGCACAGACCCCAACACTGTGACGCTGAAATGTCACAAGTGGTGTTTGCTTGACAGACAAGACTGATCTCAGATGAACCTTTAACTAAAAATGGAAATTACGTACAAAATAAACTAACAGAAACTTCCACCAATTTTGTACTTAAAACTTGAAATGTGTTCTGTACCTTCCTAGTCTTCCCTTGCCAGCAACCAGGTTTTACCAGATTTTCAATCCCACGCTCTCCTGTCAGCATGCAAAACTTCCCCCCTCAAATCAGATTCCCCACCCACCCCTTAAGTGTATAACACAATACTTGAGGTTCTTGGGACAAGTACTTGCCATTGTGCTCATGTGTCATTGGTTTTTGTCATTGTGCCAGGTCATATGAAAACAAAGTAATTTTAAGTACAGTGGGTGCAATTGTTACAAAAATAGTTGAATGGGCTGTTATAGGCACAGTGCTTTCTTTTAAAATAAATGCGTTCTTGAGATATATTGTAGGATGTTTCTAAATTCTAGGTGATTTTCCCAGTCTGAATACGTGGGAATATGTGTGTGTGGGTTTTAAAGAAAATAAACTGATAATGCTTTGCAGCCTACCTCCTGCTGTCTCATAGACAACAGATTAAGAACTACTGTTCTATATCAAACCATACCACTTTTTAGAACCCATTTCAAATTTCCTTTCTTATTTAAAAACCTGTAAAGATAGCAACCTGTAACAGACAAAATACTATAAGCCTCCAGGTTGCTTGAAAATCATGGTAAGTGTGGCACTTCCTGGAATTTCAGTCAATCTTACTAATCTGCTGTTACGTAACTTTTTTTAGATAAATCCATACTAGCAACAGATTGTTCAGCTTTGGAACTAACAACAAAATAATTCCATGAATAATTTCCAACTTCTGAATCTGATCTCAATTTCCTTGTCCTGGGCATGCACTCATATTGTGTAGAGTTCATTTTTTCACCTTTTTTATGACTCTGAGCAAGGTGCAAGGAGCCACATCAGCCAGCTGATATCCATATGTCTGTTGACAGTATCTATCATTTCCAATATTGGATGTGACTGCTAGGGATAGGCTGGGCACATATGGTTGTCTCAGGAGAAGAGGTTCTTACATGCCTACTCCTGGCTGACCTGGTGATATCTGTCTCAACATCTCCTATGTCTCCTCCATCAGTCAAGTGTCATCCACTCCAGTCCCATCCCATGGCCTCTCACAAGATACAGCCACAGGCTGGTCACATCCTCACAAAATATTTGAATTCTATCTTTCTCCCTGAAATTGAAAATTGTTCACTGAGCAATCTCAGTCCTTTTTCCTGACAATCTCTTCTCTTCTGGGCTGGTCCATGCTTGACTGCTTTTCTTGCATTTGTGTTGTGCCTTCATTGATCTATGTCCAAAACAGAACTTCTCTGCTTCTTCCTTCAGGATATAGTCATTGCTCTTCTGCTGTTCAGTCCAGTAATTTCTCATCACATGACCGGAACAATCAGGGCTATCACAGGGTATTTTGGCTGCCAGTTTAGTGTTGTGCTCGATCCCAACAATTAGGCACAGGAACAGTCTCTGAACATGAATGGGGAAAGCAGGGTCAGTGCCCCTTGGCCTTTCTTGAGGGTTTGTGCACCTGTCAAAAGCCTCTCAGTGAGACTCCCTTTTTACAGTAGAAAAATGAAAGTTAAAGGGGTGAAGCTTTGTCTCCTTCCTTAAACTGTAGCAAGCCTGCAACCTTTTTTTTCTACCTGATTCACACTCCAGACCCATACGGCCAGAGGAACAGAGATACAGTGGCCTTATCATGGGTGTGAAATGTCTGATCCAGACAGTATGATTGTGTATTGACAGATGTACTGTCATGCATAGTTCGGTGACTTACATCACCACACTAGATGACTTACATCTTAACTTCCTAACCTTTTCCCTTTGTCAGGGCACGATCTGCCAGCTCAGACACTGTTCTTCTAAATAGCAGTTCATTGCAGATGTGTTTTTAACCTTTCCATTTGACATACACCTCACACTGACCATGATGTTGCCAGCAATGGAGTGTTTGCGACTCTTAACTGAAAAACCCTTTTCCAGGTTGATGCACCATGTTACAATCCTAAAAACATCTCCTCTCATGACATAGGAATCTCTTTCCTTGCTCTCTATGCACAGTTTTCCTGCATTTTGTAAATGTTTTAACAGTGACCTGGGGCTTTTACAAGTCCCACATATTTCTTGCATCATTTGCGCTGATTGCCACACCACTGATATTGTTTTCTGCTTCTCATATTTCTGCCCTCCATCAAGTTTCATTGTCTAACTTTTTCCTAATACAGACAGCTCTGAGCACTGAGTGATCTTTTCAGCACCTTTATCTTCAGGAAAGACAGAGCATCCATCATCTATCTGGTCAGTAAACTTTTTTATATCCCTTAATAATAAAAATAACCTCTTAGTCCTGAACAACTCTCTTGTTTTCCCTTTGCTGTCACCTTCAGCTCTTCCACAGTAAATGACTTTTTTTTTTCCTTTTGGCAAGAATACTTTAGCACTTCCAGACTTCTCACAAAATGTCCTCCCTTACTCCCACACTCCCTCACACAGTGTGATGGTCTCATGTCACACACCTGGGTCTGCACTGTTGAGCAGTCTTTCTTAATCCTCCAGATCATTGTCCCAGAAACCTTTAATTTCCATTTGACACAACCACACATCTTTTGTGTGTCCCATGATTCTCTAGGCTGCTCAGGCTCAAGAGCAAGTTTCAATATTACCTCTCTTTCCAGGTCTCTCACATTCTGTCTTGCTGTTTTCTTGATGAGCAAGACAGGTTTCACGATAAATCCTTACGACAAATGAAAACAATGCATGGAATAAGATTTTTTTTTTAAATCTGCTCTTCCCTCGATGTAGGCTGTCACCATACTCTGTCCCTGTGCTCTTTTGTTTGACATTTAGCAGCCTGGTGTGCTGAAAGACACACTTGAAGCCTACCCATATGCCACAGCTGGATCTCTGCAGAACTTGTCATCAAACATGTGCATCTCATTAAGTTTCAGGTTTCAGTGCAAACACACTGTTTCAGTGGATTATCTGAAACCTGCTCACTTTCAGAAGCTTTTGGCTTGAATGGAGTGGTAACTTCAGGTGGAAGTAATGAAAAATTTGAAAGTTTTGCTTGGATTCACCCCAGTTTGACCCCAAAAGCTCAATTCTAAGCTTAATCTTAAAGGGTTTAAGATAAAGCACAGTAATCCAAATTTGTGTAACACTGGAGATTTCCAGTAATGGAATAACACTTGAAGCTTCATAATGTATATGCCACTGTAATTCTGCTCTCCTCATGTAGCTCCAGATTGCTGTATAACCAAATATAAACATATACATTTTTCAGCAGTACTTGATAATGAAATTCTGAACTGATAGTTCACACTTGAAGAAACTGTTATTATTAAATGACAGCAATTCCACATTTTCGGATTGACTGTTGGGACTGGCCCTTGCAATATTGTGCTTAGCCAATTCATCTGATTGATACGAACCTGATTTCACTCAGTGATACATCCATTGACTATGCACCCCTTATACACAAGAGAGAAGAAAAAACTCTTCCAGCTTTGAGACTTTTCTCTACCTTTGTTGTATCAAATAGGTCTGTGTGTCAGAGTGTTCCATGAATAAAACCTTCACCCAGTGCCATCCTGTCTCTGCTTAAAGTCAATATCCACATGCTCATGGCTAAGGGCTCCAGGAAGAAGTGCTGCCATTCTGAACACAGTTTGCAACATCAAAAGATTTTCACATGGCTGAAAATTTTCACTGCTCCAGGAATTTCATTGTAACACAAGTGTGGATCTGTCAAACCAACCCTGCCTCTCCTTTAGCATATTAGTGTCCAAACACCAATCTTGGTGAAATACCAGCCAGTGCCAACAAAGCTCAGAGCTGAAGAACTAGCCTTCTTCCCCTAACTCCTGGCCTGCAGCTGTGCTACTGCTGGCTGTGCTACTGCTGGCTGTGCTCTGGTCACACAGAATCCTGTGTCCTCAGGAGGGGCAGCGGGGGTGCTAACTTACACAAAACTCAACTGCTGAGGGGCCAGAGGGGTTTTGTGGCAACAGGTTATTTTTTGGGCTCAGCCTATATTTCCATACCCTGTGAACTTCACTCTCCATGTGGCTTCAACCAAAATGACACCAAGTTAAACAATAATGAGGGCAATCTTTTAGTCATGCTGAACTGGATGAACTGTGGGGTTACTAGAGCTCTCATGCCACCCTTAGCAGTGGAGAGGATTGTCCCTGGGTTGTGGTCAATCCCCTTCTAGATGTTGGCTTCTATTTCCTACTGTCTCTCCTGCTCTGGCATCTTCAGTTCTCCATTTACAAATCCGTGTGTAACACTGAGGGTCCAAAGAACACTATTGCCAGGGCATATGTAAATATGCGTGGAGGAGGAAGGGGGGTGGAGCACTTCCAATTTCCAAAGTGCTTCTAGATCAGTCTGTGGCAAATAAGATCTAAATTTAACGCTGCTTATATATACACACATATGTATCTGAGCAATCCTGGATGCACAGACAGACTGGGGAATGAGATGCTGAAAAGCAGCACTGTAGAAGGGGACCTGGAGGTCCTGGTCACTGGCAAGTTGAATCTGAGTCAGTAGGGCCCTGACAGCCAGGAGGGCCAACCCTGTCCTGGGGGGCATCAGGCACAGCATTGCCAGCCGGGCAAGGGAGGGGATTGTCCCGCTCTGCTCTGCACTGGGGCGGCCTCACCTCGAGTGNTGGTTGGATTCTTCAGATGTCCTGTGCAGGGCCAGGAGTTGGACTCGATGATCCTTGGGGTCCCTTCCAACTTGATATATTCTGTGATTCTGTGATGTATATACATACATGAGTGCAAGGTCCATATCCTCTCATGTATGTGGCTACTGTTATCTTCAGACTATTTCACAGTAATAAAAACATCCTTCTGAGATAGGATAAAGGGGCATCTTCCCTTTCTAATCTGCTGCAGAATATAGAGGTGTGAGCTGTTATCTACAAGAATAAGTCTCCCCAGCCTAATTTGTAAGTATTGATTGAAGCGGAATAATTAAAACCACTGTAGCAATTTTACAGAGGCAAGTTTATGGACTCAGGTGGGAAAAATTCATGGATTCTTCCTGGGGCAGCCTATTATACCACCATCCTTAGGTTTCTGCTAGCCCTGCTGCAGCAGGAGCACACCTTGCAGCACAATTGGCAGAATGGGAGAAGCTGCCAGGTGCTCCAGTTCGTGGACTCATGTCTCAGTTCAAAGTCCCCTTTACCCATAACTGAAGCTGAAATGTTTGTCTGTGAACAAGGGGCAGGTATACACTCCCTTGCCTGCATTTTGGGCAATGGACAGTCTCATCCAGGAGCCACACATTCAGAGTTAGTGCTGTCTGAAACCTGTGGGGGCAAACATGGGTCAGGACCTCGTGTGGGATATCCATGATGATTAGACCCTGGAGCTACTCTAGTAGCAGGGTGTTTCTGGACACCAGATTGTACTGTGATCCATGAGGACTGTCCATGACTATCCTTCAGGGCAGGGGATTTTCACTAGGCAGCATTACTAACCTCTCTGGCTTCAGAAAACTAGACAGCTGGACTTTTGCACTGACCAGCTCTGTGGCTTAAGTTATTTTGCACTCCCCTGCCATGGTTTCTTACCTCTAAACTGGCATGTGCTGCCAGGCAGACAAATACACAAATACACTCCTCATTCACAGCTCAAAGCAAAGGATCAGCAGCATTCTGGTTGTTGTGTCCAGATGAGGACATCAACAAAAGCGACAGAGCAGCAGCCCCACCTTCATTCTCTCCCTTCCTCCCATGTTACTGTGCTCAGTGATAAAATTTACAGCCTTAGTATTTGGAAATGCCCCAAATGCCTTTCCCTTGGATACCACGTGCAAACTGAATTAGGTCTTAGTTTAAGAACGTTGTTAAGAAATCTAACAGCTCTGCAGAAACAAATGCAAATCACCCAGTCCTCTACTGCCTTTCCCCAGCCATTGGGAGAGTCATAAAAGTGTAGAGGCTACCACAGAACGAAATCTGCTGTAGTCCCTCCGGATGGAATTCACTTGTGGAGACAACATTTCAAAAATGTAAAGGCTTCATTAACCAAGGAAGACTCAACGACCAGCAGCAGCAGAACAGGGAGGAGGGACAATAAGATACCCATACCTAAAGGTTTGTCTTACTGGTGGAGATCATTGGCGTAAAATGGAGCCCAAAGCACACATTAATTGTTGCACAGCCTGCACTTGAGAGCAATAAGAGATCAAACTCTGTCAATCTGCTTTTTCACCTTGGCCTCCCCCTTGTCTGCTAGAAATTCTCTGTGGCCAACAAGAGCTATGACTCAGGTTGTCCCCTGTTCCCTGAGAAACTTCTTTTGGCAGCCTTTTGAGCTAGGGAAAATGAGAATGTGATTCTTTTGTCTTCCTGTTAACAATGAGAAGTGACAGAGCCAATCCATCGATTCAAATTCTAAGATTTTCAAGGCAAGGTTTTAAGGCTTGAGTGGAAATCTGAGCACGCCTTAAACTACCATGGAAACCCAACAACTTGTCAGCTCAGGAAGGATCACTGCTACTGTGTGGAGGCTGAGCTCGTGCCTGGTGACATTTATGCTGCCTGTCCACGGGTAGCTCACTTTCCAGGGACTCAGTCCTCTATGACTCCTTGAAGCTACAGGGATGGGCTGTGTTTCAATGAGTGCTGAAGTAAGCACACATTTCCCAGCTCACCCCAAGAGTCACTGAACTCACAGAGGTTTGGCACAAACCATGGCATTCCCACAGGTAAGGGGAGTTTACATTACCAACTTCATCTTATTGGCTTCTTAATATGGAACACCTCTTTGCAAAGGCTGTTATAACATAAGATGAATATTTTGTGTCTGAGGGCCCTGAAAAAAGGGAGTGAGTCACACATCCTTTTCCATCATGCTTTGCAAGATGATGCAATATGACTTCAAGCGTCACCAAAAAACACTATTTTCTTTCCTCTTAAGGAAAAACGTTTCTTTTTCTTCTTTCTAAAGAAGACTCAAGCTTTGGGTCATGGCAAGTTGAGCTCCTTGTGAAAAGCAAGAGGCCAGCATGGCTGGTTTTCAAAGGGTAAAACTAAACCCAGTGTTAAATAGAGAAGTTTACTGCTAGTCCTAAAATTAAAATCATGTTAGTCAACACTTTGATTTTGTCAATGAACAGACTATTTCCTACAATGGTTTTCCAGATTAGATTGATTCTGTAATTGAAAATAAAATGACGCAGAGAAAAGTCAATAAGCCTTCTACAAGGTTCTGGTACTATCACCACTCTCTGTGTCAGTCAACAGCTCTTTGGTTTCACAGTTCACTTGAAACTGGGATTGTATTGGCAGAGCTTGCGCTGTCTAGGAGCATTCTAGGAACAGGGCTACGTGATTATATTTCTGATACTGTGCAAGGGAAGCAGGAGGCTGGTTTATGCCTCTGGGAAAAATTCAGTTCATTAATTTGCCCCGCAGGCACAGAAGATATCCCTCATGCCAAGTGAGATTGCACATGCTTGTACTTGGGAAGATTTTGAACTTGCACACACGTCAGAAATAAACTCCAAAAGACTACATTGCAATCAAGATATGTCATAAAAAATCCCAAGTAGAGTTTAGAATTGCTGATGTTCAGAGATTCTTGAAAGCATAATGCTTTTCCAGTTTAAATATTAAAATAAAAACTCAGATCTTGTCACCAACACAGGGCCAAGTGGTGAGGAGGTGACTTTGTTACATGAAAAGTGCAGTGCAGGCTGCTGTGTCCACCCATGGTCATACTAGAAAATAGGGAGCTCCAGGTGCAGCATACCCTAGATGTGAAAATGGACAAAAACATCCTACCTGAACCTTTCAAGGGAGTGAGGGGTTACTGCTTAGCTCAGACGTTGTGGGTAAGTCTGCACAAACTACAGATAGAAGTACACTGGCATGATGGACTTCAGCAACTTCCAAATTTTTATGCTAAGATCTTACTTTATGCAGGACCATTCCTGTTTCTTGTCAGAAAATAGCTCATGTCAGAATCCAAAAGTATAATGATCCACACCCTATCTACAGTTTTGCAAGTAAAATGTTATATCGTTTGCCTTCGAAGTGTTAATTATTTTAGCACCTAAGAAAATAGGATTCTTGGGAAAAGAAACTGCTGATCTGATCCAGAATTTGCTCCGCTGTCCTCTCTTGGTGGAGACAGGTATCTAGGCAATTCTATTTTTCAGTCAAAAGTTACAAGACCCAACTCAAGACTTCCAGCAAGAAGCTTTGTGCCCTCTGTTAGATGGGAAGGGTGGAGTTGGGCAATAACAGTGATCCTTTCTGATTTAAGTTGGTAACTGTGCTTTTCTGCAGTAGCCCCATGGGAACAATCACACAGATTTCTGAAAGCAGCAGAGCTTATAAAAGAAGAAGTAGTGGGAAGGCAGGATGATCTTCATGGCAGAGTGGTGGCGGCTGTTGCTTAGGAATGCACAGAAGCAGCCGAATTACAGAGTGTCTGGGAGTGCTTTAAAGAAAGCAATGGCTGAGGCTTTGCCACAGAGACTTAAAAAGCTGAATCCTAAGGGAAGAGGAAAGCAAACTGCTAGCATACATTAAATAAGTCCTTTTATGATTTCTTTTCTTCTTCTTTTTTTCTCTTTTTTTTTCTTTTTTTTTTTTTTTTAATTTAAAAAGTAAATCGCCTGAGTTTTGGAGCAGGTGGTGATTGTGCCTGGGCAGTGCAATGAGGGAGCTGCTCCATCGGCAGCTCAGCCCGAGCACTACAGTGCAGCAACAACAGACGAGTCGAGGAGAAAATAGCGGGGAGGAGGCACAGTCTGACTGCACAGAGATTAACTCCTTCCCTCCACTTCCAATCTCTCTGCGAAATTCTGCCGGAGGGGGAAGAGAAAGCTCCATTTATGTGGCTTCCCCTCCTGTAGCTGGCCAGAAGCACATTATGCTGTGACTGACATGGGACCTTCTGCGGAGGGACCTGCTTGTCCCGTCCTCACTTCCTGGCATCCTGCGATGGAACCGGTCACTCGCAGTGGAGACAACCAAACAGTGCTCGGAAACACCAGCCGGGTTTTCCTTTCAGCTCTCATCAGATGCTGCTCGGTCCCCTTAATTCTTTGGGTTAGTTCCCGTTTTCATTATCTCTGCCTTTGTCTTGCTGATGGTGGCTGCATCTCGGTCCTGCTGAACCCGGCTGTGCAGAGCATGATGCCATCCCCGCCACAAAGGTTTTGAAGTTGTTTCTTTCAAAAGCGGACAGGAAAGTATTTCCCGAGGAACAACCTCGGGAGGCGAAAAGCGGATGAGGTGATTCTGCCGTTTAACTCTTTTCTAGGCGGCCGAAGAAATAACAGTGTAAATTAACACCAGTGTTCACACGAGCATCCCCACCCCAAGCCCACGCTTCTTTTTTGCCCTTTCTAAGCACTTTGCTCCGAAGGTTTTTGTTTAGCCGGGGTGCTCAGGGAATGGCAGCATTTCATACCAATAGCTGCATACTGATGCAAACAAAGCAGAAACAAAGAAACTGCCTCTTCCTCGTTTACTACAGTTCTCACGGATTAAAACAAAAAGCAAACCATCCAAGACCAAGCCATCCAAGACACCAAGAACAGGAACAAACCCCCAGCTGATCGGTAATTTCCACAGCTCTGAATTCTCGGTCTCACTTTGTCCTGTCATTCTCCGTGTTGTGTTTTGCAAGAGCAAGTTTGCAAGAACAAAGCACTGCAGAGAAGCAGATTATATGCATATACAGTGTCTTCAGCTTGGCACCCCAAACCCAAGTTTTTCTCCAGGCTGTACTGGAATAATAGTAATGCACAGAGATTAGTCAACCCATGATACCAAAAGAAACTTGAACATGCTAAAACAACTTTCTAGAGAACAAAGTAAAAAGAAAGTTAAAATTACACATTTTGCTTAACAGCCACAGCAACAACATCAAACCCATCAGCAAGTATGAGATTTAATAGCCAGGGTGTTGTCTCTTTCAATAAGCAGTATGAATATGTATTAATTGGCAGGCTCAGGATAGAATTCCTTGAGTTAGGGCAGCAGGGGTCCAAAATAGAGGAAGGTCAGCACTTGAGCCTTCTCCAATTGCTTCAGTTTATCTAAAGGGTAGCAATTCCTTATGCTGTACAGGTCAGATTTAGATTCCTGTGGGACCCAGGGTTTATGCAGGGCTGCAAATTATGCATTCCTGCCAGTGGTTTGATAGGATTGCCACTGCTGTGTTCCCCACAGAATGCTTCTGCATCATCCCATTGAGTATAATCTGACTGCACAAGGCACAATTAAAGGATGGTATGAACCTTGAGTACTGGACACCCAGCTTTGGCTTTCAACATGTGCATGTGTGCAGGTGTGGGCTGATTCCTGAAATATATGGGAAGAGAGAAAGTGCAAATATTTAATTGCCATTTCTTGCCAATCCTGCTCCTCTGTAGGTAAAGTGATGCAAAACTAGGACCATACATTTTCACTTTTTCCGTATGAAAATCACAGAGGTCTCAGAATAGTGTAAGAGAAAGCTGAGAAGGCTAGAGGAAAACAGTAGAATTAGCAAGTAAATGTTGTGAGAAAGCAAGACCTTTTCTATCCTGCCTCTGTAATCTAGCTGGAGCATCTGCTATCCAAGTTGACATCAGCAGTCCGGCTAAAGAGAAATGCCTCCTGTCCCTTTACAGCTCCTGATGTGTTGCATCAAGTGCTGTCAGTTCAAATTAAGCACTGCTGTTTTCACCCTGTCTCCTGCCTGCTGCCTGACTTGTTGCACTTCTGCGTGCAGCTGCAGCGTTTGTACCCTGGCAGAGGCTGCTAACTGCCCTGCTCCCTGGATGGTTTGAGGAAGCAGCATGGCCAAGTTGGCAAATCACCGTAGTAAGGATCAGACTTGCCCAACTCTGCACATCTCTGAAACTGGTCCTTTCCCTCCCTGTTTATCTCCAACTTTTTTTTAGACAGAAAGATTGAGGTCTAGCAGCCATTCAGAACAGGAGTCTGGTGCTTGTGCAGCCCCCAGAAAACAGATTTCCAGACTCAGCTAAGTACATGGTCTCAAATGAAATGGAGCAGTGCTAAAAATAAGCAGAGTGCACCCAGCTTCTGCTATACTGTATATTTAATAGTGTTCCATATCCAGATGCTTCTGCTTTCTCCAAAGACCAGTCTTCTACTGATGTGAAACAACAACAAGGACCATTCAAAAGGCACAAATATAATACTGAAGCAAGGATTTTTGGAGGAGATTTTAAATCTCAAACTGTCAAGATGTAAAATAATGTCCTTTTGAAAACTGGAATATACAAAACCCAAACATAACATTTTTGGACCCTGTAGCTTGTCCTCCCAATTCTTAGATTAAATATCTTTTTGGATCTGAGACTGTCATGCTTCAACACCAGCTGGCAACTCAGCCAGACAGAGCCACTCATTCAACCCCTCACAGTGGGAAGGGGAGAGAATCAGAAGGGTAGAAGTGAGAAAACTTGTGGGTTGAGATAAAGACAGTTTAATAGGGAAAGCAAAAAGCCATGCACATACGAGCAAAACAAAACAAGGAATTCATTCACTTCCCATGGGCAAGTGTTCAGCCTTCTCTAGGAAAGCAGGGCTCCGTCATGTGCAATGGTGACTTGGGAAGGCAAAATTCATCACTCCAAACACCCAACCCTTCCTTCTTCTCCCAGCTTTATGTGTTGAGCACAATGCCATATGGTCTGGAATATCCCCTTGGTCAGCTGGGGTCAGCTATCCTGGCTGTGTGCCTTCCCAACTCCTTGTGCACCCCCAGCCTCCTCACTGGAGGAGTGGTCTGAAAAGCAGAAAACACCTTGACTCTGTGTAAGAGCAGCTCAACAATAACTAAAGCATCCCTGCATTTTCAGTGCTGTTTCCAGAACAAATCCAAAACACAGACCCACACTACCTATTGAGAAGAAAATTAACTCTACTCCAGACAAAATCAGCACAAACACTCTTCATTTCCTCTCATCTCTTAAATGACATCACTGGATTGTTGAGCAAAAGAGATTAGATCACAGCAAACACAAATTTTCCCTCGTAACACACTGAAGATCATCTTTGACACCACGCCAGACTCTTAAAGGCTACCAAATTAATGCTCTGTTTCGTCTCTGCAAACTAGCAGGCACTGAGTTTCCAGGGCTTTTAGAAGCCATGTGCACAAGGTTTCAGACCGGCTACTTCAGGAAGGCAAGTGTGGGTCAGAAAAAAACTTTTGCTTTGCTGTAGGTTGGAAAAACACTTCTATCTCTCCTGATTTTAGAGACTATCTTCCTTTTTCAGATGCTCCAATAACATTTGAGGGCTTCATCTGTTGGACAAAATGATTTGCGCAGTCCAGGCTTTCTTCCTATGTTCATCCTTGAGATGTTGCTCTTTCAAACATCCTGCGTAATGTAGCCATTGACTCCAGCTGCCATTATGCCCCTAGGTCCATGTGGCAATGGGAATGTCTTCCCAACACATGTATTTCTTATGGGCCTCTACACCCATCTCCTAGGAGCAATTCCTTGCCAGGGCATATTTCTGATTTGTCAAGACACACACTTCTCTGCAGAGCCATCCTTTGTTGAGCAGTAAAGGAGGCCGCCTTCTCTTGCTAGTTTAAAACAAGTGGCTCAGAACGAAATATTTATTCTCAGAATTTATTCACAAAGCCTGCCCAAAAGAAAAACAATAGACAGAAAAAGTACAGGTTTAGGTCCCTTAAAGTGTCCTGAGAATTATGTACACTCTCTATTCGATTAGACTGTAGTGTGATGGGAAACACCACTGGAGCCATAATGAGCCCACAGGACAGCCTGACAAGTTTACAGACTAAACATGAAACCAGAGTCTCTTGACTATTTAATTTGTGTTTCTTTTCCCCTTGCATTTCTTCTCTGATTCCCAGTGCATCCATCTTGTCCACAGACCTAAAAAAATTCTAAATACTGTGAATACCATGTTCTCTGCCTGCTCCCTCTCAGGCAGAGCATTGCCTTACTACTGAAGACTTCAAGAGGGTTTCCAGACAGGTAAAGAAGTGCAACTGGCATTTGCTGGGACTTGCACGTACAACCACACCCTTTCAAACCATTTGGAAGGAGTGTCTCAGAGCAGGTTTTCCCACTGAGAGACGTGATCTTCCACCTGTTGACCTCTGGAATGGAAATTAAGAAGGAACCTGTCTCATCAGACCATGCAAGTGTTGGGAGAAATGCTGCTCCTGATACTGCTGAGAAAATCCTCTACTCCTCTTTCTGTCAACACTTCTTTCCAAATTGAAGAAACACTTCCCATTTGAGTTTTCTATTAAATTTAGAGACACCCTGCTGCATAAGAAAGGGTGATGCAATGAAAGATTCTGCAGTCTCTTTCCAGAATCTTATGGTGCTATAACAAATACCAGACATTCACCATGGAACACCACACAAGTGAGCACAACCCAGCTCAAACTGGCCATGCCACAGGGAAAACGTCACTTACAGCAACATGGAGATTGAAAACTGGTGGGCTTCCAATGTCATCATAGCATGGAGTATTCAAAGAGCTAGCCCAGATCCTGAAAACCATAAAGCATACGCAGCATAAAGATTCATACAGGCTAATTTACACCTGCTACTCTGCAGTTAGGTTGAATATGTCCATGGAGTTTTCCTGAAGGCAAACACTGAGAGAGAGAATGCCAAAAACTTAACATACTTTGCAGTGTTTACTATAAGGACAACTAACCATGATCCCTCTGTGATCATATTGCAGAATAAATTGATTGGAAGGAGCAGGCAAGAAGTGTTTGTTAAGGCAAAGAATCTATTGAATTTCATTCTTCCCTCCGATTTTTGCACAGTTTTGGCACTTACATTTAGCAAGTGTTGTAGTGCCTCTCACTGAACAAGAATTAGGTGTTACAATAAGCCTCTGCCAGTAATGCTGACTAAATACTTGTGATCCCAAGCAGATGGAGAAATGCAGCTGAGTGGCATCACATGCATTTTATTAATTTCTCCTTTTTTCTTCCCTCCTAGTCTCCACTATTGAAATAAAGATTGCTGAATCTACTGAGTTCATCCCCATATAGGGTCAATATCCAATTGCTTCTGTAGCATTGTCTACTGCTTTATCAGTCCAGTCTTACATGTGTCATAACAATGCTTTCATCATTTTCTTTGTGAGATAATTCATCAATCTCCTAGACAACATGACAGCAGTACATAGGTCCAAAAATTAGGCAAGAGAAGCTGTATTCTAATTCCTCTGTAAGACATCCGGTAAACAAACCTGGCTCCACAACTTTACTCTTCACATATTTCAACTACCACCAGATAGTTATCAAACCTCTGTAGCATAGCCAAGTTCTTCTTTCTTGAGTCCTTTTTTTTCTTCCT
Organism: Edolisoma coerulescens; assembly: GCA_013397115.1. Taxonomy (NCBI): domain Eukaryota; kingdom Metazoa; phylum Chordata; class Aves; order Passeriformes; family Campephagidae; genus Edolisoma; species Edolisoma coerulescens. The sequence goes on from VWZW01001649.1 coordinate 2,775,427, forward strand.
CATTGTCTTGTTTGAATGTAAATGCAATGCCTGGTTAGAACCACAAGCTGAGTACTGTCCCTAGGTAATTTTTAGTCTTGTTCCACAGACACTGAAGAGACCAAGCATTTCATTTTAATCCAGATGTTCCCAGTTCTTTGTTGAAAGTTGCTACAGTAGGATTGACACATTTTTCTAACCACTCCAAGTTGCTCTTTCTTCTCTCAGTTTCCTGTGGAGATCTTCCTCATTCCATAAAGCCCTTCCTCTGACAGAATAAAGTATGTTGGATCAGACATTAATTTTTTTAATGTCTGGCACTTGTCCTTGAGAACAGAAATCAAATAAACCCATATAGAGAGGATTCCTAATTGTGTAATAAATGGCCCTCGTTTAACCCAAGGTCATAGGTATGAGCAGGGGCTTCTACAGCGCTGAAGTTACAACATTTTTTAGTTTGCCAGTAACCACACATTTGTTGGAAGTCTTCAGTGAGGCCCAAATCCTAAGAAGTTGCTTAAGCAACTAAGTGGAAATTAGAAATCCTGTTACTCATGGATTTGCAATGAAATAACTTATTCAAAGTGATGACCAGGATGTGCATTCAGCAACTCTGAAATTCAGCCATACTCAGGAACTTCAGGCCAAACTTTATTATAAAACAGGGTGAATAATTATGAATACAACTGCCTTGAAGGTCTCTTAGTTAGAGACCACTGGGAGCTTGCCATGCCTATGCAGAAATAATCAAAAGTGGATCCATCCTTGTCAAGATTTGAACTGGAACTCTGTCATAAATGAAACTTGAAGTTAGTTGATAATTATTTATGTAGGCAAGCAGTAGTGTGTTAAAATTTTATAATATGGGGACTGGAATCAACATAATAGGAAGAAGGTAGTGACTAAGAAGAAAATTCAGCAGAGAATTTTGAGGGGATAGCACCTTTTCTCATATCTTAGTTACTATATGCACCAGCACAGGCTGGGGGCGGAGTGTTGGAAAGCAGCTCTGCGGAGAAGGATCTGGGGGTCCAGGTGGACAACAAGCTGTCCATGACCAGCAGTGCCCTCGTGGCCACGAAGGCCAATGGTGTCCTGGGGTGCATTAGGAACAGCACTGCCAGCAGGTCGAGGGAGGTGATCCTGCCCCTCTACTCAGCCCTGGTGAGGCACATCTGGAGTGCTGTGTCCAGTTCTGGGCTCCTCAGGACAACAGAGACATGGAGTTCCTGGAGCAGGTCCAGTGGAGGGTGACAAAGAGGGTTAAGGGACTGGAGCATCTCACTTAGGAGGAAATGTTGAGGGAATTGGGTCTTCGGCCTCAAGAAGAGAAGATTGAGAGGAGACCTCATCAATGTTAATAAGTATCTGAAGGGAGGGTGCCAAGAGGATGGAGCCAAGCAATAGGACAAGAAGCAATGGGCAGAAACTGATGCACAGGAAGTTTAACCTGAACGCAAGGAAGAACTTCTTTACTGTGTGGGTGATTGTGCACTGGAACAGATTGTCCAGAGAGGGTGTGGAGTCTCCCTCACTGGAGATACTCAGGATCTATCTGGACACAGTCCTGTGCCATGAGCTCTGGGATGGCCCTGCTTGAGCAGTGAAGTTGGATTAGATCACTGTGGTCTCTTCCAACCTGACCCATTCTGTGATTCTGCGAAATGGCCCCAAACAGATAAATATGGTTATAGACTTATGACATTCTGGATCTAAAGAAATTGAGATTCAATGCTAAAGCATGAATCAGTAACACAAAATGCTTATTAGGTAGAATTAAGTACAATGTTTTGCTAAATCAGGAAGATGACTGCCTGACTGTTGACTTTGAAACATTTCCATCACCTTTTTTAGAAAGAAAATTTAGTACCTTAGTGATGCCCCCTATTCCTGAAATATTTTTCTTCTTTAAATGGGCCATCACTGAGAATTGCTCAGAGACACACAAGGAATGCACAAAGCAAGAAATGGTGTAATGCAAGCATGCCATTTTGTTCTCCCTTTAAAACATACGACCTATTAAAGATAGAACACACATCTCTTATTTTAGCTCCAGACCATTAGTATTTCACCCATTCAGAGATGGGTGAAATATTCATTCAGAAATTCAGGAATTAGCTCATGCACAAGAGGGAGAACAAAATGCTGTTGCTGAAGTGGGGGGAAAAAAGGGAGGGGAACCTTAGATATGAAACACAATATTCCTCAGGCTATTACGTTACCCACTTGTGTTAACATCCAATATTTCTTCTTTTAAATTGCAACTTGTATGCCCTGTATTTTAAGGCATCAAATTATACTGCCATATTGAGGATTATTTAAGCAATCCCAGTAAGTAGGTCAGTCAGTAATTTACTCTTGGTTTATTAGAGGGTGCTAAAAGAAAAGAGCAACACCGTTATTTGTTAAATGAACAGCTGGACCCAAATTGTTGGGGGAGAAAAAGGCACTAGTTGAGGAAGTGTTTTGTTAAGATTTCTAGCATAATGAAAAGTGTGGCAAAACCTTTGTTTACCACAAAAACTTGTGTAGGGAGCAAACACAATTAGAGCAGCCTCCTTTGCACAGCAGGTTGGATTAAGCATCAGGAGGAACAAAGCAAAGAAGAGCTCTGATGACCCAGGGGACCAAGATGGGGAATGCATTTGGTCTTGTGCAGCCTGATTAGACCAGTTTTTCCACAACCTGAGTGGAAAGACTCCAAAGCTGCCATTGAGAGAAGTAAGAGAAAAGGATCTCAGTCAGATTTTTTAGAATCACAAGCAAGAATCATTCAGTTATGATTTTGACATATACAATGGCAAAAAATTATTAAATTGTCCTTATGAAACTAGAACAGCCTTCTGGCACCAGACCTCAGATATTTACTCGGTAACTAATCTCCAATTTCCCAGTGTTCCCACTGGAAATTCTCTCCAGTACTGTAATGCATCAAATGAATTCTAAAGAGAAGGTATTGATTTTGATGCGTGGCTGTAGGTAAATATGTAAGGCTAGAATAAAGCTTTTAAAAGGCACTGGCTGAATGGCATAGAAGGGGTGAAAAGGGCAAAGATCTGGTCTTAAAGCTGACAGATCAAGGCCCTGACATTCATCCTTCCTTCTGAAAGCAGTATCAGCGACTCCTCCATGTGAATACTCTGTGGTGAGGGACTTTGATGGGTTTGGACAGAGATGGTGGTAATGTCCTGCCTGTGCATCGTCATCCTCACCGCCACGCAGAAGGGGCAATTGCGTGCACTAATACTGAGCATTCATAACAGAGGTAAATGGTAATATTCTTTTGGCTCAGTTATTTTACAACAGTTTAACTGTGCCTGGGCTGTGGTAATAAACCAAAAGTTTTGCTGATGTTGGCCTCAAGAGCTTCCTTGAATGCTAGCTCTCAGTTACAGTTCGTCTTTTCCTTTGCTTAGAAACCTTGCTCCACAAAAACCAAGTTCTATTCATGAACCTAGCTCTAGCTGGCCTTCCTCAGTCCAAGAGACTGATTTCAAAAGTTCAGCTTTCCTTCCCCTCCCTCACAAAGAAATTTTTTTTCATAACCTCTGAAGCAAAAACATAATTAAATTTCCAAATCACTGCTACAGGATTTTATGGGAGGCTTAACTTTCCAGAGGAGTCTGCAATAAATCAGAAAGGCTTTATTAAGAGCTAATTTAAAATATCCTGGTAATTTTTTGTCCTCACAGAAACACAGAGAGCAAGTAAGATCATCATGTTGCTCTGCTACAAAAAAGAGGTAATTTGGGGCAGTGAGCAAGAAATGGGTAGTCAGAAGGTCAATACTGGGGCAGTCCCTGATCTCTATTTAGTTCTCAGTTTTCTAAGTTCATAGCCTATGGATGGTAACAGGATCTTCCTATTAAATACTGGAGAATGTTAAGCAGTTACAGAATACAATTTTTGAACTTATTACAAGAACCAGCTTTCCACAGAAGGCAGTATGTCCAAGTCCCCACTGTTCAGAGCATTAGGAAACTTTGGACAAATGCATACACACAGGCATCTGCATTTCTAAGGATTCAGGAAAACAAGTATAGACACAAAATATGAACTGAAAGTCAATAAATTAGGGTACCAGCCTGATGGGGAAAAAACATTTCATCAGAAATTCATTTTCAAGGAAAGACCTAGATCCTTCTCCGGCACCTGTCTTGTGACTGAAGAGTTTATTAGCCCAGATGCTTCAGACAGTCATGTAACCAGCAGTATCAGTTCCTCTTCTCCAGGTAACCAGGAATCAATCCATTTAGGACATCATGGATCACATTTCATCTGGCAATCCAGAAGCCAGCAAAGATTGCACAACACAAAGTTGTTTCCTGAAGAAAACGCTCTGCCCATTGACTCTTGAAGTTCATGGCTAATCCCGAGGCACAAGCAGTGTTAAGATCACAGAGTTCGTGTGGCATCCTTCAGGTGGCACAAGCATGGACTGCTGTTTTCTCCAAATTCCTAACCTAAATTCATTCCTGACAGCTGTGGCGACCTCATCTGTGTCCAGCCCTGTGTCCTGCCAGCAGGATAACGCATAGCCGACCAAACAAACCCGAACAAGAAATTCAGCACCTTGCAGACCACATGGCCTGTGTGGTCTCACTGTGACCTTGAAATGGCTCTAGCACTGAGGAGGGGCTGACAGAAAAACTGAGAGTCCTCAATTCACATTGAGATGAGGAAGATGACAGAATCAAAAGAGGTAAGCCAAGCTTACTAGTGTCTTTTGCCAAAAGGTAAGGCCATTAGAGAACATGCGTGTCCCTGCCATGATATCTAAGCATGTCAGTATTTCCACGGTCAAGGGAATCAGAGAGAGGTGACCCAAAAGGACCAAATGTTGACCACAGGAAGCTACAAAACTAATGCAGTCTCCCAACTTTGTACAGGGTACACAAACTATCCAGGCTCCAGAGAGTCAGAGGGTGTCAGGCATCATGAGGGATGAATCACCTTTTTCACAATTCTCTCCTAAAATAGGAGGACTAAGAGTAGACTCATAAATAAGACTGCAAACAGCAGGAGAGCAAACAAGGATCCAGTAATCCCTTGTCTGAAAGCAAGTTTGACTCTGTGCTGCCCTTCATCCCACAAAAATGGCCCTGTCAGTCTGTCCTGTCTGTACCTACTGTCTCACCATGAGAGGTTACAGAGACACAGTCCATTAACAGATTTCCTCAGCAAAATTCCACTTCAGAAAACAATTTACTTCAAAAGAAACTGAAAATTCACATTAAAATCAGATCATTTGGCCCACAAGATATGAGAAAACTTTCCACAAGAAACAGACAGAAAAACAGCTAGACTAGGGCAGCAGGATTTTGCAAAATGCCTGCTCTATAATGTCTGTCTGATATCATGAATCAATAGATTACTGGCTTATGACTTGTGGAGTTTCCATTCCCTCCTGGAGCAGAGAGGAATATGGGCTAGGACATGCTCTAGCAGAACAACTCAGTAGTACAGCACTTAGGCATCAGCTACAAAATGCTGATGAAAAATAGATCAAAAGTAGAGCCCCTCCTGCAAATTCCTTACTAGTACTTTAACCAAACACATTTTTCTGCCTTGAGTAAATAAGCATATGAGGAAAAAATGAACAGCTAAGAGAGGTTTGGATTTTTTAAAATTTTTTATGTCTAGCTTAAGTAACAAATAGCTGGCTTCTACACTGATGACTTCTCACTTAGGAGGGGGCATTTGGCTTTTAAAAGCTTAACAGGGACTGTAACTAGACCACTGCTGCTTGCTTGTCAAATTTGTAATCTAAAATCCCACCCCCAACACAAAGCAATTGGAAGAAGAATGCAAAAGAAGTTTCTGCATTTCTGTGTGAATGCAGAAGGTATGGCCTGAAATCCACACACCGAGCTTGGGTTCAAAGATGCAGCAGCCTCACAAGGGGTGTCCACTGCCCACCCCGAGCATGGCCAGATGGTCAGAGCAGCTCTGACAACACAGTGCCTGGGGGAGGGGGCTTCGCAGGGAAGTGGCCTCTTTGGGGCAAGGATGCTGAGACTGGCCAACCCTGTCCTACAAGCTCTGCCTGCTACACCTAATGGATGGATACTGGATGAAAAGGATAAAAGCCTAGAGAACAGGCTAATGGTTATTATGGGGTGTAATAGGACTGGCAGGTTGGGGATCATACACAGACTGTACCCTCGCAAAGAAGCTGAGGCAGGGTAGGATCTTGTAACCTAGAATCCTGGAGTTTATTTTAATATTTTTTTAAAAACCCCACATAATTGAAAGCATTGATCTGTTCTGTGTATCTATACTTTCTGGACAAAAAAAGGATAGCAGACACCAAGAGCATACCTATATCAGATGTTAGGTGTTACTATGAAAAAATTAAAGCAAATTTATATTATTTAACCATAATGAAAAGAAGACCGAGACTTACGAGAGAGCTATAATAAAGAGCAAGTTCTGATTTCAGTCGTGGAGTCCTTTAAAGACATTGCTCTTATATACCAGGTCTAAGGCTTTCTTGAGGAGAGGAACACACTACCAAAAACAAAGCTGGACTGGAAAAAGGAAGGTTATTCTTCTGTGCTTCTCAGTTTCAGCACAGAAGCTGTTTCAAAGCAAAGAATAAAGTCGCTGTATCTCTTGAGGCAGCTGAGGAAAACCTTCAGGGTTTGCTGTGAAGGTGCAGTAATCTCTGCATTCAGCACAACACTGCACATGCAGCAACATCTTTGGCAGCTGGGCCTTACACACAGTGCCCTTTATGCACAGGAACACAAGGCAGTCCTTAATGCCTGATCTCAAGCCTGGAATTCTGTTGTGGGTACATAAGACAGAGTCTATCAAACTACTTAGACATTTAATAAGACATTGCTCTTACCCTCAAGGTTCCTCAGTGAAACCAGGGCCTTCCCACTGACTTCAGCTTTCCCTAAAAGAAATATCATTGCATCCTGCAGCCACCTAGACAGCTGTTCCCTGCCATCCCCCTGCCATGTCACCTACAGATTTGAACCTAGCAGCCTTTTTTTGGGACTAATCATTTATTAGCTGCCTGGCAGCCAGCAAGCAGTTATTTTTCCAGGGTAGCTGGAATGTGAACAAGGCTGTATTGATAAACTGGGCTCTGAGTCCCTGAGAGAGAGAGCAGCCTCTCTCTGCTCATGGCAGGTCAGGCAGATATGACCTCTCATGTTGGCAGACATCTGTTGGAGAAGCAGCTTTCTGACATGTCGGCACTTCATGTTCCTCTTTGCGTGAAAAAACACTGACTAGAGAAGCCAGAGCTCCTCAAAAGAAAAAGAGGCTTCCCATCAATATCCAGAAGAATCAAGAAAAATTACCCCTATCATCAGATGTTCTTTTCCATTCAGGTAATGGGAATGAGAAAGGACAGCAAAGCAGGAGAAGCAAAATTGATTTGCTTTCTGTGTGTAGACATGTGGGCAAGCATCTACTCTGATCACTCCATCCAGGTTCTCACTAACTCTGAACAGGGGAACTCCCTGTTTATCCTGGTGTATCACTGACCAAGTTTCCCTCTTTCTCTCCACCTCCCCTCAGAGGCATCTTGGAATTCTTCAAAGACATAAATGGGTTTGGCATTTAAGTGACTGGCCTTCAGCTACAGACTCAGCACCCTGAAGCATGTGAGCCAGCTTCTTTGTCAACGCTTGATTAAAGCACTATCTGCACACTGGGGCCTCCCTGCTCCTGCTGGTAAAACTATACCCTCCTAGAAAGCTGATCCAGGTCTTCAAAACCCACCGAAATTTCAAGAAAGCCAAAACTGCCAATCAGCCTTCATCTTGCAAGACCTATCGCTGCACTGCCATGGCCACGGTTACTTCTGTCAGAAGGCTGAGAAGGAATGTCAGAAAGTTACAGCAAATCAAAAAGAACTTTTTTTTCCCAGCTCATCTAGAAAGCTGGATACAAGTTCATTCTTCCTCTAAATAAAGGGAAAGGAGGAGAATGTGAAAGGCTGAATTTCAGGAGCATCTTTTACTTCATTGCAATGCCCTTTTTAAACACTCTTAAGTCACATAGCAAACCTTTGGGTAGACTTCATTAACTTACTGATAGGGTATAAAAAAGAAGATTAGAAAGACAATGAAATTACAGGAGGAGACAGGAGATTAATGTAACTTTTCACATGCAAAAGTAGAATTGCATTGAGGAATCTGTCATCCCAGCCTTTCCCTGTCCTCTAAGGGCACCATTTCCAGTGAAGGATTTTGTGTTTTCATAATGCACCCTCTGTAAACTGCTGGTGAAGTGTTACAACTAAGAGGAAAAGCAGACAGACAGCTTCTAAGACTGACCAAGAGGAAGGTACCGTCTGCAGAAAAACAGTCAGAAGAACAGGCAGGCATGTCTAGAACACATTATATCCCCTTTTTTCTGATTCTATCCTTCTGTCATTTAAAAGTATCAGCCCACTCACCAACTTCAGAGCTTGAAGTCCTGCCTCTTGCATCCATCACTTTGCGGTTTCACACAAATGCCAAAGTCATCAGGATGGAGTCCGCAAAGGAGAAAAAAAAAAACCAAAACCAAAAAACAACCAAACCAAACCCTTTCAAGCCAAAAAAAAACCTCGTTGCCAAGGCAAAGCCCAGTCCAGATGTGTTGGTAATTTCTCACTTGCCTGTATGAAAAAATGAGTACAGATAAAATTTCCATCTCTCGCCTTCCATTCCGCCTCCAGGAATAACATGGTCTTTCCATAGCTCAGAACAGAGGCATCAAGCCACCTCCATGTACATCCATGGCAGTAATCAGGTATTTTTTTCCATACTTCAGCGCTAGGCAGAGCTGAGAGAAGAGTGAAAAGGCTTTTTACAGTGACAAATTTCAATGTGCTTTACAGCCACAAGGAAGCAGGTCAATTATGACAGTTCCTGAAGTGATAATAACTGAGGCAGATTTACTGTATTGCTCTTTGGAGTCCAGCAAGACTTTCTATCATATTTAGGGAAGACATCTTATCAAAGCTGTAATTCCATTGCACTGAGATACACATACTTATCAAAAGCACACTGAGTGAAAGCCTCAAAAGTAAGCACAGACAAATGATCTATTTTTCTTTCACTCTGAGTAAACAAATTATTTATCACAGAGACTTTAACAGAACCCACCATTACACAAAGGAAGTAGGCAACCGGGCATTATGACCAAATTTTGAAAAGCAGATGGAGTGCCCACTTTGTGACATTTTACAGTGATCTCTGATTACCAAAAGAGCAGAGTGACAATCTCTCAATCAGCCTAAGCCTGGCTCCTTAAGTGGATAGTGATTTTGAAAAACCAAAGGGAAAGTCACTGAAAATTCCACCTCTACAGAGTGAAATTGCCTTGGACCTTCATGAGCCTCTCCTGAAGCTGATCAAGTAGTTTTAGGGCCAACATCATGTAAAATAGTGTGACACTCCCATCTGCAGAATTGTAAGGGCGATACAGCAAAGCAGATACTTTGTACTGTAGAGCTGAATCACCAGAGGAACACCAAGATTCCTGTATGTCTTTCAACATCAAATAAAACCAAAGTGGTTTTTCCCACATAACTGATAGCTAGTACTGTATCCAAATGTCTAACAAAAATTGGCTGGCTTTGAAAGAGATTTTTTCTGGCTTCCTTCCAAACTGGTCTCAAAGCTACCTCCATAAGATGCAAGCCTCCAATGTAACAGACATGCAAGAAAAAAAAATGCTCAGCAGTTGCATATATTAAATCCTGAGACATTTTCCATTGTTGCAGGTGTTGATAGATCATCTGGTCCAAACTTACTTTTTATTCTTCCCCAAAACAGATAAATGAAGCAAAAAAGGACATAATTTTTTTGACTCCTCATCCTTCCCTCCCCTAAATTAACCTCTTGCATTCTTCCAAAATGTGTAATCACATGGTAGAAGATATTTTTCCCCTTTCTGAGCAAGGAGTGAACAAGCAAACTCTGTTTTGCTTGATGGGAATGCTGCAGAGATGCACTCAACTTATTTTTTGCCACTTGTCAGAAATGCTCTATTTTTTCCTTTTTTTTTTTTTCCTTTTCCTTTTTTTTTTTTTTCCAAGGAGAGGAAAAATTCTTATGCCAGCCCTGGGATATGAAGTCAAAATTACAAGTGCACAAATTATCCATGTCACTGCACCATAGCTGGGTAAGGCAGCCTCTCTGGAAACAATAGCTGGGGCTTGAGGTATCCACAGGGAAAAGAGAACATCGTGCTTGATTTACTGCCCTTCTCATGAGATTTACTCTTGGCAAAGTGCCTGTGTGGCTTGTGTCAGAAGGGATACATGATTTGCATGTGCATCCAGTGCTCACAGTGAGGTAACTCTTTAGTGCTGATGGAGCATAAAAGGACTGAGCATCCCATGACTTCAAAAAAAAAAAACGCAACAAAACAAAAACAAAACCTAACCAAAAAACACCTGAGAATCATCCTCCATCAGGAAAAGCCAAAGGCCTGACAGGCTCTGGTAAGAGATGGAGGAAGATGAATACCCACATATCTCTCCAACAAATCCAAAAGCAGTGATGAGAAGAAATTAGTGTTAGAATCTGTAATCAGATAATGGCAGAACAGTGTCAGTGCACGAAAATCTGCAACAAGAACATGAAACAAGCACATTTCTGTGTCCTTTTTTAGCCCTTTTTTTGCTTTTTGGATCATTTTAGAAACAGACATTACTTTTTCCAGGTGTGTATTAGTACAAGTAATGTAGATAAACATAGATGGACAAATAACACTTAGATCAGCATGCTCAGGTGGAATCAGATCAGTATCTATCAGAAATATTCCATGATCCTGTACTTTAGAAGACAAACCAAGCAAAAAAACCCAAACAACCAAACAACAAAACAAAACACCAAAACAACTCCCTCCAAGAAAAAAAAAGCACCCACCCAAACTTTTTACAAGAACAAAGCTTGCAAGGTGAAACCCATGGTTTTGCTCTATCGCTTGACACACAGGCTCCCACTGCTGTTCACATGGCTGGAGACTGTTCAATAACAGAACTGCAAACACCCTCTCTTTGGATTCAGCAATCTGTAGTGGATGAATGAAATTCCTCCCTTCGAAAAGGTGTGGTCCAGGCAGCCCGAAGAGTCTGCATAGCAGAACCTGGTTCACTACTATTTACCATGAGAGATAATAAGCAGTCCATTGTTTGTTCCTGTGGCCACTCAGGATTAGGTCAGCTGTAACAACTACCTCTGTTTTGTCTCTACTTTAGAGGACCTAGGGGACTGAGAGCACCAGGCATCTTGCTGTTGTTTGTGGAACAAATTGTCTCAGAACTTGCAGAATAATCAGGAACGGGGAGAAATACTCTGTATCACAACTCCTTGGGACTCTGTAGTCTTGCACTGATTTGCCTGTCTGTGCAGGGAGGAAAAGGCTGGTTATAAAAAAAAATACAGAATCAGCAGCCTTCCTTGTTGGTATGGCAAAAGAAAATGAAAAACTCATGCCAATATAATGAATCTCTGAGTAACAATGGAGTTTTGGGAAGACAGTAACAACTCCTCCCTCCAAAGCATGAAAATCAGAGATCAATACAGCTCAAGGGAGATACGTGCCAAGCTCTCGATGTTTTTGCATAGCAGCCTTCATACAAACTGGGTCCAAAGTAAGCAAGCAAAGCAAAGATGCACAGAGACAAGGAAAAGCAACCCCAACCAACCTAAGCTGAGTTTGAAAAGGAAAGGGATGGATTCAGATACAATTCAAGAGGAAATGGAGGACGCTTTTGCAACTGCCCTGGAAGTTTTCATTCCAGGAAAAAAAAAAAAAAACGAAAAACCTCCAAAACCAACAAACCCAAACCAAACAAAAAAGCCCCACGCCTTTATTTAAAATACCTTTTTGATACCTTTCTGTGCATTTGTATAATACCTAACATTGTGGCTTCCTGATGTGATTGGGCTTTCTCCATGACACTGTAAGAGCAATAACAGGCTTACTGAAATTAGTAAACTCATAATGAATTGAAAAGGCTTTGCCTCAAGGCAGTGAACAATATCTGGAGCCTGTTTTTCTTCAAATTCTAACCTTTGTTTTCTGTACAGATACCACCTTCCATTTATACCTCTTACACAGAGACAGGTCAGACAGACAGACATTGGTGAAGGAAAGCAGGAGCAAAGCAGTATTTGCTCAATAGGAAATCAGCATTCCTTGCTGAGGACAATAACTGCAGCACTCTTCCAAGGACTGGTGAAATCCAACTATCAACAGACAAAACTAATCTCAGAGAAGAGAGAAAGGAGAGAAAAGAGAGAAGTCCGGAAGGGTTTTCACTGGGTTCTAACTGGCATCCAAACATTTGCTGTGAGTTCTCTCAAGAAATTCTGCATTTTTAGCAAATGTAATGTGCATAGTTATTTGCAAATGAATTCTGACTGTTCCTTCCTGCCATGCAATTCTTCATAATTTATTCTCATCTCCCTTTTCCTCTTCCTCTGCAACTCGAATTACATTTTAGAAATGTATCCCTTGTTTGAGAAACAGGATTTAATATCATCCTAATCAGCTCCTATTTTTTGGGGAGGAGGAAAAAGGAATGGAAATTAATATTGTTTCATTTGCTTGCATATGTTCACATGTTAGAAGGGTGTGATAAATCTAGGATCCATAGTCAGAAAATTTTTATTTTCACCATTGAAGAATTTTATGGAGGAAAGGAAGGTTTTCACCCTGAACAGGCAGAGTCTCTTCCCTGTACACAAAGATTTTTGGTTTCCAGGCACCTTTTCTACCCTTCTCTGCTGCCTTCTTCCTAAACAGCAAAATCCAGTTATTATTAGAGACAGCACTTGTTCCTGTTTAGCTCTCAACCTTCTCCCATCTTTTTGTGCTGGACACAGCCCAGCGTGTGCAGAGGCTGTGACTACAACATTGAGTGACAGAGGTTCCTCTATCTGAAGATAATGACATTGTTTATATTTGATGGTGGGGGGAAACAAAACCCAAAACAGGACTTATGTAAACCTCCACAGATATTGATTAGCTGATTTCAAAAATAAAGAAAAAGGAGGATGTTGATATGCATCAGTGGAGAAAATTTGCCTTTAATCACGGGCAGGCATCTGAGCTTTTATAGTCAGCATTTCTCCACTGTGCCCCTGTATTAGAGTCACAGAAGAGATCCCTATAATAATCAAGAAATTCAAACCTACACATTTTATAAATAAAAATCTGCAGACCCTAAGTGAATACAAGGGTGTAATTCAGTCTAGGATTTCTGCAGCTGTTAATAAATCACTCAAGCTGCACTCTGGCAGCTTATGACATCAGCAGATCCCCTCAAGTGAATTACAGCCATTAATTTACACAGAGGAGGCCATCTATCATCTATTATTGACCATCTGCTACTAAGAATATGTACATTTTTGATAAATTAATAAAACTTTGGCAGGAAACGTCTTTTATTTTCTTCCTAAGCATATTCATTTGTGATATTCAGCTTTGGGTTTGTGACTGTCAGTAAAAACCAACTTGTGACATCAGCCAGAGGTGGTCACACCTTGATGGCCTGGGTCCACCTGCCAGCACCTCGGTGGCACAGTGGCTGGTGCTTAAGGTCCTGCTCCTGCAGAGAGGGAAGGGACTGATCCTCTCACGGGTACCACAGGAAGGTATTTACTCACCCAGTTTAAAAAGGAAAGTGACCATGTGACCATGCCAACAGAAGAATGGTGTTGTTTGCAATGTGAAGCCCGTTACCTCTTTGCACATCATTTCTTCCCAGCAGTGAAAGTAAAGGCTACAGAGCAGCTCCTTGCTCTGCACAGAATATAAAACACCACCATAAATGAAAGATCAGGCTCATTACACCTGATGATTTCCTTTGGCTCCTTCCTTGTAATACTCTCTGCCTCCTCATACTTCACCTCCACTTGGTGATGCTGCTGGACTCCCAAGATTGTCAGAACTGATGGTAAGGATTTGGGCACAGTATTTCCAGTTTAAAATTCCAACACAAGTTCTACATAAGTTGCAGCACAAGTCATGGTGTGCTTTAAAACTTTTATGGCATGAGGGTGCCTTAGAGCCTGGCAGGTGAGCTAAAGAGCCAGAACATACATGACAACTTGGCTTTGACACTCGCACAGGAACACCCCCAGATGTCTTGTGTCACAGCTGCTGGGTCTCTGTAAAAGCACTGCAGAATAAAAGTCAGAAATAAAACCCTAATACCTGCATAGCTGAGTGGAACTGTCAAGCAGGTGACGGACTTTTCAATCGTGGTTGTATGTTTGCAGTCCTCCAAATTACCCACTGCCACGGCCTGCAAATCAGATTTGCAAATAAAGTCAGAGTGGGCACACAGGCACAGAACACCATTTGCTTGGCTAGAGCTGTATCTTTTTCAGCTTAAGCTGGATTTGGCTTCATATCAATGGAAAGGTTTTGTTACAGGGGTGGTTTGGAAGAAGGAGGCTCAGGGCTGGATTCTGACCCTGCAGCCATGGGCAGAGGTCTGGGCCCACACAAAGCCCCAGAGATCACAGTACAGCAGCTTCTACATGCAACTCAAGTCTAAAGTTTACCTTTTGCTTCTTAAAAGACATGGCTTGTACAAAACCACTCATCACATAAATTTTTTAGTAACTACAAATTTTCAGTAGGAACTGGATGACCAAAAACGTTTACGATATTAGAGCTGTGCTGTCATAGCATATACGGGATGCTGAAAATGTAAAAACTACTGCCAAAGTGGGAACAGCTACCAAAAAAAAGAAAAAAGCAAATTTTTTTTATAACTGCAACAATTTAGGAAAACTACTTTGGGAATTTAAAACTACTGATTCTTGCCATTGCACACTTAAATAAACTTATCTAGGGCCTGGTGCATGCTCAAAATCTTTTGGTCTAATAGTACCAGAAAAAGAAATCTCCAGAAGTCACAAAATCAACACAGGTATCTTGAGTAACATGTGACTAACTGAAATTTTTACACCTTTAACAAATTATTCCATCATTCTCATCCTTTGATAACAGAGTAGAAAACAACAGTGGTTTATTATCTGAAATTTTTCATGTTCTGGTGAGGGTTTAGGCTGATATGGTAATATTAATTTAGAAAGTAAGACCAGTGTTGAAACTAACCTAAATAATTTCTAAATTGAAGTCTGAACATACTATACAAAATATAACAAATTACCCAAATAAATTACTGTGAGATAGTTGCCATGTATCTGCTGGTTTCCAAAAAAAAAAAAAAAAAAAGGGGCACACTTAACATAGTAAACTTATTCTTGAAGCATCCTATCATGATTTGACCAGGGGTTGATTACCCAACTTTCTTATTTTCAAAGACAGTATTTTGTTTTATTGAATCAAAGGTCTACAATGCAAAATTGCTACAATGCAGAAGAAATAACAAACCCAACTGTAACTGAAGTGGAAATAGTGATTATTTTTTCATTAAACTTTTGTAATTGTTACCAGAAGAACAGAAGAAATAAGTCTCAGATAAATGAATTCTGAAAAAAACCCAAAAAAACCAAAAAACCTGTCCTTTCAGATGTAGCCAGGGCTTTGTCACCAGATCACCTGCTGGAGGCTAGGGAAGGGATATAAATAGGGGGTTTTCTGTGTGCTGCTTCAACCACATTAAGGATTCACCAGCCATTGCCAGAGCTATGGAAAACTCTTGCTGCTGTAAAGGCTGAAGCCAGCATCTTCCAGTCTAGCAATATCCAACCTTCCAAGAGGACTGTAGCCATTCCCATAAACCTACAGAGCAACCTGGCGCACGATAGAGCAATACACACACGTTGTTACTAAGATTATCACAGTGTCCCTGCTTGCAGTGCTGCTGACAGTCCATTCTGGTTTGAATTAAACCTTTTAGATGCTTATAATTCACCTGTAAAAGTCTATGTTAACCTGGTTTAGCAACTGGGCAGGCAAAATCTTAGCTTCAGAGGCAATTTCTTGTTATCAAATTAGAGTAAAATCAATTTGCCTAGCAATTTGGCTTGTTGAGACACACGACATTTCCAAATATCATCTCACTGGTGTTATTAAAGCAAAATTAAACAAAGTCACATGCAAAATTATGTTCAATTGAAAACCTTTAGCATCCAACTATGCATAAAGCTGAGGATTTGGTATTCTGGGTGAGTAGTTGTTGACAGGATAGGTGTTCCATGGGGAATCTTTCCCTCTTCCACAGACGTTTCTGGTTACCTTAGAACAAGTGCAAACAATATAAAAGCTTTGGGAAACTTATAAAAATAAAGCTCCTATTTGAGCATGTTCTGTATTGCCACAAGCTTATTGTACAACAAACCACAGAAAACGCAGCATGAAATATCAAGCACATCAGAGAATTCCTGAACTTCCAGCAGGAAAACGTTGGCCTCCGAGCTTTCCAAGCCCCGCGAATGTGGAAACGCTCAGCAGCTACGGCATTAACAAGCTTTTTTCCCCCACAAGCGCGTGTAATTCAGCCCCTTCCTGGCCTCGGGCGGTATCGCAGCCGCCTCTCCCCGCCCCGCTATCGCGACAGGGCGCGACACTGGCGCCGCCACCTTTGTTCGGGAGCGGGGGGGGCACGGCCGTGCCCCGCCACAGGGGGGCGCTCCCGCCGCCACCGCGCCGTCCGGGCCGCGGCCCCCGCCCTACCGGCCCTGCCACCGGGGCCTTCGGCGCTGCCCCGGGGCGGGGTGGAGGGAGGGAGGTGCCGTCCCAGCCCGCGGGGGCCATTTTTAAATGCCTCTGTCAGGCAGCGGCGCAGGGGAGTAGGTGCTGGAAGAGCTGAGTTTGCGGTCCCGCTCCCCTCTCCGGCGGGGCAGGGCGAGCTGTCGCCTCACGGACCCCCAAGACCCGCGCAGCAGGGAAACCGCGAGGCGGCACAAGGAGGCCCGTCCCGGTGCGCACCCCGCGGCGGGGAGTCCCCCGCGTTTAAAGGGCAGCACCGCGCGGAGGGATCCCAGAGCGGGACTTCTTCCCCGCACACACGGCCGTGCGGGGCGGCCCGGGTCTCGTTCCCCTCCCTCAGCGGGATCCCTCCGCCGCGCCGGGCGGTCATGGGTCCCGCGGCCGCCGCCGTCCCCGCTCCGCGGTCGGACGCGCTGCCCCGGCTGCCCCCGCGCCGCCCGCGGTGAAGCGGCGGCGGGAGGAGGCGGTGGCGGCGGCGGGGA